>SJYX01010453.1:135315-163964 GCA_006410675.1 Oreotragus oreotragus | reverse complement strand
TTTCCTGGCAATCTTGATTTCAGCTTGTGTTTCTTCCAGTCCAGCGTTTCTCATGATGTACTCCGCATATAAGTTAAATAAGCAGGGTGACAGTATACAGCCTTGATGTACTCCTTTTCCTATTTGGAACCAGTCTGTTGTTACATATCACTTTGTATACTGACATACAAAACCTTATTTGAATAGGCTCTGCTCTACTTTTCAAACCCTCTGTTTTGCTATGCACAAGTCAATACATCCAACACAAATGAATCTCCTAGTATTTTGCATAATTTATCCATTTTCTCAACTTTAGCACATGAGTTTCCTTGGCTAGAATACTTTTTCTACAGAACCAAAATCTCAATAAAAGGAATCAATATATCTTTGAAATTCTCAACACATAGTACAGTACTTAATACATTATGCTGGGTAAGTTTTCCTTGATTCTAATTTTCATTCTCTTACCGAGTTTTCTGTCACTAGTGTTAAATACATTTACTTCTTGTTCCCTAAGCTTGGTATTAATGGAATATACCCTTTTGCTCTTCTGTTAGCATTACTAAAGGACAAAATTAGGATGATAGTTTATAGATTGTCATCTCAATGTATCTACATTTACAGTTGATTTTTTAATCCTTCTTATTTCCAAGTCTTTTTTTAAAAATTTTTACAATTATAGATGTCCAAACCTATTGATCTAGAGAAAACTGATAAGAATTACATTCTTTTGCTTTTTCTAAAAAATTTCCAGTTTCTATTTGTTTTCCTAAAGAGTAAATTGTATATAAATTATGTATATCAGAGAAATGTTTGATTTCAAGCATGATAAATATTATATTAAAAAGTAAATTTAGAAATATCCTAAAGTAACATTGCTTTAATATTAAAAGCTGCGGTTTCTATATTTACTTACATCAAGGAATACTGAAAGCACATTGTTCAGTAATTACTATAGAAACATCTTGGATTACTTAACTGTGTTTCACTAATTACTGTAGAAAATATTTATATTTCAAAGTGTCACCAAGTTTTTGCAAAATTCTTCTGCAAAGCATCAACTTATAATGAAAATTACAATTCTAAACATTTGTCCTCAAGCTGAAATCAAGATTGCCAGGAAAAATATCAGTAACCTCAGATATGCAGATGACACCACCCTTATGGCAGAAAGTGAAGAGGAGCTAAAAAGCCTCTTGATGAAAGTGAAAGAGGAGAGCAAAAAAGTTGGCTTAAAGTTCAACATTCAGAAAACGAATATCATGGCATCTGATCCCATCACTTCATGGGAAGTAGATGGGGAAACAGTGGGAACAGTGTCAGACTTTATTTTGGGGGGCTCCAAAATCACTGCAGATGGTGACTGCAGCCATGAAATTAAAAGACGCTTACTCCTTGAGATGTATATTGTGTGCTATGTGATTAGTCGCTCAGTCATGTCCAGCTCTTGCGACCCCATGGCCTGTAGCCTGCCAGACTCCTCTGTCCATGGGATTCTCCAGGCAAGAATACTGGAGTGGGTTGCCATTTGCTTCTCCAGGGGATCTTCCCTACTCAGGAATGGGTCTCTTACTTTGCAGGAAGACTCTTTACAGACTGAGCTATGAGGGAAGCCCTAATAAACATCATAAAATTGACCAAAAAATCAGTTCATTACCTGTGGTTCAAAGAATATTATTTATATGGTAGCAAATAACATTAAAATTCTTATTACTTGAATGAAAAATATCTTTGATGTTTTCCTTACCAGGTTAATGTGCAGATCAAAAAATTACAATTGAAAGTTTTGAAAAATGCAGTGTATATTGACTGTGTGAGGTATTGGTACCTTTACAGTCTCTTAAATCAGCTTGGTTTTAACAGGTTGGAAAGGTAAAACTGATAAAGACACTGAGCCATAAATTTAAAGGAGGAACAAAACCTTACATAATTACAAATACATTGATACACTTACAGCCTTTGAAATTCATTGATCATCTGCTTAGTTTATCATTAGGAGGACTAAATGGTTAATCTGTTACATCAGAACCCACAATGTATCCTGATGTATTTTTTAAATGAAAAACACCTCTAAATAATAGCAATTCTTATCATACGTGATTCATATCTATAATACAGAAGAGGCATTAATAGGGTTATGATATTTAATCAAGTGCCTTAAAGATAATTCAATTAAGAACAATATCAGCATAAATAATTTGAAGTTGCTAAAAGTATAATTTAAGCAGAGCTAAAATCTGTAGGCAAAACAGTGAAGTTAGTACATTATGGAATACTAGAAAAAGAAATGGGTTTGAATTCAAGTTCTGCCACTTTCTGCTTAATTTCTGAGATGCAGTTTCCCAGTTGGTTGAGAAAAGTGACAACACATACCTTACACTGTTAAAAGGTTTAATGAAATAATGTTTGTGGATAAAGCGCCTGTTGTAGTCACCAAATAAATATTAATTCCCTTTCACTGTCAATGAATACAAGATCAGCTACAGTTTAAATCAGTTTTGTCTGGATTATTGTTTTATTGGAGGGAAAGACAGACAAAGATTAAGCTGTTAAGCATACGACTTCATCTATCTTCAGGCCTATCATAGTGCCAGCCACTCAGAAGAGGCTTAAAAACGTGCATAGCATGGTGCTGAAGTACATCATGTGCTTTATTCACGGCATGCTGCTCTAACATTTATTTTCTTATTTAAGTTTTTAACTCCTGTCTTAAATAACAGCTCTTCCTTGTTACTCACATAATCAAAAATTTTAGTAGCCATCAGTCAGTCAGACCCACCTCATCTACCTTTCTACTTTTACTTCCACTACTCAACTCAACTTATCCAACTGTCGGCAACCTTAGGACATTCCATAACTATGCTTTCTACTTTCTGACAGCCTTCATTTCCTCTGCAAATAGACTGCTGCTTTCTTCCCAGTAGCTGAAATATAACTTCCTCTTTAAACCCTAGGTCAGATGTTCTCAAGTACGTTCCCGTTACCTCCCAACTGGAAGTAACCTTATTTTCTCTAAGTATGGGAGGGGAATTACTTTTTTTTTTCTTTCTTTTCCATTAGCCACATGCCAATTTCAAGCCACTATTTTAGCTACTCTGGAGAGTGAATAAACAACATACACATCTTCAGGAAACCTACAATTTAGAAAAATACAAAATTACAATAATAAATAAGACAGAGAGACAGACATGTAGGCCTGATACGTTGGTAAATTAAAGGATGGATAGTAAGAAATCAATCAAGTAGGTGAAGCTAGATGAGAAAGGTCAGAATCATTGCTTCATTTAAAAGATATTTGCTAAATTTTAGAATGATGGTCTAAAATTATACTTTAGTAATTCAAATGGAAGTGACATCTATATGAAAGTGAAAGTGAAGTCGCTTAGTCGTGTCTGACTCTTTGTGACCCCATGAGCTGTAGCCTACCAGGCTTCTCCATCCATAGGATTTTCCAGGCATGAGTACCAGAGTGGGTTTCTATTTCCTTCTCCAGGGGATCTTCCCGAACCAGGGATAGAACCCGGGTCTCCCTCATTGCAGGCAGAGGCTCTACCCTCTTGGCCACCATGAGCACTCAGTGACATCTATATAAGTACTCAGTAATAATCTAGTAGCTTGAATAACTGAGACTCAGTTCAGTTCAGTTCAGTCCCTCAGTCATGTTCGACTCTTTGCGATCCCATAAACTGCAGCATGCCAGGCCTCCTTGTCCATCACCAACACCCAGAGTTCACTCAAACTCACGTCCATTGAGTTGGTGATGTCATCCAGCCATCTCATCCTGTGTCGTCCCCTTCTCCTCCTGCCCCCAATCTCTCCCAGCATCAGAGTCTTTTCCAATGAATCAACTCTTCCCATGAGGTGGCCAAAGTACTGGAGTTTCAGCTTTAGTATCATTCCTTCCAATGAGTGTTCCAATGAACACTCCTTTAGAATGGACTGGTTGGATCTCCTTGCAATCCAAGGGACTCTCAAGAGTCTTCTCCAACATCACAGTTCAAAAGCATCAATTCTTCAGCGCTCAGCCTTCTTCACAGTCCAACTCTCACATCCATACATGACCACTGGGCTAAGAGCATGTAAATATGTTGATTTCACTGGAAGTTCTGATTAGAATAGTTCTTGCAACAATTTCACAATTTCTGAATAGAGACTGCCTTTAGAATTTGTGTTATTTTTATTACATAATAGTACTTAAACACTAAGCAGAAAATTATATAGATAAGATGGTTGGATGGCATCATTGACTCAATGGACAGGTGTTTGAGTAAGCTCTGGGAGTTGGTGATAGACAGGGAAGCCTGGTATGCTGCAGTCCATGGGGTTGCAAAGTGTTGGACATGACTGAGTGACTGAACTGAACTGAACAGAAAATTATAATTCCTTCAACTGCCATATCTTCTCTGTTCATTCAACAAATCTAACTTTGGACAAAGTACTAGCTACTGGAGATACAATGGTGAAGAAAATAAAGATGTAGTATTGTCTTTAAAGAGCTCAAGGAAACAGACCTTCAAACAACTAATTATGACAATTTTTTAACAATATTGTATTCAAAGTCTTATATGTATTTGTGGTAGAGTTGTTATGGATGGGCAACCATAATTTTCTCAGAGGTATTAACATTTGGGGGCTTCCCTGGTGGCTCAGCAGTAAAGAATCTGCCTGTAATGCAGGAGACATGGGTTCAATTTCTGGATCAGGAAGATTCTCCTGGAGAAGGCACTGGCAACCCACTCCAGTATTCTTGCCTGGAAAAGAGTCCATGGGGTCTCAAGAGTCAGACACAGCTTAACTAAATCACCAGCAGTGACATTTGGACTGTACCTTAGTCAAGTACTATATGGAAGAAGAGCTATAGTCAAGCAAAAAGTGTTAATGTCTTATGTTTGGCTTTACAGATTTGTTATTAGTTGCATTTGAACATGCCTATGCCTGTTGTATGGAAAATCCTTTTCAAATCAAATCATAAAGCCACAAAGTGAAACCCTGATTTAAGGAATAAACTGAAAGCAGTTTAATTTTTTCAACTTTTTCCTATTTTCCTTATACACATCAAGAGCAAACACTCTGATGAAAGCCTTTGGATTTCACTTCCAAAAATGCTTCTCAATTTTACTTACTTTTCTTGGCCTTATTGTCATTGCATTCACCTTCTCTTTGCCAGATTATAGCAATCGATCTCCCTGCTCACTGTATTCACTCTTATAATAGTGTTGTAAAGGATGTTTAAAGAAACACAGCTTCTAAATAGAAGCTTCTTTCCTTGAGTTATTTGATGGATAAGGGAATCATGCTGTGAACTTGTTTCATGTGTTTGTGTGCATGTGTGCTCAGTTGTGCCTGACCCTTTGTGACCCCATAGACTGTAGCCTGTCAGGCTCCTCTGTCCACGGAATTTTCCAGGCAACAATACTGGAGTAGGTTGAAATTTCCTCCTCCAGGGGATCTTCCTGACCCATGGATCAAACCTGCATCTCTTGTGTCTCTTGCATTGGCAGGCAGATATTTTACCACTGAACCACCCAGGAAGCTCAAATTTGTTTCATAGTATTTCGTATTAACCCTATATGACACCAACTGCTAAGAAAAGCTTACTGTCTTATCTTTTGTAAATCTTCCTCTTATTTCTGTTATGTTCGTCTCATCTTGGACCTTTGATCATCTTTTTCTCCGTTCAGTTCAGTCTCTTCAGTCCTGTCTGACGCTTTGCAACTCCATGGACTGCAGCACGCCAGGCCAACTCCTGGAGCTTGCTCAGACTCATGTCCATCGAGTTGGTGATGGCATCCAACCATCTCATTCTCTGTCGTCCCCTTCTCCTCCTGCCTTCAATCTTGCTCAGCATCAGAGTCTTTTCCAATGAGTCAGCTTTTTGCATCAGGTGGCCAAAGTATCAGAGTTTCAGCTTCAGCATCAGTCCTTCCAAGGAATATTCAGGACTGATTTCCTTTGGGATTGACTGGTTTGATCTCCTTGCAGTCCAAGGATTCTTCTCCTTCCACTCAAGAGTCTTCTCCAACACCACAGTTCAAAAGCATCAATTCTTCAATGCTCAGCTTTCTTTACAGTCCAGTTCTTGCATCCATACATGACTGCTGGAAAAGCCATAGCTTTGACTAGACAGATATATACTCTTTCTCAGTGCCGGATGAAAGCCTCACAGTGTATACTCCTGATGTGTCATGTCCCTTCACCACTAGCTTCTACATGAGGCCCACATGAGAGTACAATTCTTCTCTTTTGACAACTTTTTTAAAAAAGAATCTTCTAGTGGTTTATCTTTTCTCCTCTTAGTATACAGATGTAGGGGAAGAAACTAAGTGGGTAAAGGGAGAGGAAAAATACAAAAACCTCTATCAGGTTCTGGATTCAGGTTCTGGATTTGTCCTGTCCAGTCTGGGCTACATCAGGGGACCCTAAGACTGTGGCTTTGGAACTGAGTTCTAGTCCTTACCTGAGATGACTGCAGAAGGACTCTAACTAGGACTGAGCGAAAGTCTCTCTTTGCCTCCTTAGGTCACACTATACCACAAGGTCCTTTAGTGGGTGAGCTGCGGCAAATTCATGTCTAGCCTCCCTGGCAATGGAGCCAGAGTTTCTGTGGATGAAGTTCTCTTGATAGGGCCTTGGGAAACCAGAACTTGGTTGCTGTGCTCTGAGGCTCTGATATTTATTCATCTGGTTCTTGGGCTGAAGTCAGTCAAGACACTAAAGCTGGAAATCTTTATCAAGCTCTCTTACTTGGTTACTTTGTTTCTGAGCTTGCCCTTCTAGTACACCCAAGTGGTGGGCTATTTCGGTGAGCACTTAGGCCTTTTTATTTCATCAGCTACAGCATTAATCTTATTATTTTTCTAATACTAGTAGTCCAGCAGAGTAGGCCTTCTCAGCTAATAGGGTGGAGCTTAAAAATAGATCCAGAGAATGTGCCAGTAGCCTTCTCTTCCTGAAGAAAGAACTTTATTTATGACTTGAGTGGCTTTATAATGAACACAAATTCATAAACCAACCCTGCATAAAAACTCAGTACCAGTGTGACCAAACGCAATGTCCCAAGTGGTTTTCCAGGAAAATACAGCTTGTTTTAGATTCACTTTCCCCTTTACATCTTAACAGCAGATGTCAGTTTGTCCTGATGGACTGACTTTCTTCTAAGATATTGTGTTCTTCGGAGAAGTGATTTTAATCAAAGAAGCCAACACGTTTGTGATCTCTCTAGAGTAGTAACCACAAGTAGAAAGTACAATATTTACAAATGCCCATTACCTTTAAAGAGGGGAGGAAATGGCAGTTCAAGATTTAGTCTTCAATAAATTTAATTAAAATATCTTTACTTTTTTTTTTTTTCTACATTCATGTTATTGTATACTTCTGACTCTTTTACTCTGAATGAACTCTCCATGCCATCCTGTCTCACACTTTGTATCCCTCACACTTTGGACAGGTTCACACAACACCCTTCTCATATGTCTTGTTTTTGCCATAGTCACAACTTTTTGAGAAGTGAAATACCTCTGTTCTGCTTGCCTCACAACAATCTGCCAGAAACCTCAAAACATGATGCCAAGTGAAGGAAGTCAGACATAAAACATCACATATTGTGTGATTCCATTTACATGGAATGTTGAGAAAAGACAAATGTATACAGGTAGAAAACAGAATGGTGGTTGCCATAGGGCTGGAGTGAAAACTGAGATCAGACAGAAGCTTGACTGGGAATGCCACATGGGACTATGGGAAGTGACAGAAATGTTGCAAACTGCATTGTGGTGATGATTACACAGCTCTATAAATTTACCCAAAATCATTAACTTGTGCACTTTGATGGGTAGATTTTATGTTGTGTAACACACCTCAATAAAGCTGTTAAAAAATACACTGAGTGGCTTTTGCTGTCTGCTGCCTTAGTGAAGAAGTCACCCATAAATCTTTACAAATTTTATCCCATAATTCACAAATTCATCATTCCTCAACTTAAAGCCCTTTCATTGAAACCTCAGCGTTACCCACAAATGAAGTCCAACTGTGGCACATGGGTCCTTCATGCGATCTTCTCTATCTGCTTCCTGGCTATTCCTCCCTCACACGTGTGATTTTGCATGTTCAGTTCCTTGTGTCATGCTTCCTCTTTAAGCAAACTACTCCTACTGACCACTTGTTATTGACTGATTCAAATTTATTGTCCAACAGACTCTTTGAGCTTCACCTCTTTTGTACGTTTGTATCTGGACCTTGCTGACAGGGTTAAGCATTACTCTATGCTATTTCTGTTCGTCATGTTTCTATAATGCTATGCAAATGCTGCATAGCATGCAATGCTTTACTTGTCTGTATTCCTTACCAAAACATGATATGCCGAACTGCAGGCGCTCTGCTGTACTTGGTGTCTCTGGTGTTAATCACAGTGCTTGACAAATGTTTGCTGAGCTGGACTGAGTTAGTTTGCATTCTCTCCAAAATTTGCCCAAGCACAAGAGATTACTGAGTTCTCTTTTAAATGGTATCTAGTCCCATCCTTATGCATCATATAGCTGCACCCAAAGCAGTTGTATGCGTTGAGTGAGGGGTAAGGGGGAATTACTGGATTTACAGAAGATTTTACTTCACTAAGATTTTGAGCAACTGTGTCGTTTCCACATCCTCAAGCTCTTCTAACCTCTTCCGTACTGAATCTGTTACTTTTACTGTAGTGACATCAATATGCTATATCTTTGCCCTATTAATATTTTTTGGTTTGATGCTAATAAATACACATAGGCTATCGTTCCTTACCAATTTATAATGGTTGCTGTGGCAGAAGCAACTACCATAAAGTAAAACTGACAACACCTAATATAACTTTGCTATGTTTTGTTTATGACTAAAAATTTGTAAAACAATCATATTCTTTGGTGACAAAATGTGAAGAAGGAAATGGCAACCCACTCCACTATTCTTGCCTGGAGAATCCCATGGACAGAGGAGCCTGGTGGGCTACAGTCCATGGGGTCACAAAAAGTTGGACACGACTGAGTGACTAACATACTTTTAGATCTGCCAGCTTTGTTCCAGAGAAAGTTGACTTGATTTAAAATAGAATACAAAATGGCAGACATTGTAGTTGGTAAAATTTGATGCAAAAAAAAAAATAGGAATGGGAGAGTATATGAAATTTTTAATAAACATGCAGGAACCTGTGATTTCTGAGAAACATAAGGAGATGTATTCTGTTTTCTAAGATACTGCTGCTGCCGTTTAGTTACTAAGTCATGTTCGAATCTTCTGCAACCCCATGGACTGTAGCCCACCAGGATCACCTGTCCATGGGATTTCCCAGGCAAGAATACTGGAGTGGGGTGCCATTTTCTTCTCTGGGGATCTTCTTGACTCAGAAACCAAATCTGCATTGGCAGGTGGATTCATTACCACTGAACCAGCAAGGAAGGCCTTTACACACTGCTAAGAGCCATTGAAAATTGACTTCTCTTCATGAAATGTCAATAAGGTGTCAAAAGGCAACTCAATATGTTGCTCATATGATGGCCCAGGTTCCCAGGAGGGATACTTATCTTACAAGGTGGGAAGGGGTTCTGTCGTACAATACTTGGTATCCTAGGCAATGGGTAAGCTCATATTGTGTTGCCTTCTTCTTAAGAATTATTTTTCCTTTTAATTATTACTGTATATTTAGTTAAATTCTGGTTTAATATGCATATCCCACCACCCATGAAAATGTAATAAACTGAATATATTTCTAAATGTTAGCTCAGTGAGATTACTGTGATTTCAATAATAATAAATGCCTACAAACACATCTTTTTAACAATTTATCTAGTTTAATATATATCTAGAGGCTAAAAAATATGTAACTTTATAAAACAAATACATTTAATATTTTTGTTAAATTGACACATGTGATTCCTCTTAGCATAAAAGATTAGAGTTCCATAAACATTGTCGAGGAATTTACAATCATTTCCACTTGTTGGAACACTACAGTGACATAGCATTAACAGTGGACAAAAATGAATCAAGTATCATATTCAATGGTATATAATTTAATATTTTACTTATGCAATCACTTCTACTGATGCAGTTTTAAACCATTCCAACTAGACAACAATTATTTATTACTTGTTAATGTCTTTTCATTAAGAGAACTTTCCTTTATCCTATACATATAAGCTCTCAGTTGTATTTAAGACATTATCATAAGACCAGAAATGCAACATAGTTCAGAAAATAATTATCCAACAGGACTACTGCCTGTTGTTGCAGAGTTTCACTGCAGTTCTGTAAGACTTCTCAAATTTAACAACAGAAAATTTAGTTCCTTACTTGGAACATGACAGAGGCAGAACTATTTCTTAAATACTTTAATGCTATTTTCATGCAGAATGTTTTAAATAATCTTTAAAATGGTATTTGAAGGACATGGTGGGAGCATATTATAAAACTACACTAATATAGCACCATTTGTTCTAAAGCAGAGTCAGACATTTATGTTCTTAGGAAAGCAATATACGTTTCAAAACACAGTTTCTAGAGATAGGTGCAGTATATGTGTAAATGACAGAAGTCAATGAGTATATGCCACACAGCTGAAAACAATGTACAAACTCAATTAAGTAGGTTTGTGAAACTTTACGTAAGATCTTTACAAGGACACATGGAAGAATCCATATTTACACAATTTGAACTAAAAGAACAACATCCACTTTCAAATATATATGTGCTTTTTACAGAAGACTATAGATTTAGGGTCATTATTTTATAAATTCACATAATTAAAATGCATTAGAAACAGAATAGAAATATTCAGAAAAGTACAATTCAACTCTATAGTGTAGATTTTATAAAAAGTGACAATTTGTAATTTCCTAGCTAAGAAAATAAAATAGAATCAAATGACAATAAAAAATAAAAACACTATTAAGCTCAATGTATCTATACTTCTTACATTTGGTTTATGAAAAGAACCTTTAAATTATATTCAATCAAGCTGGTATAAATTCTTTGTATCTTGTCTTGTTCCAAAAAGAAGTGAAGACCAGGTGAAGAATGAATATGTGGTATTGTATCAAGATGAAGATTTCTGGATGCTGAATTTCAAACTCTTCAAAATTTCACTATGAAATATATTCTACACTTTGAAGTCAAATGTATAAAATGTTAAAAGCAAACACACCCATTATGTCAATGGTTATTTATTTTGCAAAGATATCATTACAGAGATTCATTTTATATGCAAATTGAAATGTTATAAGTCATTGAACTGCATAGATAAAGCTAATGTTGTTAATTAACAAATGTGTTTTATAGCTACAAAATAACTGTTTCACATTAAATTACATAAAATTTAAGGAAACATAAAACCAGTCAATCACTGATCTTTCATATTTTGATAAGGGCCATCTGGGAATAGTCATTTACTTTGCAAAGTAAGTTCACAATAGAATATAACTAGCGGGTATGACAGATAAACTGGGCAACCCTATTCAGCCTCTGAAGTATTAGAGAAATTCTCTTGTTTACTGCTTTAGGATGCCTTTTAAATGATGGTTTATTTTGAGCTATTCAAAAATATTTATACAAAAATTATATGTGACAGCAGCTTTATATCAACTAAGTGAAATAAATTGAACAAAAATATGTGTTAATGTTTTTCTAAACATTAACTGATAAAATTTCATATTAATTGGAAATTAAGGCAACTGAACACACTTGGGAAAAATTCAGGTTGCTTTATATTAGCCAGAAATATCATTGTTAAATTTTAACAAAGACCAAACATTTTGCATCACACTAGGCAGTAAGAAGGCAGCCCCTGTCAGCAGGTAGCACACCAAAAATGTTTGGTTTCATAATACAGTTTGGGAGAACTACCTCTACAAAGTCTATTCGTGCTGATGCTCCTGATGCTGCCATTTCTGGAGCCCGAAAAGCTGCTGCCTCCACATCCTCTGTTGTAGGTGTCACTGTATAGTCTCAGGCGATTGGGCAAGGGGCACACTCTGGATCTTCAGATGCTAAGATGAGAAAAATCAATTTCAATGCCCAAAAGATGGAATTCCTAATGCAGAAGGTGACTAAAATAGCTATTTCAATTGGTCTATATTACAGGGAGGTGAAATGTTTGCTTGTTTCAATATAATTGCATATAAGTAGGTTATAAACAAGATTTTTGTAAAGGGTCCAGTTTTAGGATTAGACAAATACTAGATAGGATAGAAACAGAAAATCAAACTGAATGATATTGGACAAGATGACTGAAAAACATGCATGCTTCCTAAAAGAAGAAAGCAAAACACTCATATAAGAATCATTGACCAATAAACCAGTCTCATGAAAATAACTTGCCTAAACTTTTATTTTCAAGGCTATTTCTACTCACTTAAATTAATACTACAATAACAAGCATTATTGATGCATGATGTTCAAGGCAGAATACAAATGAACCCATTAATATTTTACTCTGATTTTTCAGTGTCCCTTTCCCTCTGAAAATAACAAAATTTGGTTTATGAATGTTCTCTGTTAGGTAAAATTTTCTTCTCAAATTTATCAGTTTACATCCTATGTAGAATTATTCAGCTTAATCTATAACATTTGACAAAAGCTCTTATAGGGGACAACACCACCAAAGAAATCAGTGAGATACAGAAGGGAACATACTATAAAAGAGTGTGCTTTACTATATTCAAAGAATTTTGAGTAGAATCACGCTTTTGGTTATAAAAAATAATCATTCATTCTATTTATTTTTTACTAAATATTTAACAACAACTTTTACTGGATATCTTCATGTTTTAACAAAATATTTGTAATTTTTATCTTGAAATATATATTTTTAAAAATTGATTTGATTTAAAAATTATATATGCATATAGAAGAACAAAATCATTTACAAAGTAAATATTTACTGGAAACACATAAGTATCTCAAAGTAATATACAGTGACTATTTTAAATTAAATTGGTTAAACAACAGTCTTTTTATTTTAAAAATTGTCATTTTTAGGACAGTCATTTATACAGCTTGTGAACCTGAATCCATTATATTTGATTTACTGTAAAGTGACAAATGATCACAAATTAGAATGACAGACTCTTATTGAACATAATTTTTCAGCAGGAGCCATCCTGAATCAATTAATCACACTATTATTTTAATTCTGCTTTTTTTTCCAGAAAGTCACCAATTGCATATTTCAATTAATGATTTACGCGTATCTCACTTACAACTTTGATGTACATTTTATTCAAATTAGTTAAATGCTCTATTTTATTAACATATGATTTAAAAATTGGATATGCTTAAATAGCAAAACAAAGCACATTACAGTTTCTCAGATAAATGCAATTATGGTTATACAAAACATTAAATAATGATTAAATACCTTATCTTCATTAGAAATTTCTCTTTGCTGCAGTTAGAGATTTACATTTTCAATTAGGAACAGAAACATTATCTTATGTTACAATATTTTTGCATACAACTGAAATTAACACACATTAATCTTCAAGCATTTTTGCAGTAGAAAGCAAGAACTAGAGTCTTCAAATCTATATGATTATTAATTACAGTGTAACTTTGGAAATTCTCTCAGTGTTGAACCCAATGCTTACATAAGGTGGATTAAAAATGCACATAGACTGTTTGAGCAAAAATTGTCTACAGGCAAACTTAACGGACAGGCAATACATACACAGATTATCTGTGAGGATACTTTGTCTTAAATTTTGCTTGAGTTTTAGTTTCATTTACTTTCTTGGTATAATATTAAATAGTTATTTAGAGAAGTGTTTACTGGACAAATTGATACAGCTATTTCACAACATTATCTTAATTCTTGCGATATATGTTTATTAAATTCACATTCTTAGCATAAAAGGAATATATTGCAAGTGCAAAATGTTACAAGGAATTTTATATTTCCTATTTTATATGTACAACTGCATTTTATAATTTAGATGAGGATAATATTATACAGCTCCAGCTGAATATAATTGTTCACTTTGTGTATTTTTCTGGATAATTTGAAATATGCCACTGCATATCTGCCAAACTCAAAGCAATGAAATCTTAGTGCTTTGTTTCAGATCTTTCTCCTTTATCATTTGACCTTCTCATAGGGCATACAGATTATTCAAGAATGAATTTGTCTACAGAATAGTAATATAGCAGTCAATAATCTCATCTCACTATTGAACTAGCTAAAATTCAACACTGAAAGCTTAAAGTGTTACAGCACTCAATTTGACTTTGAAGTGAGGGCACAAGAACATATCATTTTATTTAAACAGCACAGTGAGCAATATATAAATTTTTATAATGGCAAGTAACACTTCATTCTTTAAATAATTGTAAAAAATTTTCCAACCTATCTGTCATTTGCAGTGAGACTATTAAAACTCAATGAATTAAAACTTATGAATGTGTTTCTATGACAAAATACAGTCATCTGACAGAGTAGTCTTTAGCTAACTAGTAAGAAGATGTAAAACATTATTTTGTATATAAAAGTTTGAATTAATAAATACAATTTGTGTTAAAGCTAAATCAACTTATGAAATTCCTTTGCTTTGAAACACACTGTATACTGTTTTGAAATATTTTGTTGATAATGCTAAGGTATTTAATTTCATGAAGTATTTCATTTATTTACTTAATAAATAAATGTAAGAGTATTTTATCCATAGACTTCAAGTCACTACAGGAGTGCATGAAGAGGTAGAAAAGAGAAGGAATAACAGATTCTGTTTAGAGAATTGAACAAAAAATTTGAAGGGATAATCTGTGATTGGAGCCATTATGTTGCAATAAGAGACTGCCATACAGTGAAAAAGAGGGTAATCTAGGCAGAGGGCATTACAGATATGAATTTATTACTTGGAAATGGTGAGACAGTCTTTCTTGAGGGAGCTTAATATGGAGAAAATTGTTAAAAGATGAAGCATCTTGTCCTTACACATTTATTTCTCTACTTCACTTTTATTGTCCAACCTTAAAAAAGCTGTTTCAGGTGAAACTCTTAGTTGTGCACTTGATCCGGAACTCTATCAACCTTTTCTAGGAAGCATCTGGTTTAAGCTTTCCTCCCTTTCTTCTTTGTGTTATCCTCTCTACTTTCCCCGTGTTGGGCTGCGTGCCACCTACATCTCTGCTGCCTCCACTTCCATGTACACCACATGCCTAGCTCAAGTCAATATTTCTTTCTTGTTCACTGAACTAAAATTTATTGAGCATCTATTGTGTTCCAGACAATGTATTAAAGAAATGAGAGCAAGATGAGCTGTGCTCCTTTCTTCTGTTCTGAAAAAGGTACTCTATCTTACTTACTCATCTAATATTCAGTCATCAATCCACTGCTCTGTGGAATTCTAGTCCTTCCAACTTAATATAACTGCCTCTGTTTTAGGAAGCTAGTTTTACTAGCAATTAATCATGCCAGTTTGGGTGACACAGAAAGAAATCTAAAGCTAACTTCCACTGATCCTGGGTTGTCTGTTGACCTTAAGACAGTTATTTGACTTCCCTGAGCCACTGCTTTCTCATTCTATAAAACAAACATAATGCTCCTTTTCTCAGTCTTAAGTGAAGCTCAAAATGAAGTACGATTATATGCTTTATAATGCTTCCCTCAGTGCCTTGCATATAGAAGTTCAAGGAACTTGTAAAGTGTCCATGTCCAAAAGCCCTTCTAATTCCAAATCCAACTAATACTTCCCAGTTTTTGTCTTTGGGATCCCTTTGCTCTCTTTGACTTTTTGATTATTTCCTTCATCAAACCTCTCTGCTTCTTTAGTTTCTACGATGAGGCACTCTTCTGCTTTCGTTTCTCCACCATGGACTCATTATCTGCCTGGTCTGTAAATGCTGGTTTTCTGTTTTAAGTATATTGCTTTCATCACTCAGATTCACTGATCTGTTCTCACTTTTTTCAAATAACATCTCTACTAATGATGCCCAAATTCAGATTTACAGCCCAAACAGCTGTCTTTGAGCTTCAAACTCCCATATTTAACTCTATACCAGGCCTAGAATTGAATGCCTTAAACTTGAATTCATTGTTTCCCCTCTAGACTAGCTTATCTTTCTGGAAATATTATTATTATATTTATTTTAAATTCATTAATTTACATTCAGTGTTCTACACAACATCACAGTTTCTTGCCTGGATAATTAAATTAACCTGTTCATCTATCTTTTCTCCCTCAAATTCATATTCCACATGGTTGCCAAAGAAACTTAACCATATCACTCTCTGTATGTACTGAATTGTGTCTCTCCTTCCTCCAAATTCATGTGTTGATGTCTTTAACACCGAGTACCTCAGAATATGACTATATTTAGAAATAGGGTGTTTAAACTGGTAATTAAGTTAAACTGAGTTCACTAGGGTGGACTTTAATCCAATAAGGACACAAATAAGTGCTTTCCTTAAGAGAAGAGGAGATATGGGCACAGATTCACAGAGGGAAGATTGTGTGGAGACACAGAAGCTGGCGATGTGCAAGTCAAGTCGAGAGACCCTGAAGAAATCAGCCGTGCTGACACCTTGTTCTTAGACTGCTAACCTCTAAAACTGAGAAAAAGACATTTTTATTGTTTAAGCCACTCAGTCTGAAATACTCTGTTATGGCGACCTTAGCAAATAAATGCACTACCCTGGGCAATACACAGTTGTCCAGAGTGCATTGCATAGAATCTCAAGGTCTCACACATCCCTATCTAGCTTCCTTGCTGACCACTCCATACCATCATGCTATGTTTCAACAATCCTCAACTGCTTGCAGTTGCCTGTGTAAACTGTATTCTTTACCTGTGTACCTCTACTACTACTACTTCTATTACTACTAGAAGATTCTTTATCTGAATAATTCCTATCTAGTCCTTTGTTTAGCCGCTAAGTTGTGTATGACTCTTAGGGACCCCCTGGACTGCAGCACACCAGACTTCCTTGTCCTTCACTATTTCCCAGAGTTTGCTCAATTCATGTCCATTGAATCAGTGATGCTATCTAGCCATCTTATCCTCTGCCACGTCCTTTTCCTTTTGCCTTCAATCTTTCCCCGCATCATTGTCTTTTCCAAAGAGTCAGCTCTTTCACATCAGGTGGCCAAAGTACTGGAGTTTCAGCTTCAGCTTCAGTCCTTCCAATTAATACCCAGGATTGATTTCCTTTATGATTGACTGGTTTGATCTCTTTGCTGTCCAAGGGACTCCGAAGAATCTTTTCCAGCACCAGGGTTAGAAAGCATCCATTCTTTGGTGCTCAAGGTTCTTTATGGTCCAATTCTCACTTCCACATGTGGTTATTGGAAAAACTACAGCTTTGACTATGTACACCTTTGTTGGCAAAGAGATATTTAGTCCTTTAGAATCAACTTAATCACTATCTTTCCAGGAACCATCCCTTACCCTAAAGTGATTTTTGAGTAATGCACATAGAAATCTTATAAAATATAAATAAACAGAAAAATGAGGAAAAGTCACCATAAATGTTTAACCGTAGTATGACCATTGTAACTCTAACAATTTTCTTTCCAGTCTTTTTAGGTTAGATTTTGCACAATTGAGATTTTACTGCACAAGCTTTCCTGGTGGCTCAGAGGGTAAAGCATCTGCCTGCAATGCGGGAGACCTGGGTTTGATCCCTGGGTGGGGAAGATTCCCCTGGAGAAGGAAATAGCAACCCACTCCAGTATTCTTGCCTGAAAAACCCCATGGATGGAGAAGCCTGGTAGGCTACAGTCCATGGAGTTGCAAAGAGTTGGATATGACTGAGTGACTTCATTTTCACTTTTATTTGATGTGATACTATTATTTGAGCATTTTCCTATTAAAACGTGATTTTAATAGCTTCATATTTCAACAGGTTGACTTATCTTAATTAATCTAATCATTCTCCTAGAATTAGAAATTCAGAAGTTATCAGTGATTGCCCCAAGCTTAATAATCTGTGTATCAATTGGACCTCTTCATCAGAGCATCTCACTAAAACTTAATCAGTCCAAACTAAACTCAGCATTTCTAACTAGGATCTGTCTTATCCCTTCCATCTCTCCAAAACTACTTATGTATTTGTTTATAGCACAATAATTCAACAAGTCTGTTAAACTAGCAACCAGTGCTTCATCCTGATGTCTCATTTCCTTCAATACTTCCCAACTCAAATTCAGTCATTAAAGTGTTTCTGACTCTCTGTCTTTAATTCTGTCTTGTGTCTTTCCTCTCCACTCCATTGTTACTCATTTAAACTAGTTCACATGATCTCTATGCTATTCCAATATTCTCTCAATCTATCTCCAGACACCTCAATCCCATCTTCCAAAAATTTGCTTCATAACTGCTAATATAACTATTAAAGATTCAAACTGATCATGTCATTCTTGCACTCCTCTGAGGGAATCAGTTGACTTTTCCATTCTTAAAAAAGTTCGTTTTGACTGTCTACTTATGTGTCTGTTCTCAGATTGGGAGCTTAGAAGAAGCTATAAAACAAAACAAAACAAAAAATTGATAACAGGTCTAAATATTTATGTTGACAAAATGTTCAAGTAGGCTCAAGGTAGGAAGGATGTTAAAAGAGAAAACAGAATAAAATATAAGAAACTTGTAATAGAATCACAACCAGAACTGAAATAAATTTTTTTTTTTACATTTCTAAGTTCCTCTGACATGGAAATGTATGATAATTTTGTAATAGTCTTTACATATATATATATACCAGAATACCTAAGGGCCTGAAAAAAACATGACATAGTACACCTACTGTGAGTTTAAATTATATATACATATATACATACTTTTTGGGAGAAGGAAATGGCAACCCACTCCAGTACTCTTGCCTGGAAAATCCCATGGACAGAGGAGCCTGGTAGGCTGCAGTCCATGGAGTTGCTAAGAATCTGGACACAACTGAGCGACTCACTTTCACTTTTCACTTTCATGCATTGGAGAAGGAAATGGCAACCCACTCCAGTGTTCTTGCCTGGAGAATCCCAGGGACGGGGGAGCCTGCTGGGCTGCCGTCTATGGGGTCACACAGAGTCGGACACGACTGAAGCAACTTAGCAGCAGCATACACACTTTTTACTTTAAATGTATATTAATATGTATGTATCATACATATTTACATACACTTTTCAAGGTTTAGTAGATTCACAAATCTTGGAGAAACAGTAAACATACTGCTGAAAACATTAGTATTCTAAGAATAACTCAATAAATCACAAGTAGCAATCAACAGAGTTACACATTCATTATTTTAAACATGGAAACGTAATGGAGCCTTGACGGTAAGCAGTAGGCACCAAAGGAGCACTAATGCAGAATTGATATTCAGTGCTAGAAAATTAATTTTGAAGCTAATTGAAACGAAACTGTGTTTTGAATAACACCACTATAAGTAATGGTTATTATTATGATTTTTAAGAAGGTTCTGATGTATGCCTTATATGGGAAACCAGGTGATACATATATTCTTAAGGCAGGATTATAGTAAGGTGCTTTATAAATAGAAAATGGTAAGTAATCCTTGAAGTCAGAAGGTCTGTGTTCTAAAAAGTCGGAAGCCATCAGATCCTAACCTCTAAATGCTCTGTAATTATACTTTGGGGAGACGAAAGGATACACCATTCTACCATTGAGCCTGTGACTGTGAGCCACACAGTGTTGGTTTATCACATTCTCTTTAGTTTTATGGTTCTTTTCAGACCCTGCAGCTTCCCCACTCCTGGCACAGCAATACTCTCTCCCTTGAAAACCACATTGCCCATAAAGAACAACTAGTTTTACTGGAGAGGAAGTAAGGAGAAGATTCTACTTTCTCTTATTTTTACCATCTATTCGTTTCAGACCTAGTGACTTACACACACACACACGAATCCCAAATCTCCTTTTTCCATTAGAATATTCACTCACCTTTCTTTCCAATATTTCAATGCTAGAAATAGTAACAGACTTACATGAAAAACATCTTGTTGACTGTATCTTAGGTTTCATTCCATCACCAGAATTTGCTACCTTGACAAATACAAATCAACTCATGATTAAGTATTAGATGAGATGTACTAGTTGCTGTTCAGTCACTAAGTCATGTCCAGCTCTTTGTGACCCCTGGACTGCAGCAAGCCAGGCTCTTCTGTCCTCCACTGTTTCCAGAACTTTGCTCAAATTCATGTTCATTGAGTCAGTGATAGTATCTACCCATCTCACTCTCCATCACTGCTTTCTCCTTTATCTTCAATCCTTCCCAGTATCAAGATTTTTTCTGATGAGCTGGTTCTTTGCATCAGGTGGCCAAAGTATTGGAGCTTCAATTTCAGCATCAGTCATTTCAATGAGTACTCAGGGCTGATTTCCTTTAGGATTGAATGATTTGATCTCTTTGCAGTGCAAGGGACTCTCAACAGTCTTCTCCAACACCACAGTTCAAAAGCATCAATTTTTTTGGCCTTTTTTTATGGTCTATTACACATTTGTACATGACTCCTGGAAGACCTTTCTTGGCAGAGTCAACAAAAGAAGATGTCTCTTCTTTTTAATATGCAGTCTAGGTTTGTCATAAATTTCATTCCAAGGCGCAAGCATCTTTTAATTTCATGGTTGCAGTCACCATCTGCAGTGATTTGGGAGCCCAAGAAAATAAAATCTGTCATTGCTTCCACTTTTTACCTTTCTATTTTCCATGAGGTGGTGGGACCAGACATCATGATCTTAGTTTTTTTAATGTTGAATTTTCAGCCAACTTTTTCACCCTCATCAAGAGGCTCTTTAATTCCTCTTCACTTTCTGCAATTAGAGTGGTATCATTTGCACGTCTAAATTTCATATTAGCAAATATCTTGTTGATATTTCTCCTGGAAATATTGATTCCAGATTGTGATTCTTCCAGCCAGGCATTTTACATAACATATTCTGAATATAAGTTAAATAAGCAGCATGATAATATACAGCCTTTTTGTCCTCCTTTCCCAACTTGGAACCAGTCAATTGTTCCATGTCTGGTTCTAATCGTAGCTTCTTGACCTGCATACATGTTTCTCAAGAGTCAGGTCAGGTGGTCTGGTACTCCCATCTCTTCAAGAATGTTCCACACTTTATTGTGATACACACAATCAAAGGCTTTAGCATAGTCAATGAAGCAGAAACAGATGTTTTCCTGGGACTCCCTGCTTTCTTCATGATTCAACAAATGCTGGCAATTTGATCTCTGGTTTATCTGCCTTTTCTAAACCCAGCTTGTACATCTGGAAGGTCTCAGTTCACATACTGCTGAAGCCTAACTTGAAGGATTATGAGCATTACCTTGCTAGCAAGTAAAATGAGTGCCACTGTACTATAGTCTGAATGTTCTTTGGAATTCCCCTTCTTTGGGATTGGAATGAAAATTTACCTTTTCCAGTCTTGTAGTTATTTCTGAGTTTTCCAAATTTACTGACATATTGAGTGTAGTACTCTAACAGCATCATCTTTTAGGCCTTGAAATAGTTCAACTGAATTTCATCATCTCCACCAGCTTTTTTCATGGTAATGTTTCCTAAGACCCACTTCACTTCACACTCTAGGATGTATGACACTAGGTTAATGACCACATCATGTTGGCTATCCAGATCATTAAGACCTTTCTTGTATAGTTCTTCTGTGTATTACTGCCACCTCTTTTTAATTTCTTCTGCTTATGTTAGGTCCTTACAGCTTCTGTCCTTTACCATACTCATCCTTGCACGAAAGTTTCCCTTGGTATCTCCAATTTTCTTGAAGAAATCTCTAGTCTTTCTCATTCTATTGTTTTCCGCTATTTCTTTGCATTGTTTAAGAAGGCCTTCTTATCTCTCCTTGCTTTTTCTGGGATTCTCCATTCAGTTGGGTATATCTTTCCTTTCTCCCTTGCCTTTTGCTTTTCTTCGTTACTCAGCTATTTGTTACACCTCTTCAGACTACCACTTTGCCTTAATGGATTTCTTTTTCTTTGGGATGGTTTCGGTCAGTGCCTTATGTACAATATTATGAACCTCCATCCATAGTTCTTCAGGCATTCTGTTTATCAGCTCTAATACCTTGAATCTGTCACCTTCCACTGTATAATCAATAAAGATTTGATTTAGGTCATACCTGAATGGTCTAGTGGGTTTTCCCTACTTTCTTCAATTTAAGTCTGAATTTTGAAATAAGGAGCTGATGATCTGTGACACAGTTAGCTATAGGTCTTGTTTTGGCTGACTGTATAGAGCTTCTTCATCTTTGGCTGCATAATATAATGAACATAATGAACCTGATTTCGGTGTTGATCATCTAGTGATGTCCATGTGCAGAGTCATCTGTTGGGTTGTTGGAAAAGGGTGTTTTCTTTGACCAGCATATTCTCTTGACAAAGGCCTGTTAGCCTTTGTCCTGCCTAATTTTGTACTTCAAGGACAAGCTTTCCTATTACCAGAGGTGTCTCTTGACTTCCTACTTTCACATTCCAATCCCCTATGGTGAAAAGTACATCTTTCTTTTGGTGTTAGTTCTAGAAGGTGTTGTAGATCTTCACAGAACTGGTCAACTTCAGCTTCTTCAACATCAGTGGTTTAGCTATAGACTTGGATTACTGTGATGTTGAATGGTTTGCCTCGGAAATGAACTGAGATCATTCTGTCACTTTTGAGGTTGCACTCAAGTATTGCATTTCAGACTCTTTTTGACCATAAAAGCAACTCCATTTCTTCTAAAGGGTTCTTGCCTACAGTATTATAATAGTCATCTGAATTAAATTTTCCCAATCCCATCCATTTTAGTTCACTAATTCCTAAGATGTCATTGATTCCTAAGACATTGAAGTTCAATCTTGCCATCTCTTGCTTGATAATGTCCAATTTACCTTGATTCACAGACCTAAAATTCCAGATTCTTCTGTAATAGTGTTCTTTATCGCATCAGAGATGTGGTTAGACAGAGTTATTCCCTTCCAAACATTCTGTATACCCCAAAATGTTCTTTTGCTTTGGCAGCAGCACCTAGGAGTTATGTCCTCCCTCCTTACTGATGATGGATCTGAAGTTATCCTGTTTAGAGGCTGATTTTCAGATCACTCCTGACATGACCGGTACTTTGTTCGATAACTATGCATCTCTGTCATCTATACAAAAAGAATTGCCATCAGTGGCTCACTTATTCTGACACTCTTTAAGGACCTTACTTTCTTGGCTGTTGGAACCTAATGACTATTAGCATTGGCTTATAAAAGTTCACTATTGCTCCATTCCATTAGCACCCTTAGTTCTTCCTTCTAATAATTAGAGTTCATGCAGCCTAGTACTTAATATGGGCTTCTCTGATGTCTCAGATGATAAAGAAGCTGCTTGCAATGCAGGAAACCTGAGTTCAATCCCTGGGTTGGGAAGATCCTCTGGAGGAGGGCATGGAAACCCACTCTAGTACTGTTGTTTGGAGAATCCCATGGACAGAGGAGCCTGGCAGGGTACAGTCCATCAGAATGGCAAAGAGTTGGACACGACTGAGCAACTAAGCACAGTGCAGTGTTTAATGCATTGAAGAGCTGACAATTAATAAACATTTGTTGAATATTAAAGAGATGCTTTACAGATGGTCAGCTGACACCTCTACTAGAACCATAGCTGCAATATAAGTACCTGCAGTGGTAATTAGTTTACTCTTTTCAAGCAAGGGAAGCTATTTTCTCTAGACTTGCTCTGGGTAAAGTGGAAATAGTTACACTCTGTGAGGATGCTCTCAGGCAGAATAACTAAAATTACCCTACTTTTATACTTGTGAGCAATACTGATTCTATCTTTAATGGAAAACTGCAGCAGGCAACTTTCTGTTGCCAACAGATGCTGTTTCGCAAGGACCAGCTTGTCTTTGTGCCCTCATATTCTTCTTCACTAGAAAAAAAAATAGTTAACTTCACTTGCAAAGCAGTTGTTGCCACATAGTACTTAATAAGCCTGTCTATATTATATTTTATTTGTTTAAATATTCAAATTTCTCTAACATATGATATGGTATTGGCTCCATGATTCCATTTATCCAGTGACAAAGATTGTCACCCCACCTTTTTCTTCTTTGGTTACAGAGTTCCCACTGAAGTCTATAGGTTTTTTAAAATATGTTTTGAGCTAAGTGTTCATATCCTTTGTTTAAGTTTGTGTTTTATCAGTAGTATAAATCTTACAAATTGTCCTTTAATCATGTGAAATCCTCGGCAGGATGAAGCACAAACTGGAATCAAGATTGCCAGGAGAAATGTCAATAACCTCAGATATGCATATGATACCACCCTTATGGCAGAAAGTGAAGAGGAACTAAAGAGCACCTTGATGTAAGTGAAAGAGGAGAGGGAAAAAGCTGGATTAAAACTCAACATTCAAAAAACAAATATCATGGCATCTGGTCTTATCACTTCATGTCAAATAGATGGGGAGACAATGGAAACAGTGACAGGCTTTTTTACTTGGGCTCCCAAATCACTGCAGATGGTGACTGCAGCCCTGAAATTAAAAGATGCTTGATTTGGAAGAAAAGCTTTGACAAACCTAGATAGCATATTAAAAAGCAGAGACATTACTTTGCCAATAAAGGTCCATATAGTCAATGCTATGTTTTTTTCCAGTAGTCATGTATGGATGTGAGAGTTGGACCATAAAGAAAGCTGAGCACTCAAGAATTGATGCTTTTGAACTGAGATGTTGGAGAAGACTCTTGAGAGTCCCTTGGACTGCAAGGAGATCAAACTAGTCAACCCTAAAGGAAATCAACCCTGAATATTCACTGGAAGGACTGATGCTGAAGCTGAAGCTCTAATACTTTGGCCACCTTGATGCAAAGAACTGACTCATTGGAAAAGCATCATTTCCTTGATGCTGGGAAAGATTGAAGGCAAGAAGGGAGGCAGACAACAGAGGATGAGATGGTTGGATGGCATCCTCAACTCAATGGACATGAGTTTGAGTACTCCAGGAGTTGGTGAATGACAGGAAAGCCTGGCATGTTGCAGTCCATGGGGTCACAAAGAGTTGGACATGACTGAGCAACTGACCTGAACTGATAATTGCTATGTTGCCTTATCTTCCAACACTTCAACATTGGGCTCTGGGTAGTTAATGCTATTTTCTTAACAACAACAAACATGAAATATAATTAGTGACAAACTACTGAGTGCTACCCTCTACAGTGCTTGGAAGATTCGTCATGGGCTTCTTCACCAGCCTTTCATTCTGGCCAGTATGTTTTTAAATACATTCTTAACAGCATATGTTTGAAGTTTTGTTGAATATCATCTTAGAGTTTTATTTTTAATTTTGTCAAGAGAACTCATCCATACATCCATCCATCCTACCAACCTTTTTTCCATTTATTCTACATACATGTTACTGCTCTGGTAATGGAGATAGAAATAGTAAAGACAGTCTGCCATAATGGAGACTGTTGGCCTGCAAGGGAACCAAGAAAGTAAATAAACAACTATAGCACAACAGGATAATTTTTTTTTTTCCTAAGAGAGCACAGAAAAGGAATGGCTGTGCCAGTCTGACTGAGTTTAGAAAATGCCATCTGGAGGAGTTTATCTCCCCTAAATTATAAAGAATTTGTGAATTACTTACTCAAAGAGTAGGGAAATATGTGCAAGGCAGAAGGGATAAAATACATAAAGGCTCAGAGATAAGGGTGTAATTCAGGGTGAATCAAGCATAGAGTATGAGGAGGGAAAAAAGAGAGTTAAAGGGCAGGACATAAAGGGTTATTATCTTAACAAGCTTAGATATTTGTTCTTGAAGGTCATTGAAGTTATTAAGGATTTTAATGTAGAAAACGACTTAAAATTTGCACTTTAGTTTTGGAAAAACATAGTGGAGGGTGCAAGACTGGAAGCAGGGAAAGACATGATTTTAATAGCTGAAGCATGAGACAATGATAACTTGAACTAAAACAATACGAAAATCATCATTTACAGTTGCCATTTTACTTTTATTTATGTGACTTTTATTAGTATATATATCTTTTATTAAACATAAGTTCCGTGAGTACAAAGATAGGATTCATTTCTGTCTGCCATTAGATTTCCTGTGCCTAACACAGCGACTGGCACACAAATGCTTAATAAGTATTTGTTGAGTGAATTCAATAATGAATGAATTTTAGGAGTACATTCATATTAAATATGAACTGGACAAGGCAATGAGGATTCAGTGGTGAATAAGCTAGGCAAGATTCCTGCTTTCAAGGAGAAATTTTAGAAAGGGGAGAAACAAGTACTAAGAGAACTTGTGATAGCACTCAGTGTTACAAAGAAATTAAAACAGGGTTTTTGGGAAGTGCTGGAGTGGAAAAGATGACTTTAGATGGAAGGGTCATCAAAGAGTTCTAGGGCAAGTGACATGTGATTTAAGATGTGGATGATAAGAGAGGAGCCAGCCACGGGTGGATCTGGGGGCAGAGAGTTCCAGACAGAAGGAAATGAATAAGCAAATTAGACAGGTTTGACAGAATTTGTTGACTGATTGGCTGTGGGAGTAAGAAATAGGCCTAGGATGATTCACAGGATCTGGAAAATGTTATTTCTATTATTTCTAAATGAGCTTGGGGATACTGGCTAAAGTACCAGTAGTGATGTGAATATTCAGTTCAATGCTGGAACTGTTGATTTTAAGGTACTCGAGATGCACTGAAGTAAGTAGATGGTAATTTATCCCCAAGAAACTTTATAAGAACAGAAAGGGTATAATAGGCTACAACTCTCAAGGATTGTTAGGGTTCTTTAGATTAAACTTCTTGGCTGACAATATCGTCAGTTGACTACATGTGCTGAAAGTCTTCCCAATACCTCCTACTATGCAGGACCAGCCAACCCTGTTCTGTTTAGGGTTCTCTAACATGAATATCCAAACATAACATGACTATTAACTAATTATTTCCAGGCAGAAATCTGGAAATCTAGACTCTTCTACTGCACTGTTCACTACAATGCTTCAATACTGCTTTCATTTTTGCTTTCTTATAAAAATAGTTTTCACTTCTATTGAAAGATGGCCAAGGTCTGAGGGATCTCATCCACTAGTTTTGCCGAAATGTCATACATAAAAACCTACTACCTTTTTTTTTTTTCCTGTTCAACCTACTCTTGGAGATTAGGTTCACATCTTTATGGTATACTGCAAATGTTTCAGTACTATCTTGGGCATAGACAGTTCCCTTTAGGCTTTGATGAGAAGGGAGAAAATAAAATTTCTTTACTGAGGATATTTTTGTGGTTAATTTCGTATGGTGTTATAATGACTAAAGACCATGCCATGTAAAAAGTGTCCTTTGTGAACAGACATAGCAGAGACTGTCTTGCTACATACGCAACTGCTGCAAATTCACAATGAAATATTATCTAAAAAGAGAAAGCTCTATTACAAGGAATTTGACCTGATAAACCTGTCCTATTGCCAGATAACTTAAAAATACCAGGAAGCTAGACTTTAGCAACGGATTTTATCAAGTGTGGGTAAGGCCTGGTAGCCTCTTGTCTTTGAACTGCTAACACCATGATTTCTAGCTCTGCCACACATAGACACTGCATGATATAAAGCATAAAGCAAACAGCTTCTGGGTTAGAATTAAGATTCTTGATTAGCTTCTTCTCCCATTGCTATTTTTTTTTTTCCTGTTCAACCTACTCTTGGAGATTAGGTTCACATCTTTATGGTATACTGCAAATGTTTCAGTACTATCTTGGGCATAGACAGTTCCCTTTAGGCTTTGATGAGAAGGGAGAAAATAAAATTTCTTTACTGAGGATATTTTTGTGGTTAATTTCGTATGGTGTTATAATGACTAAAGACCATGCCATGTAAAAAGTGTCCTTTGTGAACAGACATAGCAGAGACTGTCTTGCTACATACGCAACTGCTGCAAATTCACAATGAAATATTATCTAAAAAGAGAAAGCTCTATTACAAGGAATTTGACCTGATAAACCTGTCCTATTGCCAGATAACTTAAAAATACCAGGAAGCTAGACTTTAGCAACGGATTTTATCAAGTGTGGGTAAGGCCTGGTAGCCTCTTGTCTTTGAACTGCTAACACCATGATTTCTAGCTCTGCCACACATAGACACTGCATGATATAAAGCATAAAGCAAACAGCTTCTGGGTTAGAATTAAGATTCTTGATTAGCTTCTTCTCCCATTGCTATATGAATTGGACACTTTCATTGATAGCTGGATCCTGCCCAGTTTAACACTTTCTTTTCTTCAGCTTAATTTTCTACCTTCTTGGATGTTCAGTTCCATTCAGTTCAGTTTGCTCAGTTATGTCTGACTCTTTGCGACCCCAAGGACTGCAGCATGCCAGGCTTCCCTGTCCATCACCAATTCCCGGAGCTTACTCAAACTCAAGTCCATAGAGTCAGTGATGCCATCCAGCCATCTTATCCTCTGTCATCCCCTTCCCTCCTGCCTTCAATCTTTCCCAGCATCAGGGTCCTTTCCAATGAGTCAGTTCTTCACATCAGGTGGCCAAAGTATTAGAGTTTCAGCTTCAGCATCAGCATCAGTCCTTCCAATGAATATTCAAGGTTGATTTCCTTTAGGACTGACTGGTTTGATCTTGGATGTACTTAGCTTTTATCAAACCTGTTTTCTAGGCTCCTCCTTTTTAGTCTGATTATTACTCTTAGCTCTCTGTAAACTCA
>SJYX01010453.1:111526-127125 GCA_006410675.1 Oreotragus oreotragus | reverse complement strand
CTCCCAAGACTGATCTCCTTTAGGATGGACTGGTTGGATCATAGATATCATTTATTTTCAGAGAATGCATATTTATCTTGGAATCAAAAGACATAGGTGTATTGCCTTCTGGTTATGTCTTCTGATTCCAAGATAAATATGCATTCTCTGAAAATAAATGATACTTATTTCTTCAGTGATTGAATAATAATTGATTGTTTAACTTTGTGTAATGTAGGATGCTAGACATTGAGGAGATTACTATGATAAATAAAGTAAGGTAAGTTAAGTGAAGTCGTTCTGTTGTGTCCAACCTTTTGCGAACCCATGGACTATAGCCTACCAGGATCCTCTATCCACGGGATTTTCCAGGCAAGAGTACTAGAAAGGGTTGCCATTTCCTTCTCCAGTGGATCTTCCCAACCCAGGGGTAGAAGCCAGGTCTCCCGAAATGTAGGCAGACGCTTTACAGTCTGAGCCACCAATTGTTTGTTATAGTTTGAGCCACCAAATAAGGCAAAAGGGCTAGCTAAGAGGACAGTTCTCAGGAACTAGAGGTCAGATCACTCAGGAAATGCAAAACGGGCACTTTCCTTATGGCAATTTAGTACAAATATGTTATGACTCAAGGTTTATTGGGCCAGAGGGGTTATTCTAATATCAGTATTTTGGCTTCCTGGATCCTGCTGTATAATTGCCAGTGAGAGGTACAGTGGAAAAAGCCAGAGTAGAATTGGTAAACTTGGAACCCAGGGGCCCTCTCAAAATTTTCAATTCAAAGGGTGAAAGAAAAAAGAGAAAAGGGAACACTCAGCGTATGGTACTTCTAGTATGAAAAGTATTACTGTGTAGCCTACTTGGGTATAGCCCCCTTCCCTATGAACTTCTTTTTATCTTGACCAAGGACTACTGCATATTTGAATCCCTCTGAGAAGCTTCTCTTGGCTTCTTTTTTGTTTCCTCCCTCTGCAAGCTTAAGAACCATTTATCATGCATCTGCTTCATGCAAACACTATTGGGTATAATGCATACATATACACACACACACACACACACACACATATATATATATACAAATACTCTTTAGTGCCTAAATATATGATACATATGGGAAATAAGTTTAAGCAGGATAAATCAATTGCTCTAAGGCACACATTATAAAGGGGTAAAAGACATTTTAATTCATATTTGTCTATTCAAAAGTCCAAGCCCCCTTCTCTTGGCTATGATGGTTTCCTGCTCCTGATGTAGGCAGGGAACCACAGGTTGAGTTAACAAAATATATTCCAGATTTTACTTTGTGAACTCCAAAACAATCATATTGATATATTATGGAAATTTGAATTGGATTTTAAAGGAAAATTTTTGAATTTTACTATTAAACTTCTGGAATAGCTCATTTAACGGCTGGTTTTTTTTCTTCAAAGCAATATTTATTTTTTATTACATACTTTTCAAGCAATAGCTTCCTTATATATGAGATTAATAATGATTTCTGGATTTCCTTTGCATCAGGCCAACCCAAGTATGATGATTAAAAAATAGTTGATGATATACCAAAAATTCTATTCCTGTTTAATTTTACTTGTTTAGTAGTAACAGAGGGAACATCAGTATGGACTTTTGTTAGAAAATGCAAATAGAGAAAACAGAAAAATACATTTTTTAGAAGACATTTTTAGGAAGTCAGTTATCCCGGTTATAATTACATTTAAAGTTTTAATTTAAAAATAATCTAGATTTACTTGTTTAATACTTACTTCCCAGGTAGAATAAGAATAGCAAACACAATCAGCTTGTTATGGGATTTTGTATCATCTATCCAAAACTTCATAAATGGAATGTCTGCTGGATTTTATAAAGGAGTAAATTTTAATCATGAACTAATATTGAATGGTAGCCATTGTAGTTGATAGAAAATAATATTGGGTAAGTTACTGAGTTACAACTGAAGAAGGAATTTCAGGTTTCTCACTATTACTATAAAAGGTAACAGGTATCCATTGCCCAGATCAACTGAGTTCATATTTCTCTACTTTCTCCCACACTTTGCTGAGTTTCAATTTTGCCTTAATTTTGGACTGGATTCTTTCAACATACTTCCTCCTATGATGGCCCAAATACTTTTAAATGCAAAATTAACTATCATGAATTATATCCAAAAGGAAGAAATAAAAGGTGTTAAATTTCTTAACGATGACTCAAGTAGAGCAGAATTCCATTAAAATGTCGCTTATTTTAAAATTTAAGATAGGTCACAAATCACTCAATATTGGTTCCTTCACTACAACAATGAAACACACTGTGTATAATCTAGTGTCTTTTTTTGGCTTTGTTTTACTGTTCATATCAAGGGGATATGCAGTAGTTGCATATGGGTATCATGGGAATAATTTAAAGATTTTGTAAATATTTCCAAACAGAATGCATTTAATAAGTTCTATAAACCTTGGTAAAATATGTCTATAGAAAATTATAATTGCTTTATGGATATTCTGATACATAGTGTTTTAAATGGTTTGCCTCCCAGGCAACAATTTGGCAATCTAGAAGAGGCCATATTGTCTCACAGTACACTGTTTCTTTGTTATCTCTTTCTTTAGAACACATTTTCATTTTACATAATGCTAGGGAAATTTATTCCATATAAAAATTATTATAATAAATTTCCTTACAAGGAAACATAATCAAAGAATATATTCAGAGATGAATTTTTAAATTAAAATATTAACACATAGATTAGTCCGAAAAAGTTAACAAAATTATAACTAATTGTATCAGTTTAAGCCAAATTTTTATATTGTTAAAAATTTTTAAATTGAAATATAGTTGATTTACAATGTTGTGTTAAGTTCTCCTGTAGTCCAAAGTGATTCAGTTATACATTCTTTTTTTCTTTGGCATGGCATGTAGGATCTTATTTCCCTGACCAGATCCCTGTGCCCCTGCAGTGGAAGTGCAGAGTCTTAACAATTGGAAAACCAGGGAAGTCCCCCTACACATTCTTTTTTATTATCTTTTCTATTATGGTTTATCACAGGATATCAAATATAGTTCTCTATGCTACAGTAGGACCTTGTTACTTATCCATTCTATATGTACTAATTTGCATCTGCTAACTCCAGATCTTACCTGCTTCCTGAGAAACCTGTAAGCAGGTCAAGAAGCAATAGTTAGAACTAGACATGGAACAACAGACTGGTTCCAAGTAGGGAAAGGAGTATGTCAGAGCTATATATTGTCACCTTGCTTATTTAACTTATACACAGAGTACATCGTGTGAAATGCAGGGCCGGATGAAGCACAGGCTGGATCGAGATTGCAGGGAGGAATATTAATAATCTCACATATGCAGATGACACCACCTTTATGGCAGAAAGTGAAGAGGAACTAAAAAGCCTCTTGATGAAGGTGAAGACTCTGTGTAACCCCATACATGGCAGCCCACCAGGCTCCCCCATCCCTGGGATTCTCCAGGCAAGAATACTGGAGTGGGTTGCCATTTCCTTCTCCAATGCATGAAAGAGAAAAGTGAAAGTGAAGTCGCTCAGTCTGTCCGACTGTTAGCGACCCCATGGACTGCAGCCCACCAGGCTCCTCCGTCCATTGGATTTTCCAGGCAAGAGTACTGGGGTGGGGTGCCATTGCCTTCCCCGCCTTGGACAGCAAAGAAATCAAATCAGTGAATACTAAAGGAAATCAACTCTGAATATTCATTGAAAGGACTGATGCTGAAGCTGAAGCTCTAATACTTGGGCCATCTGATGCAAAGAGCCAACTCATTGGAAAAGACCCTGATGCTGAGAAAGACTGAGGGCAGGAGAAGGAGGCAACAAAGGATTAGATGGTTGAAAGGCATCACTGACTCAGTGGACATGAAGTAAAATGAAAGCTGTTTAGTTGTTTTGACCCTTTGCAACCCCATGGACTGTACAGTCCATGGAATTCTCCTGACCAGAATACTGGAGTGGGTTGCCATTTCCATCCCCAGGGGAACTTCCCAAACCAGGGATTGAACCCAGGTCTACCACATTTCAGGCTGATTCTTTACAGCTGAGCCACCAATAGACATGAGTTTGAGCAAACTCAGGGAGATATTGAAGGATAGGGAAACCTGTCATGCTGCAGTCCATGGGGTCACAAAGAGTTGGACATGACTGAACAATTGAACAACAGTAACAAAAACTCCAAATTCTCCCTCCATCCCTTCCCTGTCCCCTCCTTAGCAACCATACGGCTAATTTTTTTTTTTTAAACCAAAATACAGCAACACCAACTTGATATCTGTAATGTACTCTCTTCAAAGCTAAGGATCAGTGTGATGACTATAATGTATGCAAGGGAAATTAAAATAAAGAAATACAATGTGCCTTATACCTGAGTAAATTTTCAATAATCAAGAGCCAGCTGCAGTGGACAAAATATTTAATGAGAAAATAACACATAGTTTAACTTCCTATTCAATTCTGGTTCTTTCAATTAATCAGGTTTTCACCAGCAGCCCACCAAATGCTTGGCAATGTTTAAGGAAAGGAGAAACTTCCTTCTGAACTACATTGCCTGCATTCAAATGTTCTTTGAAAGCCTTCCTTATATCTCATTTTGTTGTCAATATAAAGATCAATAAATAAGATATAATTCTTTCCTTTAAAAATTTACAGTCTTCTTGGGGATATACTGATAGGCAACAAATCCAATATAATGCGATAAAGGCTATCATAGAGGAGTGTACAAAACGCTGTGGTAGCAAAGTGGAAGGAATAATTACTTGTATCTGCAGAGTCAGGAAACACTTTATAGAGAAGTGGCATTTGGTCTGTACTTTAAAGATTCATGGTATATCAAAAAAGAGAGGTCAAATAAAACATTTCTTCCTGACCCTTTTACATCCTCAGTTACTTCCATCTCCCATTTTGGATTCTGTAGCCCCAGATCCCAGGCACTCTTCTGTCAACATCCTAAATTCCCTTGCCCCTCTCCTCCTCCATCTGGTGTGCCTGGCCAAACCCAGCCAGCTGTCTTCTAAGCCTGCAGCAAAGTAACTGACTTTCTGAAGTCTGCTCAACTTTGCTGAATGGATTTCTTTCACATGTATAAGCTTAAATTTCCAATGGGGAGTCAACACTGCCAGAGGATTCTATGACGCTGACCTAGTGTATTCACTTTCCCATTTTCTAAGAGAACTTATTTCTCTTTCACACTTTCTCTGATCTCCTCAAATCTCCATTATCCCATACTCCCTCTCAGGTGATGACTCTTCATGTCTCATAGAGAAAATTAAAGGGGTTAGTTAAAAACGTTCTTATCTTTCCACTTTCAAGGCACCAGTCTATGTATCTATCTTAAAGTCCATTTTCTCTAGAAACCTTATGTTTCTGTATGAGAAGCATCCTTGTATTTCTACAGCCACTTCCTCCACTTGTGCTCTGCATCCCATTCCCTCATGTCCTCTTGTAATGATTTTCCTTCTTTCCCTCATCATTAATTCTTTTGCTTCTATTGCATTTCTATCAACCTGTAAATATGCTTTAACATTATTATTCTTAACAAAATCTTTTTTTATTTTTTAATTAATTAATTCTACTTTACAATATTGTATTGGTTTTGCCATACATTGACTTGAATCTGCCATGAGTGTACATGTGTTCCCCATCCTGAGCCCCTCTCCCACCTCCCTCCCTACCCCATCCCTCTGGGTCATCCCAGTTTCCTAACACCATACCCCCATGCAGTTCAGTTACTGCTACCTTTTTGCTGTTCATTCTGCACCTAAACTCCTTGAAGGAACTCTCTGTACTTGTTCTCCTCTTTTGCTAATCTCTGCTCTTTTCTCAACCACTCCAATGAGACAACAGATAATGCATTACTGAAATAGCTCTTATCAAGCTCCCATCAATGCCTTAGATCTTGCTCAGTTTTCTGTTCCCATCATACTTGACCTCCAACTAGCATTTGACACAATTGACTCCTCCCTTCCTCTTTTATTCTTCCTGGAATTGGTTTCCTTCTTAATTCTCTGGTTATTCATCCTGAGGGTCTTCTGTAGGATCCTCTCTTCCATACTTGAACTATAAATATTAAAGTGTCCTAGGCTTACTCTGGGTTCTCATCTCTTCTCTATTTATACTCTCAACTGGTTACCTCGACCAATCTCTTATTTTAAAATATCATCTATAGAGCGATAACTCTTATATTTATATCTCTATATTCCTGAGCATATCATTTATTCAAATGCCTACAATTAAGTATCTAATAGGCATCTCCATCTTTTCATTGCTAAGATCAAACTTATAATTCCTGCATCTGTTCTTCAGTTTTTTTTTCCATATGAGGAAATTATGCTATCAGCCATCTTGTTAGTCAAATGTAATCTTTGGAAATTCTCTTTAATTTCTTCTTATATCCTTATCTACTCCTCTCACCACAAAATCTTTTCATCAGCAAGGTTCCACCTCCAAATGGATCCAAAATCTGACCACTTAACCATCTCCAGAGTACTATCCTACCATAATTTCTTATCTGAGTTATCACAGCCACCTCCTAATTGATGTCCTTTCTGTTTTGTCCACTAGAACCCCTTCACTGTGAAGTGGCCAGACAGGTCTTTGTAAAGCTTTGATGAAATCACACATCATCCTTGCTCAAATCTTCAAATGACTTTCATTATAGTTAGACTATATCCTAATTTCTAAACATGGCTCACAAGACGCTTCATCATTTTGCCCAACCTGCCTCTCCACTTAGTGTTCATTATGTTCTGGCTACACGGGCCTTTTTGCTCCTGCCATATCAGGCTTTGCTCCCATCACAAATGTTTATACTCTTGCTGTTCCTTGTTGTTTTTGCTGTTCCTGTAGAACTTTGTATTACTCTCATCATTTAAATCATGCAAAGGCCATGTTTTCACAAAGGCCTTTTCTGACCAGGCTGGCCAAAAAAGAATCTTAAAAATCCAGAAAACCATTAACCAATTAAACAGCTACTCCAAACTCAATCACCTTCTATAATGGCATCCTGCGTTCTGTATAGCAGTTACTTGTCTCATTCACTTATTTATTTACGTGTTTGTTGTCTGTCTCCCTCAACTACACTTGAATAGTTGTAGTTTTTTAATAAAAGAGAATCCATCTTTATAGTTCATTGTCGTATTGTCCTATCTTCTAACATGTAGAATAGTGTCTGACACGTGCTAGGTATATACTAAAAGTTATTTTTAAACTGACTTATTCATTATACGAACTGACAATTTATTGCCAAATGTACAGAGGCACACACTTGCATGTTATATTTAGGGGAGTAACTGGAGAGAACTTAGGGAGTCAGACTATGAATGGTCTTGAATTCTAAGTTTAGTGGTTTGGATGTTATTGTAAAATCAATGGAAAGTCAAAGATTTTAAACTATATTCTCTCTTAAAGTCCATAGTTATGAGATCTTTCTTTTATAAAACTAAAGTATGTAAGTATATTTTAAAATTATTTCTACTAAGTTGGATTTAATATTTAAAGAGATGCCTTTAAGAGTCTATTTAGTATAAGCAATGTTTTTGCATTTGAAAATTTCATGAAATATTTAATCAAAATAAAGCTTTTGCCTCCAGAAATATGTTTAATTTAGAAATGTTTTACTAAATCAGAAGAGTCAATAGCTTTAATGTAATTAAATCACATAATTTATTTATCTAAGTTGCAACTGAACATATCTTAATAGAGAATGTGTTATTCTTACTTTTTAACCACTCCATTTGGTGCATTTTCTACCCCATTGTTTTAGAACAATCGTAAATGAACACCTAAGGCTTGGTAGGAATCATAGTGCTTTAATCTGATTAATTTTATTGTTAATCTTACTTATAAAATTATACAGTATTTACATTATAACTAGAAAAGTTACTGTNAGCTTTAATGTAATTAAATCACATAATTTATTTATCTAAGTTGCAGCTGAACATATCTTAATAGAGAATGTGTTATTCTTAATTTTTAACCACTCCATTTGGTGCATTTTCTACCCCATTGTTTTAGAACAATCATAAATGAACACCTAAGGCTTGGTAGGAATCATAGTGCTTTAATCTGATTAATTTTATTGTTAATCTTACTTATAAAATTATACAGTATTTACGTTATAACTAGAAAAGTTACTGTGTTATGTTGTACTACAGGTTAACAGAAGTCCTTTTAATATACTGAAATAAATTTACCTACAAAAGAAAATGAATAGAAACACAATATAGCTAGGTAAATTTTGGTATCATTTTGAGCATAAATGCAAAACTAAATGTAATGAAATAGGAAGCTTGGCAAGGAAGAATTCACAATTTTTAAAAGCCATAAAAGGGCAAATAAAATCTTGTGTTACTAAAAGGCAGTATAAAATATACATCCAAGGAAATTAATGTCAGGGAGTTAATATCTTCTGTGAATTTTTACTTTTAATATTGCTCAGGCACTGATCTTAAATGTCACAGAAACTGTGGAAAACTGTAGCAATTTAGAAATATTTCCCTTGCATCTGTTCAGCAGAACATCAAGTTTTTTTAGGATGTATTTTGCATATTGAAAGACCTGAATTAACCCCAACCTGAGTAGAGAGAAAAGCGGAGACATGAGGAAAGCAGGAAATCTCTGTAAGTTAGATATATTTCACTTGTTTTCATGTGTCCTATTGAGCCAATTATCAGTAATAGTTTGTTGTTTACTCATCATGAGTCCTTCTTAAAAGTGAAAATCAAAACATGGGTGGCAGGGAAATCTTTTAAAATGCCAGAATAAAGCATATTTCCCAGCAATCAGTTCCCCCCCACCCCGCACTTTCCAAAAAACCAGAGGAGGACCCTAGTGAAAATCATTTTACCAACTCCTGTTGCATGTCCACTGTTGCTGAGACTGTCATCCCAAAGTTAGTAACTGGGAAGGAAAAAGCATACTGCTCAGCAGTTGCTTCCTTGAGAGCTGGACTGTAGAGTTGGGGCTTCAAATAACATATTTAAAATGACAAAAAGTTTCCCACAAAATGAAGCTTATTAGAATTCTGAGTCAGACTATAATCAGATCAAAATTCCTATGAAAATTTAGCCTTGAAAAGACTTTAGCAGATTTTTAAAGCTACCAGTATGAATGCAGAATTCATGGCTAATTTCACAGGACAAGTGATGGGAAAATTAAGGGATGATTTGGAGTTTTTCAGAGAGAAAAAGGGAAGATTCCAAGAAAGATGCTTGGAGATACAAAGGTGCATTGTAAACTGTTTTCATCTGAGATTCCCAGTGGGACAGTGACTATTGAAAGATGATGACACTGGAAATGTTGGCTCCCAGTTATGTAGGGTCTGGACATGTTTGTCTTCTGCAAGCTGTGGGTAGTCACCATGAGCTTTTACATTGACATATGTCATGGTGTATTTTTGTAAGAAGCTCTGACAATAATAAGGAGATGGATTCCAGTGGAAGAGGTAGGATAAAGAGGAGTTTTTGGTGGTTAAGATGAGTAATATTAAAGATCACAAGTAGGGCAATGATAGAAGAAAGAGAAGTGTGCCATAAGTTGATGGACATATGTGGATTTGTGGGTAGTAGGAGAGGAAAATAGTATTGAGATTTCTAATTTTTGTAATTAGGTGGATGGTACTGTCACTAAAGAGTATATAATAAGATACCTGGAATTTCTGTTTGGTTTGGTTTTGCTTGGAGTGGTGAGCAAAGAGGTATGAAGATGATTTCAATTTTTACATGTGGTGAACATTCCATCTGAGATCTGGCTACTGGAAAACAGAATTGGAAATCAGATAGATGTTTGCAATGCACCATATCTGAAACCACAGGAGTAAATCTGTTAGCTAAGTCCTTTGTGTCTTTGTATATTTTTCTGGGCCAAGACCCTGAGACCAAGATCAATACTAATGTAAAGTTCAGAATATATCTTTAATAAAGACACTACATTTTTTCATAAAAGGGAGAGCAATCATTCACATTAAATTGCCTGAATTTGCAAATCTGCAAATGGTGGGTATGTTCCTTTTGGTTCTAAGATAGAGGGCAGGAGAAGAAGGGGATGACAAAGGGCAAGACAGTTGGGTGGGATTACCTACTCAATGGACGTGAGTTTGAGCAAAATACAGGAGATGGTGAAGGACAGGGAGGTCTGGCATGCTGCAGTCCACGGGGTCACAAAGAGTTGGACATGACTTAGCAACTGAACAGGAACAATAAAGAGTTTTTATTTATTTTTTATCATGTCTTATTATCTGAGTTCATTTCACCCAAAGAAACTTCAAATCTTAGAAAACAGTCATTAAGAATTGATTGGTAGATATTTAAACTTTTTATATACTTTACTGAGACTGAGAGACAATCATTTATACAAATTCTTGTTACAGTACTATTTGAAGAATACAAAAGACATATTAGCATTAAATGTTATTTTAAAGATTTAAATATTACAGAAAATACAAAAATACCTTCTGTTTCCTTTCTAATAAAGATGTTTTTTGAGATAAAAAGAAAAAAATATTTAATTCATTCCAATCTTTTCTTGAACCTCTTAAGTTGTCTAAGTACCATAGTATACTACAGTTTTCTGGTTCTAAATGATCACAAGACTCATTTTCATCAAAAATTACACAAAGAATATTCCACAGTTTAAAGAAGGCAATGACCACCCAATATTCTTTTAAAATAATGACACTGAAGTTCAAAGAAGTTAAATAATTCATAAACAAGAAGCAAGGGCCTGAATACAAATCCAAGTTTGCCTGCAAAGCAAATCCTCATTTAAGTACATTCTGGCTCTTCTCAGCTAAAATAAAACAAGGTTCAGGCTAATTGTTCCATGAGAGTCTAAGTCTTGAGATCTTATGAAACTGAAGTCATAGCACTTTTAACCTTGCTATTATATCAGGCAGTTTTCAATCTTTTGGTAAATTTAATCATCAGGGATCAGAGCGGCTATTGATTTGAAGTCTCTGAAAACAGTGATTTGATCCCATGGTTTTATGTAGCTTTTGTGCCCTCCCACTAGCTCCTCACTGGACTTGACACATTTCCTAACCATAATACTCTCAGTCTTATCTTATGCTGAAAATATAAGGCTAAAAAGAAATATAATGAGCTCACAAGACAGAGAGCTCACACTCTTGTGAATTGTCAGAAAGCGTGCTGTGCCCTGCCAGTGCTAAGTCGCTTCAGCTGTCTCCGTCTCTTTGCAACCCTATGGACTATAGCCTGCCAGGCTCCTCCGCTCATGGGATTCTCCAGACAAGAATACTGGAGTGGGTTGCCATGCCCTCCTCCAGAGGATCTTCCCAACCCAGGGATAGAAATCACGTCTCCTGAGGCTCCCCCATGGTAGGCAGATTCTTACTGCTGAGCCCACTGGAGGGCAGCCCATCCGAAAGTGTATGTTTGATATTTTCAAAGGGAATCTAAAATAATTACATTGTTAGGATGCATTATAATTTATAGAATGTTTTTAAAATCTTAAATGTCAAAATAATCACTTATTTCAGTTGAATTTAAAATATAAGACCATGTTGATAAGAAGTAAAAAAAAGTCCTAATTCTAAGTGCAATTCTCTAAAACCAGAGGGGATTAGCATGGTTATCCTTGATTAGGCACTTGTTACATTGTCACTTTTGATAAAAATAACCCAGAATGGGATGGTACCATGGGTTTAACAAAACATCAAGCCTTATAAATTGATACTAATTGGTAAAAGTATAAGGTGATATAATTATAAAAACACATTGTATCCAATTATGTATTATTGTCACAAAACCAGTTAATAGAAACATCAAAAAGTTATTCTGTAAGCTGTGTCTGAATATAAATTTTTTTTGTTACAATAGCCCAGAGGAACCCATTGATGTATTTCATTGTGACAACTAGTATAGTAAAGCCAAATGAGATAAATTCATTAATAGGACACTGAAATAAGACTAGAATATGACTTAGTCACACCTGTCCAGTTCAGAATACATATTATTTTATGGATTTTTCTTTATTATGCTGACAATGACAACTGGTGAGAAATAAGTAACAAAGAAAAAAAGGCTTTTAAAAAGAAAACATGTCAAACACATTATATTTTTGTAAGTCTGACTAAAGACTTACAAATAGAAATTTGAGTGAGTTTATTGCCATTCGGGTTAGCAAAAAGCATATATGTATTCATATATGTAAAATGTTTATCAGTGAAANGTAAATGAACACCTAAGGCTTGGTAGGAATCATAGTGCTTTAATCTGATTAATTTTATTGTTAATCTTACTTATAAAATTATACAGTATTTACGTTATAACTAGAAAAGTTACTGTGTTATGTTGTACTACAGGTTAACAGAAGTCCTTTTAATATACTGAAATAAATTTACCTACAAAAGAAAATGAATAGAAACACAATATAGCTAGGTAAATTTTGGTATCATTTTGAGCATAAATGCAAAACTAAATGTAATGAAATAGGAAGTTTGGCAAGGAAGAATTCACAATTTTTAAAAGCCATAAAAGGGCAAATAAAATCTTGTGTTACTAAAAGGCAGTATAAAATATACATCCAAGGAAATTAATGTCAGGGAGTTAATATCTTCTGTGAATTTTTACTTTTAATATTGCTCAGGCACTGATCTTAAATGTCACAGAAACTGTGGAAAACTGTAGCAATTTAGAAATATTTCCCTTGCATCTGTTCAGCAGAACATCAAGTTTTTTTAGGATGTATTTTGCATATTGAAAGACCTGAATTAACCCCAACCTGAGTAGAGAGAAAAGCGGAGACATGAGGAAAGCAGGAAATCTCTGTAAGTTAGATATATTTCACTTGTTTTCATGTGTCCTATTGAGCCAATTATCAGTAATAGTTTGTTGTTTACTCATCATGAGTCCTTCTTAAAAGTGAAAATCAAAACATGGGTGGCAGGGAAATCTTTTAAAATGCCAGAATAAAGCATATTTCCCAGCAATCAGTTCCCCCCCACCCCGCACTTTCCAAAAAACCAGAGGAGGACCCTAGTGAAAATCATTTTACCAACTCCTGTTGCATGTCCACTGTTGCTGAGACTGTCATCCCAAAGTTAGTAACTGGGAAGGAAAAAGCATACTGCTCAGCAGTTGCTTCCTTGAGAGCTGGACTGTAGAGTTGGGGCTTCAAATAACATATTTAAAATGACAAAAAGTTTCCCACAAAATGAAGCTTATTAGAATTCTGAGTCAGACTATAATCAGATCAAAATTCCTATGAAAATTTAGCCTTGAAAAGACTTTAGCAGATTTTTAAAGCTACCAGTATGAATGCAGAATTCATGGCTAATTTCACAGGACAAGTGATGGGAAAATTAAGGGACGATTTGGAGTTTTTCAGAGAGAAAAAGGGAAGATTCTAAGAAAGATGCTTGGAGATACAAAGGTACATTGTAAACTGTTTTCATCTGAGATTCCCAGTGGGATAGTGACTATTGAAAGATGATGACACTGGAAATATTGGCTCCCAGTTATGTAGGGTCTGGACATGTTTGTCTTCTGCAAGCTGTGGGTAGTCACCATGAGCTTTTACATTGACATATGTCATGGTGTATTTTTGTAACAAGCTCTGACAATAATAAGGAGATGGATTCCAGTGGAAGAGGTAGGATGAAGGGGGAGTTTTTGGTGGTTAAGATGAGTAATATTAAAGATCACAAGTAGGGCAATGATAGAAGAAAGAGAAGAGTGCCATANTTAAAGCTACCAGTATGAATGCAGAATTCATGGCTAATTTCACAGGACAAGTGATGGGAAAATTAAGGGATGATTTGGAGTTTTTCAGAGAGAAAAAGGGAAGATTCCAAGAAAGATGCTTGGAGATACAAAGGTGCATTGTAAACTGTTTTCATCTGAGATTCCCAGTGGGACAGTGACTATTGAAAGATGATGACACTGGAAATGTTGGCTCCCAGTTATGTAGGGTCTGGACATGTTTGTCTTCTGCAAGCTGTGGGTAGTCACCATGAGCTTTTACATTGACATATGTCATGGTGTATTTTTGTAAGAAGCTCTGACAATAATAAGGAGATGGATTCCAGTGGAAGAGGTAGGATAAAGAGGAGTTTTTGGTGGTTAAGATGAGTAATATTAAAGATCACAAGTAGGGCAATGATAGAAGAAAGAGAAGTGTGCCATAAGTTGATGGACATATGTGGATTTGTGGGTAGTAGGAGAGGAAAATAGTATTGAGATTTCTAATTTTTGTAATTAGGTGGATGGTACTGTCACTAAAGAGTATATAATAAGATACCTGGAATTTCTGTTTGGTTTGGTTTTGCTTGGAGTGGTGAGCAAAGAGGTATGAAGATGATTTCAATTTTTACATGTGGTGAACATTCCATCTGAGATCTGGCTACTGGAAAACAGAATTGGAAATCAGATAGATGTTTGCAATGCACCATATCTGAAACCACAGGAGTAAATCTGTTAGCTAAGTCCTTTGTGTCTTTGTATATTTTTCTGGGCCAAGACCCTGAGACCAAGATCAATACTAATGTAAAGTTCAGAATATATCTTTAATAAAGACACTACATTTTTTCATAAAAGGGAGAGCAATCATTCACATTAAATTGCCTGAATTTGCAAATCTGCAAATGGTGGGTATGTTCCTTTTGGTTCTAAGATAGAGGGCAGGAGAAGAAGGGGATGACAAAGGGCAAGACAGTTGGGTGGGATTACCTACTCAATGGACGTGAGTTTGAGCAAAATACAGGAGATGGTGAAGGACAGGGAGGTCTGGCATGCTGCAGTCCACGGGGTCACAAAGAGTTGGACATGACTTAGCAACTGAACAGGAACAATAAAGAGTTTTTATTTATTTTTTATCATGTCTTATTATCTGAGTTCATTTCACCCAAAGAAACTTCAAATCTTAGAAAACAGTCATTAAGAATTGATTGGTAGATATTTAAACTTTTTATATACTTTACTGAGACTGAGAGACAATCATTTATACAAATTCTTGTTACAGTACTATTTGAAGAATACAAAAGACATATTAGCATTAAATGTTATTTTAAAGATTTAAATATTACAGAAAATACAAAAATACCTTCTGTTTCCTTTCTAATAAAGATGTTTTTTGAGATAAAAAGAAAAAAATATTTAATTCATTCCAATCTTTTCTTGAACCTCTTAAGTTGTCTAAGTACCATAGTATACTACAGTTTTCTGGTTCTAAATGATCACAAGACTCATTTTCATCAAAAATTACACAAAGAATATTCCACAGTTTAAAGAAGGCAATGACCACCCAATATTCTTTTAAAATAATGACACTGAAGTTCAAAGAAGTTAAATAATTCATAAACAAGAAGCAAGGGCCTGAATACAAATCCAAGTTTGCCTGCAAAGCAAATCCTCATTTAAGTACATTCTGGCTCTTCTCAGCTAAAATAAAACAAGGTTCAGGCTAATTGTTCCATGAGAGTCTAAGTCTTGAGATCTTATGAAACTGAAGTCATAGCACTTTTAACCTTGCTATTATATCAGGCAGTTTTCAATCTTTTGGTAAATTTAATCATCAGGGATCAGAGCGGCTATTGATTTGAAGTCTCTGAAAACAGTGATTTGATCCCATGGTTTTATGTAGCTTTTGTGCCCT
>SJYX01010453.1:70931-108165 GCA_006410675.1 Oreotragus oreotragus | reverse complement strand
CACCCTCTCCCTCTCCCTCAGAGTCCAAAAGTCCGCTCTACACATCTGTGTCTCTTTTGCTGTCTTGCATACAGGGTCCTCATTATCACCTTTCTAAATTCCATATATATGTGTTAGTATACTGCATTGGTGTTTTTCTTTCTGACTTATTTCACTCTGTATAATCGGTTCCAGTTTCATCCATCTTATTAGAACTGATTCAAATGTATTCTTTTTAATGGCTGAGTAATACTCCGTTGTGTATATGTACCACAGCTTTCTTATCCATTCATCCACTGATGGACATCTAGGTTGTTTCCATGTCCTGGCTATTATAAACAGTGCTGCGATTGATGAACATTGGGGTACATGTGTCACTTTCTATTCTGGTTTCCTCGGTGTGTATGCTCAGCAGTGGGATTGCTGGGTCATAAGGCAGGTCTATTTGCAATTTCTTAAGAAATCTCCACACTGTTCTCCATAGTGGTTGTACTAGTTTGCATTCCCACCAACAGTGTAAGAGGGTTCCCTTTTCTCCACACCCTCTCCAGCATTTATTCCTTGCAGACTTTTGGATCACAGCCATCCAATTTAGAATTTTTCTTCGAGTATGTACATATAAGGTCCAATGTCTCTGCACTTTCTGTAAATATATGTGTGTGTCTTTAGGCATTTACAATAGAGTTTCTGAACCTTTTTTTTTTTTTTTAGGTGTAGGAAATACTTAATAAAAGCAATGGTGCTCAAGGAATAAAGTCATGTAAATAATAGATGCATTGTTTATTAGTTTTCAAGCATATATACCCTAGTAGTTTCAAAGCATCATTCATGCTTGTACTTGGCAAAGTTTTCTTTTCAATTTTTTCCTAATGAGATTTTTCTATGGAGAGTCCAAAAACTGTCACAGATGATAGTGAAATAGAATGATTATTTTAACAACTCCAAAGAAAACTTGCTCAGCAAAATATTATTTTTTGAGTGAATATACTAGAAGAAGCTCCACAATTAAAATAATCCATTCAACAAATTTGATCTTTTAAAATTGAGAGGGCCTCCTTTTTGGGGCTCTGTCATAGTATACTAGGTATTTTGGTATGGCTTATTTTATATAAGTGCCAAATAATGTGCTTCTAGGTAAAAATAAAAATGTGAAAACTCACAAGGGGCTATGAATATATTGAAAATAGAGACAATTTGGCTTACACAATTAATGCATGACTGGATCCCATTGATTTTGTCAGCTTCACAGAGGAGTCTAGGGTCTAAAACTTGTCCCTGTGATGTTCAGACATCATTTCCCTAACCTGAATCCCTTCCTCCAAAACTCTTAAAGATTCTAATCCACCAAATTCATTCATTTTTTCCTTTTCTGGATTTGTTTACCAGGGTTTACTTATTTATTGATATTGCCCCAGCAATTGTACTGNGTTGTCCCTGTGATGTTCAGACATCATTTCCCTAACCTGAATCCCTTCCTCCAAAACTCTTAAAGATTCTAATCCACCAAATTCATTCATTTTTTCCTTTTCTGGATTTGTTTACCAGGGTTTACTTATTTATTGATATTGCCCCAGCAATTGTACTGAAACATGTTTGAAATATTCCTCTCTTAGTTGCTGTTATTATGACCACAGACCAGGGAATCACACTTTATGCCTTGTGTACTCAAGTGGCAGGGCAAAAATACAATGAATATTGGCTTAAATCATGTTTCCTTTGCTTCAAACTATTTCATATTTTTGTCATTATCACAGACACATTTATACAATATCATATTTTAGCTCAAGCTGAAACAGTCATAGTCATAAAGAATTATCAATGGACAGGCCATATTTTAACTTTAAGGTTTTAGAAAAATTCTCATAAAATGGAAAATTTCTGTTTAAGGATAAAACTCACCATTATTAGGGACCATTTGTATGCTGTTAAATTACTTTCATGGAAATGGTTCTTAAATTTCATTTAAAAGAATTGTCTTATTTCTTGTTTTTATCTTGACAGATGTTTCTTAGCTAAATGTATCACTTTTTAATGACAAAATAAAAAAATAAGTTACACTACTTTTGGATGTTCTTTAGTTGTTATAAATATTAATGCCTTAATTTGAAATTATTTTCTACCCTTGTCATGCCTTGCCTGTTATATGTAACTTGAAACCACCTGAAGCAGTGTGTGTGTGTGCGCACGCGCGCGTGTGTGTGTGTAGGTTTAAAATTCAAGGCTCACCTATCAGCCATTGAAAACTCGTTAACCATTTACCCTTTTTTGCTTTCTTGATGCTCATCAAAGACTCATTTTAATATTTGGTATCCCATATAATTTTCTATGGGGAAAAAATACAAGTGACACAAAATGTCCAGGTCATATGACAGGTATTTCTTCTGTGAATCTATATATCAGCTTTCTTGTTTATTCATTAAGTGCTCCCTATGCACTGGGCATTGTTTTAGGCACTGGAGATTCAGCAGTGACAAAACAGAAAAAAACCTTTTTCTTAACAGAACTTAATGTTCTCCTGAGGAGTTCATTTCCAAGCAAACAGAGTCAATACAATTCAGAGAGCCATAAGTGAGAAAATCAAATGTAATAGTGAGATAGATGATATAAAGGCAATGGGAGAGCAACATTATATAACGTGATCAGGGAAAGTCTCTGAGGAGGCACCATTTGAAGAAAGACAGGAATCCTAAGGGAGATCTAGCCTGCAAAGATTAGAGGTAAGAGAATTCCAAAGAAAATAGCTAGTGTAAAAGTTACAAAATGGGAACGTACTCATTTCTGGACTACTTTTCAAAACTATAATTAAGAGGATAATTCTGCTATGAGGAAAATTTTTATCATCAAATTTAAAGTTTTTTTCTTTATGGTTATTGAGTTTTTTCCAGATGTTCAATGTCCTCAATTATTACACATAATCAAAAGCGACCGTGTCAATGGTTTTTCAGCAAATGTCTACCTGAGGAATTTAATTTTCTCACTCATTGATATATCTAGAAGGGTGATTGTAAAGGAACAGTGTGGAAAAATTTATAATGCTAAATTCTAATTAATAATAGAATTTGTTCTAGAATCTGCACATATCAAGATGTCTCTATCAGTTTACTTTAAAAAGTCATATTTTAATTCTCTATATTTTTACATTTTTTATATCTTGTTAGGCATGTGGACTTTAAGACAAAAAGCAGAAAAAAGCCACTGAGGATCTGCTAAAGACCTGACATCATGTTTGAATCCATGAAGAAATCATGAGTTATCTGTTCTTGCAGTAATTATTTAAAAATTAACTTTCTTCCTAAAACTAACTCTTTTCCTTTATTTTCATTGGAAGTGCACAATAAAGGACAGTAGAAAGCTCTCATGTATCTCCCCATTAGAGGTCTAGACTGGTGATCAGAAAGCACTATGGATAAAGCATACTGAAAGCACAGTTTACTTTTTTTCAAGACAGAACTTTTTGCAACTCTAATTTTTGTAGACATCAAAATAAGATAAAGTTCTCCATATATTATGCATGTCCTCGGTTCTGTTTATTTTTGTCTATAAAGCAAAAATTAAGCACACTAGATTGAAAATAACTGAAGATTTTTAAAATGTGAAAACTGTAACAGCTATACTAATGGTACAAATGCAAACAGTCCACCAAGAAGATGCAGTTTCATTTCTACATATCTTTACACTTTTTCAATGACAAAGTTAAATGCCTATTATTCTACTTGCTTGAATTTTGTTTGATAACTGATACTCAGTCTCACAATCTACAGAAGACCCGTGTACCAATTATGAGCATTGTTATTCACTACTCTGAAATGTCCACTCACCTATCTCATATAGACTGTATTAATAATCTATGGTCAAGCTTTAATTTATATTTAAAATGTATATTTAAAAATACATGTTTGAAAACCTGTGTCAGATTTATTTATTAATTTATGCCAAAATTGTTATTTAAGAGCAGAAGGGAAAGGAATCTTTTCTACACCATCAATATTTTCTCTTTAACTCAAATGTTTATATTTAGAGGAAGGAGACAACTTATTGTTTCACCATAGTTTAGCTTGTACTTAGCTTGTTTCCACTCTTCTTTAAATGTAGACATTGAAAACATGGGGGATAGAAAAGAATTTGAAGTAGATTAATGCTGAATAAGTAACACTCAATCATATTCACATTTCTGTTTGTGCCCCCAACATGGAAGAGGTGCCTTCCATTAAACCTATGTATAATGCTTTGGCTTAGCAAAAAACCACTCAAAAAGGCAGGGTGTCTAGATATAGAGACATCTCCTACTTTTCATGTTCTCCCCTTGTCTACCACTTATGGAGGAATGAACTGATGTTTAATTTCTTAGCATATATTTAAATGAAATTCATATAATTATTGGAAGTTTTATATTATACTGATAGAATTTTCATACATATATATGTATCAAAATGTATTTGAGAGTATTTTATTGCTATATTGTCTGAAAAAAATCAATGAAATTCAGTGTAGTTTGCATACAGAAAGAATATAAAAAGAGGAAAATAAACTTAAGTTTTGGTTCAGCAGATGAAATGTCACTAAATCCTGCTGATATGCTTGAAGAATTAATCACTGTACTCAATGTTTTTATGCAATACTGCAGGAGGGTTAAAACAGCAAGATAGCACTTTCAATATTTTAACTGTAACACATACAAATCATAATAATTTATCTGAGTAAAAATAATCCCCACTTTAAATAAATTTTGACTTTCAAAAATATCTTTTCTGTATAGCACACATTCTATTATTAGATATAAATAAGGCAAAACAGGATGGAACAAAGAATTCTATTAAACTAAACATTGTATAAAATTTTAGTGATTGTTTTATAAAAAACTATCCTGTGTTTTTATGTAAATCATATTTTACATAGACTACTATATACGGGTACAGTTTGAAGAATGTATAAATACATATTTTCTGCCAAGTCATTATAGGATCTCTAGAAAAACTTCATTTTTATGAAATATCTTTGTATATTTTTTATTTGAAAACTACCACAATCCATAAATTAGCTTGAAAAGTTAAGCATTTGAAACTGGTGATGGTTTGACTGTCATAGAAATGTCAGTTTCATAGGTTTCAAGGCAGTAACTTCCTGGTATGTATGTTCAGTTATGACAAAATCTTAAATGGATTCTTCCCATTTTTACTTGTAATTATACAATTTTATAAGATAGGATACATTCTTACTTAATATGAATCTCTTATAGTGTACTGTACTTTTCAGCCCCTAGAAAAATATTGTAGAAAAATTAACTCAATCATAATGACAAAACATAGTTAAAATAAAAATAGTCCTTTTTCTTCATACTAGTGAAAAATCACCATTAAAAATTTCAAAAATACTCAGTCACTTACTTTGGTAGAGTTTTCAAGTGATTTTCTCTTAACTCCAATATCCGCAATTTGGCAAGTCTGTAGAAATGAATTTAAAAATTTGTTTCTTGATATTTCTCTATAAAACAATATTTTTATGGTAAACCAAATTGTTACTGTGTTAACCAAATGACTATGTCTAAACATTAAAAACCATGGTTATAGAATTTTTAAGAATTATGTAAATTGATTATGAGTAGGGTTGTATCAATATTGGAGAATGATAAATACCACTTTCCTAAAATCTTTCAAAGATATAACTGTCTTGGTCATCTAAATTTTCTGTTTTATAAAAATACATTCACTGTTGTTTAATCATATGCATTCAAATTACTGAATATTTACTAAATACTAAGTACTGAGTTCACTGAAACATGGTAACAATTTCCCTCAAGAGATGTCAAGTGGATTTTTAAAGCAAATGATAAAGTATAGTGGTTAAAAGCTTGAGCTTTGTAGTCAGATATATCTGGGTGAAATCCAGACTCTTTATATTCTATCCCTATGACACTGGGCAAATTAATCAACCCCTCCTAACTCCAGTTTCTTCATATGTAATGAGTACGTAATAATAGTACAAAATTGATATGGTTTTGAATGTTAAATGATGTCATCATACATGTAAAACATAATATGTGGCACACCGTAAGTTTTAGTGCATGTTACTTATTCCTGTGGAGCCCTATACCAAGGTCATAGTTGTGAAGTCTTGTTACCAAGGCCACAGATCTGGAACTCCACACCAAAGTCATCTGCAGAACTGGCTGAGCTCTAGTTCCAGACACTGACTGTGGCTATGAGCCCCGCTGATCTAAACTGGCTAACTCCTTGACCCCATATTAGGTAAAAATATCTACCTTCATACTCACCCTATAGCACCCTAACCAATCACCTAATGCCAGTCTTCCAGCAAGAGTTTTCTTTGTCTTGAGACTATAAAAATTGGCTACTAAACCATGAAAGGAGTTGGCTCTCCCGTGAGCCAGCTCTCTGTTCTAACAGCATCTCCTGCTCTAATAAACTCTATGCTACTGTCATTCTGCCTTGTATCTGGAAATTCTTTTCAACCTGTGCAAAGACCATGACAATTACTATTACCTTTAATTAAATACTGGGAAAAGTGCCATATATATGGCATAATATATCATATTTAATTGACTCTGAGCCTGAGATGTGAACATTTCAAATAGATGCACATTTAAAATCCTGTCGTATCATCTGTCCTATGATAGTACCAGAGTTGGGAAAATCAGCTGAAGTGGATGAGAGGTGCTTACGTTTTCTGATGCTTGCATCTGATTAGGAATGCTTTTCACACTTAACTACTTGTTAATGTTTGCAGTCTGGGGCAGTGTTGTTACTAATGTCTATGTTGTGCTGTGCTTAGTCGCTCAGTCGTGTCTGACTCTTCGCTACCCCGCAGTCTCTAGCCCACCAGGCTCCTCTGTTCACCGGGATTCTTCAGGCAAAAATACTGGAGTGGGTTGCTATGCCCTCCTCCAGGGGATTTTTTCAACCCAGGAATCTAACCAGGGTGTCCTGCATTGCAGGTGGATTCTTTACCAGCTGAACAACGAGGGAAGCCTACTAATGTCTATAAGCGAGATTTACAATTTACTCAGTTGTGGTTATTTTAGGACAAATATTAAATGACTTATCCAAATTCTCAGTGTTGTGGGAATATTTCACTATTTGAACTAGTTCACCTACAGTGTCCCGAATTTACTGTGCTTTTAGGTATTCTCGTTTAGTTCTCTTCCCATCTCCTTTTTGTTTGAGTTCTATCAAGTTTCCAATTTAACTTTAATCTTATAACTCTTAATCTGTATTTGAAACAAACTGTCTCAGTTCTTCAGAGCATGGGATATCACTAGTAAAAGACATTTCTTAAACATTTATATATTTAAAATCTTAGTATATGTACTAGAGTAATAACATTTTATGGCTTAGTTTGGCCTTTAGGGGTACTAAATCTTAGGTTTTAGAAAGTATATTAAACATTCTTTGTCAAATTATCCAGCTGAAGATTCAAAAGCTTTTTAGATTACAATAATAAAATAGAGCATTTTGGGGCAGATAACTTACATAAAATTGAAAACTAATTAGAAGTGGTTTGGGTATTAAGTTATATATTTGCCCAGATTTCTTCCCTTGTATTAGGACTAGTAGAGAGAACTAACAAAATGCTAAAGCAAAGAATGCACTTTAGGGAGATAACTAAACATTTTATGATTTAATAAACCAAAAGTATACTTGTGGTTGTGGCCAGTACCAGAAGGAAAATCTACTTATATGAACAAATGGTGAAATATTAATTCATTTAGAGACTAGGCATATGCTCTTGTGAATATCTGTGAATTTTCAGAACTGTCTGAGTGTATGGTATTCGTAGGTATTATGAAATCATGATCCACAAAAGTAAGAGAATTTGGGAAAAACTTTTGAGGTGATTTCTATATGCAAATAGAGGCTGCTATCTGTTAAAGGACTTCATTATTTCACTGAGTTCTTCTTAATGTCATGTATAAACTTCTGCCCAGAGGTGGAGGTTGAGGTACAGTCAGTCAGTTATTTGAACAATTTGAGATGACCACTTAGAAAAAGGCAGTTAACAAAAAACTTAAAATATCTTAACTTTTAAGCTATATCTTTTATATTTAAAATAGCCTTGATATGGAAACAAAGTTACCATTGACACATGAATGGATACAGAAAACCTGTGTGTATGTGGAATATATCAGTTATAAAAAGAAGAATATCCTGCCATTTGTAATGACATGAATGGACCTTAAGGGCATTGTGCTAAGTGAAATAAGTTGGACAGGGACAGACAAACACTCTATGATCTCACATATGAAATCTAAGAAGAAAAAATAACTACAGAAAAGAGGTCAGATTTGTGGTTATCAGAGGTAGAGGTAGGGGAAGGGGAAATGGTTGATTGTGGTCAAAAGATACAACTTTATGCTTATAAAATAAATAAGTACTGGAGATGTAATGCATAGCATGATTACTATAGCTAATACTGCTATATGGTGTCCAATGTATCTCAAAGTAACTAAGAGTAAATTCTAACAATTTTCATCACAGGGAATGTTTTTTCATAATTATATAAAGTAATAGATGTTAACTAAACTTAATGTGCTAATCACTTTGTGATAAATTTGTTATTATTATGTTGTATACCTTAAGTTCATACAATGCTATATATCAATTATATCTCAATAAAGATGAAAAATGTTAACTCTAGAACACCTAGAAAGTATTGAGAATTTAAGATGAAAATAAAAACCTTCCATAATTTCCTTCCAAGGGAATTATTTTATTTCTTGCATATTCATATTTATATGGGAAACACAGCTTTTATATAGTTATGATATGCTTTAAACATAACATCATAGGAATTAAAAGATATGTCTCTAGTCAAGATTATAAACTGCTACATTGTCATATGGATGTACCATAATATATTTAAGCAATCTCCTAGATGGATGTGTGCTTCCATATTTTTCATATTGTAAATAACGATAAACATCTTTGCCCATAAATCCTAATGTGATATATGATGATACATTTCTATAAATGTATTACAAAGGCAGTGGTTAAAAATATTTTCAAATCTTTCAAAGCACACTGCCCTGCACAGAGTACATGACATTCTGCAATTTCATCAGCAGTGTGAAGTTATCTTTTTCCTCACACTCTAAACAGTTTTACAGTTTCTGTGATATGCTTAGAGCACAAAGGCCCTTTATTCACATATTAATTTGTATTATTTTATTATTTATGATGATAAACATTTTTGTGCTTTCAACTTGTACACTTATTATGAACCATTTGCACATGTTATTTACTTATTTTTTCTAATGAGATCTTAACTTTATACTCTTTTGAAAGAATTCTTTATAAGTTAAGGATCTAATTTGCCTTACATATATGGTAGAAACACTTTCCTATTTATCACCTTAATATTTAAAATATTTTCTAATATTATTTTATTTTAAAGGGATGTATGTATTCAAATATATCCATTTATGGTATTTTCCTTTTTTTCTATGCTATAAAAGTATTATCTAACCCAAGTGTCAAAAATATACATATGTATATTTTTCCAGATCATTTCTGATATTATTTTTTAATATTTAACTCTTTAACTCATCTGGAATCTGATTATTAATGATATGTAAAGACCTAATTTTACTTTATTTTTTAAAAATGTTTCATTAATTGGCATGGTCTTATTTATTGGATAAAAGTGAGGGTATCTTTATTTACAGGGATCACTTTTGAAGCCTCACCTACTGATGGTGGTTAAGTGCTTACCTAAAGTGAAATAAAATTGTATCATTTAAAGTTCTTATTCTTACCTTCCAAAATTGGCTGGAAGAAATTCAAGAAAGGCATCATTCAGGTAGAGCTGGGTCAGATTTAGAAGCTGCGTGAAGCCATCAGGGAGTCTAGAAAGGAGTTAAAGGTTTAGTCATTGCGAAGATGTTGCCATAGAAACAGAACAAAAATATATATCTCTAAGGAGAAAAAATAGAAGTGTAATACATTTTTCAACTCTCCTTTGGTATCACAGTAATGGAAGAATTTATTGAGCATGTTGTTGCAGCTTGAAAATTTTGCCTATTATTAAAATAAATGGCATTCACCTCTCCACACTGCTCTCCTATGCTGAGATTTATGTCATCGCCAAAGTCAGCGGCATCATTTCTTACTGTTACCCTGGCATTATACACACCAGTGAGATATTTTTATGGAAATATCTTTTATGTATGCTGTCTTTTATAATTTCAAATTTATGATTCTTCTAGTAAATCATATTTTACATAGACTACTATATACGGGTACAGTTTGAAGAATGTATAAATACATATTTTCTACCAAGTCATTATAGGATCTCTAGAAAAACTTCATTTTTATGAAACATCTTTGTATATTTTTTATTTGAAAACTACCACAATCCATAAATGAGCTTGAAAAGTTAAGCATTTGAAACTGGTGATTGTTTGAGTGTCATAGAAATGTCAGTTTCATAGGTTTCAAGGCGGTAACTTCCTGGTATGTATGTTCAGTTATGACAAAATCTTAAATGGATTCTTCCCATTTTTACTCGTAATTANCTTTGTATATTTTTTATTTGAAAACTACCACAATCCATAAATGAGCTTGAAAAGTTAAGCATTTGAAACTGGTGATTGTTTGAGTGTCATAGAAATGTCAGTTTCATAGGTTTCAAGGCGGTAACTTCCTGGTATGTATGTTCAGTTATGACAAAATCTTAAATGGATTCTTCCCATTTTTACTCGTAATTATACAATTTTATAAGATAGGATACATTCTTACTTAATATGAATCTCTTATAGTGTACTGTACTTTTCAGCCCCTAGAAAAATATTGTAGAAAAGTTAACTCAATCATAATGATAAAACATAGCTAAAATAAAAATAGTCCTTTTTCTTCCTACTAGTGAAAAATCACCATTAAAAATTTCAAAAATACTCAGTCACTTACTTTGGTAGAGTTTTCAAGTGATTTTCTCTTAACTCCAATATCCGCAATTTGGCAAGTCTGTAGAAATGAATTTAAAAATTTGTTTCTTGATATTTCTCTATAAAACAATATTTTTATGGTAAACCAAATTGTTACTGTGTTAACCAAATGACTATGTCTAAACATTAAAAACCATGGTTATAGAATTTTTAAGAATTATGTAAATTGATTATGAGTAGGGTTGTATCAATATTGGAGAATGATAAATACCACTTTCCTAAAATCTTTCAAAGATATAACTGTCTTGGTCATCTAAATTTTCTGTTTTATAAAAATACATTCACTGTTGTTTAATCATATGCATTCAAATTACTGAATATTTACTAAATACTAAGTACTGAGTTCACTGAAACATGGTAACAATTTCCCTCAAGAGATGTCAAGTGGATTTTTAAAGCAAATGATAAAGTATAGTGGTTAAAAGCTTGAGCTTTGTAGTCAGATATATCTGGGTGAAATCCAGACTCTTTATATTCTATCCCTATGACACTGGGCAAATTAATCAACCCCTCCTAACTCCAGTTTCTTCATATGTAATGAGTACGTAATAATAGTACAAAATTGATATGGTTTTGAATGTTAAATGATGTCATCATACATGTAAAACATAATATGTGGCACACCGTAAGTTTTAGTGCATGTTACTTATTCCTGTGGAGCCCTATACCAAGGTCATAGTTGTGAAGTCTTGTTACCAAGGCCACAGATCTGGAACTCCACACCAAAGTCATCTGCAGAACTGGCTGAGCTCTAGTTCCAGACACTGACTGTGGCTATGAGCCCCGCTGATCTAAACTGGCTAACTCCTTGACCCCATATTAGGTAAAAATATCTACCTTCATACTCACCCTATAGCACCCTAACCAATCACCTAATGCCAGTCTTCCAGCAAGAGTTTTCTTTGTCTTGAGACTATAAAAATTGGCTACTAAACCATGAAAGGAGTTGGCTCTCCCGTGAGCCAGCTCTCTGTTCTAACAGCATCTCCTGCTCTAATAAACTCTATGCTACTGTCATTCTGCCTTGTATCTGGAAATTCTTTTCAACCTGTGCAAAGACCATGACAATTACTATTACCTTTAATTAAATACTGGGAAAAGTGCCATATATATGGCATAATATATCATATTTAATTGACTCTGAGCCTGAGATGTGAACATTTCAAATAGATGCACATTTAAAATCCTGTCGTATCATCTGTCCTATGATAGTACCAGAGTTGGGAAAATCAGCTGAAGTGGATGAGAGGTGCTTACGTTTTCTGATGCTTGCATCTGATTAGGAATGCTTTTCACACTTAACTACTTGTTAATGTTTGCAGTCTGGGGCAGTGTTGTTACTAATGTCTATGTTGTGCTGTGCTTAGTCGCTCAGTCGTGTCTGACTCTTCGCTACCCCGCAGTCTCTAGCCCACCAGGCTCCTCTGTTCACCGGGATTCTTCAGGCAAAAATACTGGAGTGGGTTGCTATGCCCTCCTCCAGGGGATTTTTTCAACCCAGGAATCTAACCAGGGTGTCCTGCATTGCAGGTGGATTCTTTACCAGCTGAACAACGAGGGAAGCCTACTAATGTCTATAAGCGAGATTTACAATTTACTCAGTTGTGGTTATTTTAGGACAAATATTAAATGACTTATCCAAATTCTCAGTGTTGTGGGAATATTTCACTATTTGAACTAGTTCACCTACAGTGTCCCGAATTTACTGTGCTTTTAGGTATTCTCGTTTAGTTCTCTTCCCATCTCCTTTTTGTTTGAGTTCTATCAAGTTTCCAATTTAACTTTAATCTTATAACTCTTAATCTGTATTTGAAACAAACTGTCTCAGTTCTTCAGAGCATGGGATATCACTAGTAAAAGACATTTCTTAAACATTTATATATTTAAAATCTTAGTATATGTACTAGAGTAATAACATTTTATGGCTTAGTTTGGCCTTTAGGGGTACTAAATCTTAGGTTTTAGAAAGTATATTAAACATTCTTTGTCAAATTATCCAGCTGAAGATTCAAAAGCTTTTTAGATTACAATAATAAAATAGAGCATTTTGGGGCAGATAACTTACATAAAATTGAAAACTAATTAGAAGTGGTTTGGGTATTAAGTTATATATTTGCCCAGATTTCTTCCCTTGTATTAGGACTAGTAGAGAGAACTAACAAAATGCTAAAGCAAAGAATGCACTTTAGGGAGATAACTAAACATTTTATGATTTAATAAACCAAAAGTATACTTGTGGTTGTGGCCAGTACCAGAAGGAAAATCTACTTATATGAACAAATGGTGAAATATTAATTCATTTAGAGACTAGGCATATGCTCTTGTGAATATCTGTGAATTTTCAGAACTGTCTGAGTGTATGGTATTCGTAGGTATTATGAAATCATGATCCACAAAAGTAAGAGAATTTGGGAAAAACTTTTGAGGTGATTTCTATATGCAAATAGAGGCTGCTATCTGTTAAAGGACTTCATTATTTCACTGAGTTCTTCTTAATGTCATGTATAAACTTCTGCCCAGAGGTGGAGGTTGAGGTACAGTCAGTCAGTTATTTGAACAATTTGAGATGACCACTTAGAAAAAGGCAGTTAACAAAAAACTTAAAATATCTTAACTTTTAAGCTATATCTTTTATATTTAAAATAGCCTTGATATGGAAACAAAGTTACCATTGACACATGAATGGATACAGAAAACCTGTGTGTATGTGGAATATATCAGTTATAAAAAGAAGAATATCCTGCCATTTGTAATGACATGAATGGACCTTAAGGGCATTGTGCTAAGTGAAATAAGTTGGACAGGGACAGACAAACACTCTATGATCTCACATATGAAATCTAAGAAGAAAAAATAACTACAGAAAAGAGGTCAGATTTGTGGTTATCAGAGGTAGAGGTAGGGGAAGGGGAAATGGTTGATTGTGGTCAAAAGATACAACTTTATGCTTATAAAATAAATAAGTACTGGAGATGTAATGCATAGCATGATTACTATAGCTAATACTGCTATATGGTGTCCAATGTATCTCAAAGTAACTAAGAGTAAATTCTAACAATTTTCATCACAGGGAATGTTTTTTCATAATTATATAAAGTAATAGATGTTAACTAAACTTAATGTGCTAATCACTTTGTGATAAATTTGTTATTATTATGTTGTATACCTTAAGTTCATACAATGCTATATATCAATTATATCTCAATAAAGATGAAAAATGTTAACTCTAGAACACCTAGAAAGTATTGAGAATTTAAGATGAAAATAAAAACCTTCCATAATTTCCTTCCAAGGGAATTATTTTATTTCTTGCATATTCATATTTATATGGGAAACACAGTTTATATATAGTTATGATATGCTTTAAACATAACATCATAGGAATTAAAAGATATGTCTCTAGTCAAGATTATAAACTGCTACATTGTCATATGGATGTACCATAATATATTTAAGCAATCTCCTAGATGGATGTGTGCTTCCATATTTTTCATATTGTAAATAACGATAAACATCTTTGCCCATAAATCCTAATGTGATATATGATGATACATTTCTATAAATGTATTACAAAGGCAGTGGTTAAAAATATTTTCAAATCTTTCAAAGCACACTGCCCTGCACAGAGTTGACATTCTGCAATTTCATCAGCAGTGTGAAGTTATCTTTTTCCTCACACTCTAAACAGTTTTACAGTTTCTGTGATATGCTTAGAGCACAAAGGCCCTTTATTCACATATTAATTTGTATTATTTTATTATTTATGATGATAAACATTTTTGTGCTTTCAACTTGTACACTTATTATGAACCATTTGCACATGTTATTTACTTATTTTTTCTAATGAGATCTTAACTTTATACTCTTTTGAAAGAATTCTTTATAAGTTAAGGATCTAATTTGCCTTACATATATGGTAGAAACACTTTCCTATTTATCACCTTAATATTTAAAATATTTTCTAATATTATTTTATTTTAAAGGGATGTATGTATTCAAATATATCCATTTATGGTATTTTCCTTTTTTTCTATGCTATAAAAGTATTATCTAACCCAAGTGTCAAAAATATACATATGTATATTTTTCCAGATCATTTCTGATATTATTTTTTAATATTTAACTCTTTAACTCATCTGGAATCTGATTATTAATGATATGTAAAGACCTAATTTTACTTTATTTTTTAAAAATGTTTCATTAATTGGCATGGTCTTATTTATTGGATAAAAGTGAGGGTATCTTTAATTACAGGGATCACTTTTGAAGCCTCACCTACTGATGGTGGTTAAGTGCTTACCTAAAGTGAAATAAAATTGTATCATTTAAAGTTCTTATTCTTACCTTCCAAAATTGGCTGGAAGAAATTCAAGAAAGGCATCATTCAGGTAGAGCTGGGTCAGATTTAGAAGCTGCGTGAAGCCATCAGGGAGTCTAGAAAGGAGTTAAAGGTTTAGTCATTGCGAAGATGTTGCCATAGAAACAGAACAAAAATATATATCTCTAAGGAGAAAAAATAGAAGTGTAATACATTTTTCAACTCTCCTTTGGTATCACAGTAATGGAAGAATTTATTGAGCATGTTGTTGCAGCTTGAAAATTTTGCCTATTATTAAAATAAATGGCATTCACCTCTCCACACTGCTCTCCTATGCTGAGATTTATGTCATCGCCAAAGTCAGCGGCATCATTTCTTACTGTTACCCTGGCATTATACACACCAGTGAGATATTTTTATGGAAATATCTTTTATGTATGCTGTCTTTTATAATTTCAAATTTATGATTCTTCTCATTAGAAAATTCACATGTATAATCAGGCAAGGTTATTTACTCTTTCACTTAATCATTAGAAGTTGTGTGGAGTTTGCAACACTGATGGCTAAAGGTGCCCAATATGAGAAGGGAGAGTGTTTTGTCCCTTAATTGATAATTTCCTTAATGCAGGCCCAACAGATACATGCATTATAATTCAAACTGACCTGATTCATGCACACTAAAAATGAACAAGAACATTAAAATAATAAACAGAATTCTAAAGACTTTAAGAGTCATTTAAAAGTTTAGAAAATATCCTTTGGGAAAAATCTTATCAGTGAGATAAAGTAATTATTTGAAATGTTTAAATCATTTTTACCGAAATGATTTGACTCAAGAATTTTTCTTAAGAGGATATTGACTTTTTATTAATTTAATTTTTATTTAAACATTTTAATGTCTTTTTCTACACTTTAGACAAGACTATGCTCTTTCACAGAATATTTTTAAAGAGTGTCCAAATATGCCTTCTGCTCAAATTATAACCTATGACCTTCCTTGTTTTTACTGACAAAATTATTTAAAAAGCTGCCTCTAGTGATTACTTTTTACTACTCTCAAGCCATTGTTTTCTGATATCTACTCCAACTCTATTACTGAAACTGCACTCGCCAAAGCCTCTGATGATCCCTAAATTCCAATTTCATTAACTTCATTTTATTTCGTAACCCACACTGCCCAGCAACAGTTGCTATCACTGACTGTCCTCTCCTTCTGGGCTTCGACTATACCACGTCCCTGCTTTTCTTCCTGCTCCTGGGACACTAGATCTGAGTGTCATTCCATGGTTTCTCTTCCGCTGACCAATCTTTTGTTATGAAATGTTTCGTGTATATAAAAGAGTGTATGCGTACCCACAATATAATTTAACAAATAGAACCAGTGTCCTTAAAACCCTCTGGCTGTCCCTCCCTGACTACACCTTTCTATTTGCTCCACAAATTCCTAAATGATGGTTACTTTTCTGTTTTTTTTTAAGGAGTTTTACACCTATTTAAATCCCTGAAAAAAAAGTCATGTGGTTTGGGTTTTTTTAATATTATCTAAATCAAATCATACTATGAATATTTTTATGGGACTTATAATAATTCACATCACTGAATAATTCATTAGTTAAGTGAAATTCATTCATTTAGATGTAGATGACTGATCACCATACCATGGTATTCCATTGTATGAATATATCACAATTTATTAATCATTCTTCATCTAATTGAACATTTCAGTTGCTTCTAGTTTTTGTCTGTATTTCTATTATATATTCTATTTATTTTTGAACATATATCCTGCAAGAGATTACTTAAGTTATATTGATGGTTAGAAGAGATTAATATCCTTATGAAAAGCTCTCAGCTAATGATTAGCAGGAGTATAAATACCTCGGCTCTCTCACCCAAATCTGTGATGTGTGTTTAAACTCTTTCCTAGAGTTCCTCAGAAAGCTTAAGGTCCAGTGTCCATACTAGTAAATAGCTTGATAACATATCCTTAATTGATATTTCCTGATATTATTTTTTAAATATATTGCTTGAATTCTTTTCTAAATTTTTCTTCTGAGGAACCCAAACTAAACACAATTAATATTTTTATATCGATTCAGTAGGAATTGTTTATACGCTCTTAAGACACTGATCTTATATGGATTATTTTTGCTACAAACATCTTGCTTCACTTTGTATTTTGGAGCTGGATTGTTTGTATACGACTTCTTAGAGGATGCTTCCATAAATTTGAAAGCAGAGAAGAGGGAAAAAGGAGGTTGGGGAAAGTCAGAGCTACAATGAAGAGGTAAAAATTCACCTGAAATGGGTTACAAAGAGAACATGGGTTCTAGAGAGAATATTTTGTGAATAAGAGTATTAGTAGTTAATATTTGAGAGTATCAGTAGGGGACAGGTTTTAGAAGATATTTAATGCTTGACTCATAGGTATACACTTTATCTTATGAAAGTAAAAATGAATCTGCTGGAAATCTTTGCTTTTCTCTGTTTTTCTTCCTTAACTACTTTAGAGCTCATATCCTGGTAGTATAATAGTTTTCATGAAAATGGCACAGATGTGCAACAGATTACAATTCAACTACTATTTTACTTTGATGTTCTTTTGGTTCCTGTAATCATTCAAGAAACGAAATCATTTATGATTTCTCAAAAAATAAGATTAATACGTGTAAAATGAGAAGAATGCTAAAACTTTTGATCTAAAAATTTATATTAATATCATAACTATTAATAAATAAAAATCCTTTAAAAATGCTAATTTTTTTGTTATAAGGATAGCTTGGAAAACCCAGCTTACCTTAGTCTATTATTCTACCCATGTATGCACTAAATAATATTACTTTATACTGCTTCTTTTGATGAAAAATATATTTCTTTATGGTACCTCTCTGAAAAGGTTTATGATGCAGGAAAAAATCTGGCTGTTACATAGAACGCTTCTCTAAGGATTTAAGAATTGATTACATTGGGCAGATTCCAACTGCAGATTGGACTGCCAAAACTAAGTTATATGAAAAAATCAGAATGGAATGTAAGATAGCTTTTTCAGTGTGCTTGTAAACAGAGATGTGGTGGTATTTTATATCAAATCTTTCTTTTTAAAAATGCAGAATTAAGGGGTACATTTATACAGTATGCCTTGTTTAATAGCATGCACATTTTAAAATTTCAATTTATTTAAACAAGAATTTGTTGAATGGTCACTCTGCACTGAGATTCAAAATTAATGCCTTCTTCCTCACCTTCGCCACAGCATTATATTTACAGATTTAGCAAAATGCTGTGACAATTAAGTTTACACAAATGTTAAGAATTTTTTATTCCTGAGCTAAATTACACATTCTTTGAGAAGGAATTTTTAAAATCTCCTCAATGACCTAGTATTGTACTTTGAAAACATATTATTTGAAAAATATATAGTCAGTAGATCTGCTAAAAAATATTCAACTTTATTTATTATTAACTTTATGGTATGTTTTTGTAGTTTTAATGGCTTCCCTTGTCAATATCACAATTTCTGGAGGAACAGAGAAGAAGCTGTGAGGAAGAAGATGTTCTTTAGCAAGCTAGGTTAAACTTAAACAAGATGAAAACCTGGCTGTCTTTATCCTCCTCCAAGATATTCAATGGAATCCAACAGTTTACAATAAGTCAGTGAACACTAATGAAATACTTTCATGTTCCTAGAGTAACTGGTGGCTTTCCATTGTGGACAGATAAAAAAATAAATAAATACAAAAATAAAATAAAATAAAATAAAATTCAAAGCATTTAAAAAATATATATATATATACTGATAAATAATTTCTCTAAGGAAATGTTTTCATTTTATTAATGGCTTAAATTAAAAGTAGCATATTCAAATTAAAATAAATAAATGATACTAGAATCAGACACCCAAAATATTTAGTGCTTGGGCATATGGACATTGATGTTAGAAGATCTAAGCTTGAACCCACAGTTCTTTCAATTATTCATCTCTGTGACTTTTACAAATTACTTAATCTTTGTAAGACTCAGTATCCTTTTTTTTTTGTAAAATGGTAAAACTAATATCCTCTTTCAGAGTTGCTCCAAAGAGTTAAATGATTATCTGCTCCATATTAAAGACTCACTAAATAGGAATGATAGTATTACTTTTGTTTTTATTGCTTTTATTCTAATTTTTCAATATTAACTAGAATACTAATTTAAATACTTTTATTAGTGCTAAATTTATTGTTGGAATAGACAAATTAAGATTGGCTGCAGACATCCTTGTTTCAACATTTTTCTTTTCTAAATGTGTTTACTTTAGAAGTTTAATGAAAACATATTACAGGCATTTGACCTCCATTAGAATGTCAAACCAAATTAAAATTTTATGAGCTATAAGTTGTGATTAAGAAGCCAATGTAAAATATTCTGCTCTAATTGGAAAGGTATTTTGCATCTAAACATTTTAATTTATAATCTTAAAGTTATAAAATTAACATAACATTATCAGAGAACATTTTAACTATTATTTTCATTTAATGCATTTATTTTTATCTAATTTCCAATTAATTATTTTAACATCACTGAAAACTTGTATCATGATTTTTCCCTTTACTTTGTAATTATCTTTCAATTTTGCTATAAATCAGGGTGACTATAAATTATCAGTCAAACTAGGACAGTTTTGAGAGTTTAAAGGGAACTATTAGTAATCATGCCACATTATGACATATAAATTGGGAAGACCTGAGCAGAGACATATAATCACCCTATATACAATCTTCATATCCATGTGGAAGATGTACCATAATTTATTAGCAATTTTCTTATTGTTGAGTATTAAGAACGTTCAATTTTTTCGAAATATATCTTTTAATTTCAAACTGTTCCCCAGGATTTGTGAAATATAATAAAAGGAACCCAGGAATTTATACTATCTTTGTGTATTTCCATATATAAAAAGGAATGTAATTACTATTTTTCTACTTCATATTTTCTGTGAAGACAAAAATGAAATAATGTATCTAAAAGCCTGAGATATGCTAGGTTCTCAATAAATGATGGTCTTTAACTTTTTGAGAAGTTGTTATTCTCAATTTTACCGTAATAATTTTCACCACTGACTTGGTTAAGGTGTTCGGACTATACTATAGAGTTCACATCTAAAACTAAACCTTGTAATATAACACTTAAAACTATAACTTTCATATTCTAGGGTTTTCATGGCTTAACTACCATGTAGATTTGTTGTATCTAAGAAAACAAATAGAAAGCAGGAAAGAAAAATGAAACCCAAATCTATTTTTAATAGAGCAAATTAATAAATCTCTAGTATAACTCATCAAATAAAAAAGAAAAATGACACAAAACAGAAAGCATCACTAGATAACATAGATTTAAGGGCTAATAAAATAGTATGGAAAATAAGATGCCAATGAGTTTGAAAACATATGAAATGTACATATTCCTAAAAACAAAAAAATTACCAGAAATGATTCAAAGAAAAGTTGATAATTTGAATAACACTATAGGTATTATGGAAATTAAGTTTGTAATTAAAACTTTTCCATAAAGGAAAGCTCAGGCTTGAATGTTCCACTTGAAAATTCTATCAATATTTAGGAAAGAAATAATTCCAAGACTATACAATTTCTTACAGGAAATAGAAGATGACATTTCCAAACTATTTTAATGAGGCCAGTTTTACCTTGATACCAAAAGCAGACAAAGAAATTATAAGAAAAAAATTTCAGGCTAATACGCCTCATGAATACAGATGGGAAAGTCCTTAGAAGATACTATCAAATCAGAAGCATTCATGTATAAAATGCATAATATTTCATGACCAGGTAAGTTTATTTATATCATTGTGGCAATAGATATTATTTTAAAAAACAAAACAAAAACTTTGACAAAACTCAACATCTCTTGACAACAAAAAGTCTGAGCAAAACAGATTCTATATTCTAGGAATCTGCATCTAAGAATTCTATACTCTAAGATGGCTATATCCTAAGGTGCCCCCTAAGATCTCTTCTAGAAGTTTGCTGCTGCCACTACTGCTGCTTAGTTGCTAGTCATGTGGGACTTGCAGCCCTATGGACAGTAGCCCGCTGGGTTTCCCTGCCCATGGAATTTTTCTGGCAAGAATACTTGAGTGTGGTGCCATTTCTTACTCCTGGAGACCTTCCAGACCCAGTTCAGTTCAGTTCAGTTCAGTCGCTAAGTCGTGTCCAACTCTTTGCGACCCCATGGTCTGCAGCATGCTGAACTTCCCTGTCCATCACCAACTCCTGGAGCTTACTCAAACTCATGTCCATCGAGTCAGTGATGCCATCCAGTATCTCATCCTCTGTCATCCCCTTCTCCTTCTGCCTTCACTCTTTCCTGGCATCAGGGTCTTTTCCAATTAGTCAGTTCATCCCATCAAGTGGGTGAAGTATTGGGTTTCAGCTTCAGCATCAGTCCTTCCAATGAATATTCAGGATTGATTTCCTTTACAATTGACTGCTCTGATCTCCTTGCAGTCCAAAGGACTCTCCAGAGTCTTCTCCAACATCACAGTTCAAAGGCATCAATTCTTTGGTGCTCAGCTTTCTTTATAGTCCAGATCTCACATCCATACATGACTACTGGAAAAACCATAGCTTTGACTAGATGGACTTTTGTTGGCAAATTAACGTCTCTGCTTTTTAATATGTTGTCTAGGTTGGTCATAACTTTCCTTCCAAGGAGTCAGCATCTTTTAATTTCATTGCTGCAGTCACCAACTGCAATGATTTTGAAGCCCCCCAAAATAAAGTCTCTCAATGTTCCTATTGTTTCCCTATCTATTTGCCATGAAGTGATGGGACTGGATGCCATGACCTGAGTTTTCTGAATGTTGAGTTTTAAGTCAACATTTTCCTCTCCTCTTTCACTTTCATCAAGAGGCTCTTTCGTTCTTCTCTTTCTGCCATAAGGATGGTGTCATTTGCATATCTCAGGTTGTTGATATTTCTCCAGGCAATCTTGATTCCAGTTTGTGCTTCATCCAGACCAGCATTTTTCATGATGTACTGTACATATAAGTTAAATAAGCAGAGTGACAATAAATAGCCTTGATGTACTCCTTTCCCAATTGGGAACCAGTCTGTTGTTCCATGTCCAGTTCTAACTGTTGCTTCTTGACCTGCATATAGATTTCTCAAGGGGCAGGTCAGGTGGTCTGGTATTCCCATCTCTTTCAGAATTTTCCACAGTTTGTTGTGGTCCACACAATCAAAGGCTTTGGCAGAGTCAACAAAGCAGAAGTAGACGTCTGGAACTCTCTTGCTTTTTTGATGATCCAGTGGATGTTGGCAATTTGATCTCTGGTTCCTCTGCATTTTCTAAATCAAGCTTTAACACCTGCAAGTTCACAGTTCATGTTCTGTTGAAGCTTGGCTTGGATAATTTTGATCATTACTTTGCTAGTGTGTGAGATGAGTGCAATGGTGCGGTAGTTTGAGCATTCTTTGCCATTGCCTTTCTTTGGGATTGGAATGAAAAGTGACCTCTTCCAGTCCTGTGGCCACTGCTGAATTTTCCAAATTTGCTGGCATATTGAGTGAAGCATGTTCACAGCATCATCTATTAAGATTTTAAAATAGATCAGCTAGAATTCCATCACCTCCACTAGCAATAGCTCAGCTAGAATTCCATCACCTCCACTAGCTTTGTCTGATGCTTCCTAAGGCCAACTTGACTTCACATTACAGAATGTCTGGCTCTGGGTGAGTAATCATACAGAAGTGGGATCCTGACCCAAATGTGGGACCAAACACACATTTCTTGTGTCTCTTGCATTGGCAGGCAGATTCTTTACCACTAGTGCCACCTGGAAGCCCCTATAAGTTTTGTTGTTCTTCAGTCTCTCATTTGTGTCCCACTGTTTGCGACCCCATTGTCTGGAGCACGCCAGAGTTCCCTGTCCTTCACCATCTCCTAGAGCTTGCTCAAACTAATGTCCATTAAGTTGGTGAAGTCATCCAACCATCTAGTCTTCTGTCATCCCCTTCTCCTCCTTCAATCTTTCCCAGCATAAGGGTCTTTTCCAGTGAGTCAGCTCTTTGCATCAGGTTGCCAAAGTATTGGAGGTTCAGCCTCAGCATCAGTCCCTTAAATGAATATTCAGGGTTGATTCCTTTTAGGATTGAGTGGTTTTATCCTTGCAGTCCAAGGGACTCTCAAGAGTCTTCTCCAACACCACAGTTCAAATTCATCAATTCTTCAGCATGCAGCCTTCTTTATGTTCCAATTCTCACATCCATACATGACTACTGGAAGAACTATAGCTTGACTATATGGACTTCTGTTGGCAAAGTAATGTCTCTGCTTTTTAATATGCTGTCTATGTTTGTCATAGTTTTTCTTCCAAGGAGCAAGCATCTTTAATTTCATGGCTGCAGTCTTTATCTGCAGTGACTTTGGAGCCCTAGAAGTTTATGCCTTTGCAAAGTCTTATCCTCTTGAGTGCTAGTAGGACTTGTGCTTTGCTTCTGATTAATGGACTGTGGCAAATAGGATGTCATTCTCTAAACTATAGTATGTTATACACCTCTGTCTTACTAGGATGCTCACTTTACTCATCTGTTGCCCCTGAAGAAACAAGATGCTGTACGTATGGAGAGGGTCACCTGACTGGGGATTGCACTGGCATTTAGGATTCAAGTATGGCCTCTAGCTATCAGTCAGAAAAATGCTGGGGCTCACAGGTTTATGACAGCAAGGAAATGAATTCCGCCAATAAGCTGAATGAGGTTGAAAATGGTTTTTTTTTTTCCAGTTGGACCTCCAGATGAGACTACAGCTTGACTGTTGCTTTGATAGTAGCCTGGTGAAAATCTCAAAAAGTGAACCCAGCTATAGCATGCCTAGATTGATTCCTGACTCACATAAACTAAAAGCTAACAAATATACATTGTTTTAAACCACTAAGTGTATGGTGATTTCTTGTACAGAATTATAAAATTAACACTGATTTTGGTATCTGAAATTGAGATTCTGCTGCAATAAATGCCTAAAAAGTGGGGAGTGGCTTTGGAGTCAGGAAGTGGTCAGAGACTGTACAACCATTGAAGGGCATTATAGAGAAAGCTTAGATTGTCCTGAAAAGTTTGAAAGTAGGGCTCTAAGCTTTGAGAGCCCTGTTGGTAAGAGCTTAAAGGGAAGTGAGAAACAGGTTATTTAAAATTTCCTCAGCCTGATAAAGGGAATGTATTAAAAAAAAAGTAACTGTCATACATAATGGAGAAAGTCTGAATGCTTTTTCCTTAAGACTGAGAACAAGGCAATGGTGTCTGTTTTCACCTCTTCTATTTAGCATTATACAAGAAGTCCTAGCCAGGACAATAAAGCTAAAGAAATAAATTAATGGATTATAGATTGGGAAGAATGAAATAAATCTATCTTTATTTCCAGGTGACATTATGATCTACTAGAAAATTGCATGCTTTCTCCCTCAAATCTACAAAATATTCATTAGTACCATTAAATGAATCCATTAAAGTTGCAGGATTTAAGGTCAACATACAACAAGCAATTGTATTTTTGTGATAAATAAATCATTTATAATTACCCCCAAACTTGAAATACTTGGAGTAAAATAGATATGTACTATGTTTAGGGAAAGGAATACTCAATGTTTTTGGCATGTCAATTCTGCCCAAATTTATCTACAGATTCAATACAGCTATTATCAAAATTCCATAAGGTTTTCATGTTTTTGTAGAAACTGGCAAGCTGATTTTAAAAAATATATGGAAAAGCAAAGGGAATAGAAGAGCCCAAATAATCTGATAAAGAAGAAAAAGGTTGAAGGACTCACACTCCCTGACTGTGTCAATTATTACAAAGCTACAGTAATTGAGATAGTGTAAAATTGGTATTAGGAGAGGCATATAGATTAACACAAAAATATAGAATCCAGAAATGGATCCAAACACATAAGATCAACTAATTTACAAAACAGATACTCAGATAATTTTATTTACAAAAAAGGATAAAATTTTCAACAAATGGTACTGGAACATATAAAATGCAATAAATAAAGAAAAAAGAGAAGCACAACACACATACACCATACATATAAACAAAAAGCAACTTTAAATGGATCATAGACCTAACTGTAAAATCAAAACTACAAAAGTTCCAAAGGAAAGCTTAGGGGAAAATCTTTATAACTATGATTTATCAATAGTAAAGATCTCCTAGATAGCAATATGAAGAATAAATAATAAAAAATTATAAATAGATCTCATCAAAATGAAAATCTTTTGATTTTTGAAAGTCACTGTTCAGGAAGTGCAAAGGTAAGTCATAAGAGCAAATATTTGCAGTTTTAAAATCAAATTAAATTCTGACTAAAAGTATCTGATTTTTAGTCAGAATTTATAAAGAATTTCTATAATTCAATATTAAAGAGAACTCAATAAATATGAAAAAAAAACCCTGAACTTTTATCAAAGAAGCAATAATATTTTGAAGAAGTATAAGGCAAGATTTTAATTTGATTTTAAAACTGTAAATTAAAACTACAGTGAGTTATAACAAAGAGATACTGTATCTACTAGAATGGCTAAAATAGAAAAAAAAATTAACTGATAGTATCAAATCCTGACAATAATAAAAGGAATAATGGAAAATCTAATAAGGAATAATGGAAAATCTAATAGATTGCTGATGGGAATGAACAATGAAATAGCTATTTTGAAAACAGTTTGGAAATTTCTTATACGGTGATATATACACGTACCTCACTACGCAGAAAACTTCTTCTAGGTGTTCACTTAATAGAAGTGAAAACAGATGCTTACACAAACACCTGTACAGAAATGTTTATAACTACTTCATTCATAATAGCTCCAAACTAGAAACAACTTGTATTTTATCTATCAACTGAGGAATATATAAACAACTTGTGCTATATTCATACAAAGGAATTCTGCCTAGAAATAAATGGGAATGTAGTAGAATTCTTGAAATGGCAGGAATAAATCTTAAAATCACTGTGGTAAGTAAAAGCACACAAAGTATGGCACTATTTATTATATGATATTTTGGGAAAGGCAAAATCATGGGAATTTGATTTTCCTTTTGAGTAATTTTTTTTCCTAAATTGACTTTTCTTTTGGGTAATTTTTAAAAATGAATACTCAAACTTGCTTTTAGTGTTAGACATTTTTTGATGAAATTGGTTATATTCATTTATCTTTTGAAAAATTAAATATATGAAAGGAATTCAGAGACATAGTCAATAAAACTACAGATTTTAAGCTTTTGTAATTTATTATCTGACTTCCACTCCCATAGACCTGATGATGATTCCTAAATAAGTATTAGAATTAAAGAACTAGAAATCAAAACAATTAATCATCTGCCCTGGATTATGACTTAAGTCAAGGATATATTTATAGTCTTGTGATATATCAGCAATATTTATTTCTTTTTTGAGAAAGTTGCATTTTGGTCTAAGCTTTTTGAAGAATATTTTTCACATTTTTTTGAAGAATACCTTTCACATTTTTTTCTGCACCACATTTTACATTTAAGGTAGGAAATTTGTATCTTTCAATCATAGTTTGTTCCTTAATGCTTCACACTTTCTACTAAAGGCCTCAAATTATTTCACTAACCATTCACTGTAAAGAGCCTCATCTAAACGTATCCTTTTACATTCTATTTCTTTTCTAGTCTCACTTACATCCTCTTTTTATGATCTATAGAAAAATCTCACTTCTACCTATCCTCAACCCTACTGGAGAAAAATTTCCCATTAAATGCCTTTTGATACACTTCTTTTGTCTCCTGGAAACACTAGATTGATTAATTGAACTTTAGTTTCTCCCTGTCTCCCTTTCTCCATGTGGACAAAGGACTGAAGGAATTTTCTCAAACCCTTCTGTCAGTTTTTGTATAATTAAAATACCAGTCTTACTTTGCAACTCATTACCTGCATCCCAACACCACTGAATAAATTCAACCACTTTTAACTATTACTACACCTTTCAATAGACTTTATAGATTTTTATGGTTAAATAATTTTAACATTCAGGTTCATGACTCACCAAAGCCATTCATGTCATAGCTTCTTGACCTATTTGATTCCACACACTCTATCACTATGACATAATTGTAATTTGAAACATGGTCACATGCTGAATTTCATTTTCCCATGGCATTGCTCTACTAACAGATCGTAACACACAAATACCCTGTTTCTGGTCACAGCATCTTTACCATCCATGTCTTCTATTTGGCTATCCTCATAGAATTTATTTTTCCCTCTTCATGTAATCACTGGAACCTAAATAGTCCTTTTTTCAGATCATACTTAATTCATTTTCCAGCTTGAACCACATTATCAACTAATTTCATGCACCTTACATTCTTGTACTTTCCTGAACTTTCATCAGAACCATGATGCTAATTTTTCAGCATGACCACAACTAATAACTGTTTTCTTAGTTTTGGTGCTTTTCCATGGAATGTCACCTGATAGCCAAAAAAAAAAAAAAAGATATAGTTTGCTGTAAAGTAATGCCATCTTGTGCCAATTAGGCCATCATTGTTACTCAGCAATGCTTTAATCATCTTTTGTTGAACTATTCTGATTCTGTCTCTTATACACATCTAGTAAAATAGATATGTATTATGTTTAGGGAAAGGAATACTCAATGTTTTTGGCATGTCAATTCTGCCCAAATTTATCTACAGATTCAATACAGCTATTATCAAAATTCCATAAGGTTTTCATGTTTTTGTAGAAAATGTTACTCAGCAATGCTTTAATCATCTTTTGTTGAACTATTCTGATTTGATTATTCCTTTACCAATATTCTATTAAATTAAATTTTAAACACAGCATTTAAAATTCATTTACTATGTAAGCTTCTTTTATCTTTATTTTGTTTATCTCTGTAAACATAAAGGTAAATAAAATGTGATGACTCATACTCACTTAGAAATGGGATTGACACTGGCTTCAATAATTGTTAAACACTTACAGCACTTTATGTTTTCTGGAAATTCTTGTACACCTAAAATTGGAAAAAGAGTACATGAAAATATACTAAACTATAGTTTAACATTAAGAATAAATAAATACATAGTATAAATACCATATGGATAATCATTAAGTAAGAATAAAAACTTAATAATACATTAGTGTCATATAGTACATGTATATGTTTTAAAAATAAAATGTGAACACTAAGTTATATTTTATGAAGTAATAATTGGAAATTAAACAAAAACAGAAAAATTTAGTATAAGATAGATCTTGGCTATTTACTAATCTAAAGAAAAGAACAGCTGGACTTATTTAGTTATCATAGAAACTAACAAAAGGAAGGGGAAACCAGCAAATATAAGAAAACAGAGTAAAATCTTTGCTTGCTCCTTTCATTTTAAAAGATTGGGAAGACTGAACATGCACAATGGAAAGACGCCTAAGGAAAAATCATAAATCAATAGATATCCCTGAACTATTCAGAAGCCCTAAAGCATTTTATACAACTCTTCCTAGCTGGCACACAGTGCAACTCTACATCTGCCTGAGAGGGTGACTAGGTGAGCAGCCCTTGCTGGAATCCTCTCTGGAGTCTCTGAGGTAGCCAGATGGCTGATTGCCCTTGGAGAACTGCTCATCTGCTGTCACAGCTGTGCTGTTGGCTTTGTGACAGAAAAACACGAATTTTTCTTACTCAAAATCAGTAAGCCATAACTTAATCCATAAATGTGATAGTCAGAGGAATAGAAGATGCAGTGGATGTTACAATCAGTTGATAAAAATTAGTTAAACAAATAGTTGGCCTCCATAACCATAAGTTCCATACTGACGGATTAACAAAGAGCAGGTAGGAAATATATTTTTTAATAAAACCTCAGAAATTCCCAGAAAGCAAAACTCAAATTTGCTACATACTGGCAACTATTTACATAGCCTATATATCTCATTAAGTATTATAAGTAATCTAGAGATGACTTAAAGTACACAGCTGGATGTGTATAGGTTCAGTTCATTCAGTTCAGTTGCTCAGTCGTGTCCAACTCTTTGAGACCCTATGGACTGCAGCATGCCAGACTTCCCTGTCCATCACCAACTCCTGAAGTTAACTCAAACTCATGTCCATTGAGTTGGTGATGCCATCCAACCATCTCATTCTCTGTCACCCCCTTTTCCTCCTGCCTTTAATCTTTCCCAGCGTCAGGGTCTTTTCAGATCAGTCAGTTCTTCACATCTGGTGGGCAAAGTATTGGAGTTTCAGCTTCAGCATCAGTCTTTCCAATGAATATTCAGGGCTGATTTCCTTTAGGATGGACTGGTTGGATCTCCTTACAGTCCAAGGGACTGACCACAATAAGACTAGATATCAATTACAAAGGGGGAAAAAAAAAAACAACTATAAACAACACAAGCCCAAGAAGGCTATACAATATGCTTTTAAATAACCAAGTGGTCATTGAATAAATTGAAGAGAAAACAAAACAAAACAAAACAAAACTAGAGACAAATGACAATGAAAACAAGACAATTCCAAACCTATGGGATACAGTAAAAGCAGAACTAAGAGGAATGTTTATAGTAATAAAAGTCTACCTCAAGAAATTAGAAAAACATCAAACAAATAATATAACCTTACACTTAAAGGAACAAGAAAAAGAAGAGGAAAAAAATTGCCTAAGTTAGTAGAAGGAAAGAATTGTAAAGATCAGAGTAGAAATAAGTGAACAAAATGAAGGATACAATAACAAAGATCAATAAAACTAAAAGCTGGTCCTTTGAGAGGAGAAATAAAATTGACAAACCATTAACTAGATTCATTAAAAAAATTCAAATCAATAAAATCAGAAATGAAAAACAAGTTACAACAGACAACACAGAAATACCAAGGATTATAAGAGACTACTAATAATATGAGCAACTATATGTTAATTTAATGGACAACCTGGATTAAATGGACAAATTCCTAGAAAAGTACAGCCTAAATCAGGAAGAAATAGAAAATATGTATAGACCAATCGTAAGCAGAACTAAGTGAACTAACTGAAATCAAAACTGTGATCAAAAATATTCTAACAAATAAAATCTCAGGGCCAGACAGCTTCATACCTGAATTCTACCAAATGTTTAGAGAAGGGCTAACACTAACCTGCACAAACTCTTTCAAAAAATTCCAGAGGGAGGAAAACTTACAAATTCTTTGGTGCTATCATCACACTGATACCAAAACTAGACAAAGGTATCACAAAAAAAGAAATTTACAAGCCAATATCACTGATGAACATAGATGCAAAAATTCTCAACAAAATTCTAGCAAACAGAATCCAACAACACATTAAAAGAATCATACATTTTGATCAAGTGGGGTTTATCTCAGGGATGCAAAGATTCTTCAACATACACAAATTAATCAATGTGATACACCACACCAAAAACTGAAAGACAAAAAACATATAATCTCAATAGATGCAGAGAAACATTATGAAAAAATTCAACATCCATTTATGATAAAAACTCTCCAGGAAATGGGCATAAAAGAAATCTACATCAACATAATAAACATATGTGATAAATCCATGGCAAACACCTATTCACAATGGTGAAAAACTGAAGGCATTTCCTCTAAGATCAGAAACAAGGCAAGGGTGCCCACTCTTATCACAATTATTCAATATAGTTTTGAAAGTCCTAACCATGCTACTAAGAGAAGAAAAAGAAATAAAAGGAATCCAGAATGGAAAAGAAGAAGTAAAACTCTCAATGTGTGCAGACGACATTATACTATACATAGAAAACCCTAAAGTGGCTACCAGAAAATCCCTAGAGGTAATCAATGAATTTAGTAAAGTTGCAGGATATAAAATTAATACAACTAGTTTGCATTCCCACCAACAGTGTAAGAGGGTTCCCTTTTCTCCACACCCTCTCTAGCATTTATTGCATGTAGACTTTTGAATCGCAGCCATTCTGACTGGTGTGAAATGGTACCTCATTGTGGTTTTAATTTGCATTTCTCCAAGGAGCAAACATTTTTAATTTCATGGCTGTAGTCACCACCTGCAGTGATTTGGAGCTCTCAAAAATAAAGCCTGCCACTATTTCCCCATCTATTTGCCATGAAGTGATGGGACCAGATGCCATGATCTTAGTTTTTTGAATGTTGAGTTTTAAGCCAACTTTTTCACTCTCCTCTTTCACTTTCATCAAGAAGCTCTTTAGTTTTTCTTCACTTTCTGCCATAAGGGTGGTGTCAACTGCATATCTGAGGTTATTGATATTTCTCACAGCAATCTTGATTCCAGCTTGTGCTTCATCAAACTCAGTGTTTCTCATGCTGTGCTTGGCATATAAGTTAAATAAGCAGGGTGACAATATACAGCCTTGAGGTACTCCTTTTCCTATTTGGAACCAGTGTGTTGTTCCATGTTCAGTTCTAACTGTTGCTTTCTGACCTGCATACAGATTTCTCAGGAGTCAGGTCAGGTGGTCTGGTATTAGCATATAAGTTAAATAAGCAGGGTGACAATATACAGCCTTGAGGTACTCCTTTTCCTATTTGGAACCAGTGTGTTGTTCCATGTTCAGTTCTAACTGTTGCTTTCTGACCTGCATACAGATTTCTCAGGAGTCAGGTCAGGTGGTCTGGTATTCCCATCTCTTTAAGAAATTTCCATAGCTTGTTGTGGTTCACACTGCCAAAGGCTTTTGCAGATTAAATAAAGCAGAAGTAGATGTTTTTCTGGAACTCTCTTGCTTTTCAATGATCCAGCAGATGTTGGCAATTTGATCTCTGGTTCCTCTGCCTTTTCTAAAACCAGCTTGAACATCTGCATGTTCATGGTTCACGTATTNTGCAGATTAAATAAAGCAGAAGTAGATGTTTTTCTGGAACTCTCTTGCTTTTCAATGATCCAGCAGATGTTGGCAATTTGATCTCTGGTTCCTCTGCCTTTTCTAAAACCAGCTTGAACATCTGCATGTTCATGGTTCACATATTGTTGAAGCCTGGCTTGGAGGATTTTGATCATTACTTTACTAGCATGTGAGATGAGTGCAATTGTGCAGTAGTTTGAGCATTCTTTGGCATTGTCTTTCTCTGGGATTGGAATTAAAACTGACCTTTTCCAGTCTTGTGATCACAGCTGAGTTTTCCATATTTGCTGGAGTGCAGCACTTTCACAGCATCATCTTTTGGGATTTGAAATATCTCAATTGGAATTCCATCACCTCCACTAGTTTTGTTCGTAGTGGTGCTTCCCAAGACCCACTTGACTTTTCATTCCAGAATGTCTGTCTCTAGGTTAGTGATCACACCATCATGATTATCTGGGTCGTGAAGATCTTTTTGTATTGTTCTGTGTATACTTGCCATCTCTTCTTAATATCCTCTACTTCTGTTACATAGATTATATGCAAATATCCCACCATTTTATATTCTTGCCACCTCTTAATATCTTCTGCTTCTGTGCATAGGTTACATGATAATATCCCATCATTTTACACATGGGACTTGAGCACCTGTGGATTTTGGTATCCACAGGGCTTCTGGAACTCATCCCTCATAGTTACTGAAGAATGACTCTAATAAGCCCTACAAAGGTTAGAAGAGAAAACGGCTATACGAAGCCATTGCTATATCCCTGCAGTATTGATTGTTCTCTAGTTTTGAAACTATTGAGCTTCCCCAGTGATTCATTCAGCTGTTAAGAATCTGCCTGTAATGCAGGAGATGAAAGTGACATGGGTTCAATTCCTGGGTTGGGAAGATCCCCTGGAGGAGGAAATGGCAACTCACTCTAGTATTATTCCCTGGACAATCCCATGAACAGAGGTGCCTGAAGGGCTATAGTCTATTGAGTCACAAAGAGTTGGACATGACTATGTGACTAATAATTTCACCTTGAAAATATTATTAAGCATGAAGCACTAGTCCTGCCAAGTACTTCATATCTTACAGAAGGATAAGGAACAGTTTGTGGTAGGATTTAGATGAATTTTTTGATAATAGATAAATGGGAAAGTAAATCCTCACCTTCCTAGATTCTAGGAAGGTGATCTAGACCACCATGTTCATAGGATCTTGAGGTAAAGCAAAGCAACAGGAGGATAACCAAACCAAACAGGTCATTTACCACTGAAAAGTAAGGGTATGAAAATGGGGATGTTTCTCAGCCACTTCTTTCTATGTGAAAATTCACCAGAAACTATACTATCCTAAAATTACTGCTGAAGTGTCTGGTTTCTTAATGATAACTCAAGAAGGCTTAGGAGTGCCATTATGTATGAATTAGATGAGAAAAGCAATTCCCTTTTTTTGGAAAGGTCATAACACCTAGAGCTGCCCTTATTAACTAGATGTTAACAAAATGGCACTGAAGTCAATAAGGTAACCTTTGAACTATCCTCAACATTTCTCCTGAGTATTCATAATCACTCAGGATAGCTGCAACCAAAAAGATACAAGGCTTTTTCTTTTCTCCTTTTAGCTTTTTCTGTTCAGTCTTCAATCTGGGCTCATTACAAGCCAGTGTGCTGATGCCTTATCTCCACAGGTGCCCGCCTTTGGCTGGTATTGGCTGAAATTACGTGTAAACCAAGATATGGGAGAAGAAGCAGACTAAAGTAGGATTTTAAAGAAAAGACTGTATCTCTTTATCTTCTGCTGAAAATGGAATCCCCTGCTGTGGTGAAATGTTACCACATCATTTGTTAAAAATTTGTATTATATTGTTTACAGTTTAAGCTTAAAAAATCATTCAGAGTTGAATCTGTTGAATTAAAATGGAATCTCATAAGTGAGTTGGAAGGTAGAGTGGTGGAAATAATTGAAGCAGAGAATAAGAAAAAAGAATGAAAAGAAATGAAGACAGTCTCAGAGACCACTGAGACAACATGAAGTACACCAATATTCAAATTATAGGGAATCCCAGAAGAAGAAGAGAAAAAGAAACGGTATGAGAAACTATTTCAGGAGATTATAATCTAAAATTTTCCTAACATGGGAAAGGAAATAGTTACCAAAGTCCAGGAAGCCCACAAGGTCCCATACAGGAAAATGCAGAGCAAAACACACAAAGATAGATATTAATCAAACTAACAAAAATGAAACACAAACAAAAGTTTTAGAAGTAGTGAGGGAAAACCAACAAATAGCATACAAAGGAATCCCAATAAGGTTAACAATTGATCTTGCAGGAGAAACTCTACAGGCAAGAAGGGAGTGGCAGGATACACTGAAAGCACTGAAAAGGAAAAAAAAAGCAAACTAAGATTACTGTACCCAGTAAGGGTCTTATTCAGATTCTAAGGAGAAATTGAAAGCTTTACAGATAAGCAAAAGTTAAGAGAATTCAGCACCACCAAACCAGCTTTACAACTTCTAAACTTTACAACTTCCTTTACAGCTAAAGGAACTTCTCTAGACAGGAAACATTCCGAAAGAAAAGGCCTACAAAAACAAATCCAAGACAATAAAGTAAGTGGTAATAGGATCATACATAGCAATAATTACCATAAATGTAAAAGAATTAAGTGATCCATCCAAAAGACACAGGTTGGCTGAAACAAGACCTCTATATATGTTCTCTAGAAGAGACCTGCTTCAGACCTAGGGACACATAAAGACCAATGTGATGGGCTGGAAAAAGATATTCCATGCAAATGGAAATGAAAAGAAAGTGGAAGTAACAATACTCATAACAGGTAAAATAGACTTTAAAATAAAGACAGCTATAAGAGACAAAGAAGAACACTATGCAATCATCAAAGGATCAATCCAGAAATAAAATATAACAATTATAAATACATATGCACTGAACCTAGGAGGACCTCAATACGTAAGGCAAATACTAACAAATATAAAAGAAGAAATTGATAGTTACATAGCAATAATGGGAGACTTTTAACACTACACTCACACCAATGGACAGATCATCCAGACAAATTAAAATTAATAAGAAGACATAATCCTTAAATGTCACATAAAATCAGATGGACCTTAACTGATGTTTACAGTACATTCCACCCCAAAACAGTAGAATATATCTTTTCCCAAATGCACACAGAACATTCTCCAGGATAGATCACATCTTGGGTCACATATTAAGCCTTAGTAAAATTTTAAAAATTTGAAATTGTATCAAACATTCTTTCTGACCACAATAAGACTAGATATCAATTACAAAGGGGAAAAAAAAAAACTATAAACAACACAAGCCCAAGAAGGCTATACAATATGCTTTTAAATAACCAAGTGGTCATTGAATAAATTGAAGAGAAAACAAAACAAAACAAAACAAAACTAGAGACAAATGACAATGAAAACAAGACAATTCCAAACCTATGGGATACAGTAAAAGCAGAACTAAGAGGAATGTTTATAGTAATAAAAGTCTACCTCAAGAAATTAGAAAAACATCAAACAAATAATATAACCTTACACTTAAAGGAACAAGAAAAAGAAGAGGAAAAAAATTGCCTAAGTTAGTAGAAGGAAAGAATTGTAAAGATCAGAGTAGAAATAAGTGAACAAAATGAAGGATACAATAACAAAGATCAATAAAACTAAAAGCTGGTCCTTTGAGAGGAGAAATAAAATTGACAAACCATTAACTAGATTCATTAAAAAAATTCAAATCAATAAAATCAGAAATGAAAAACAAGTTACAACAGACAACACAGAAATACCAAGGATTATAAGAGACTACTAATAATATGAGCAACTATATGTTAATTTAATGGACAACCTGGATTAAATGGACAAATTCCTAGAAAAGTACAGCCTAAATCAGGAAGAAATAGAAAATATGTACAGACCAATCATAAGCAGAACTAAGTGAACTAACTGAAATCAAAACTGTGATCAAAAATATTCTAACAAATAAAATCTCAGGGCCAGACAGCTTCATACCTGAATTCTACCAAATGTTTAGAGAAGGGCTAACACTAACCTGCACAAACTCTTTCAAAAAATTCCAGAGGGAGGAAAACTTACAAATTCTTTGGTGCTATCATCACACTGATACCAAAACTAGACAAAGGTATCACAAAAAAAGAAATTTACAAGCCAATATCACTGATGAACATAGATGCAAAAATTCTCAACAAAATTCTAGCAAACAGAATCCAACAACACATTAAAAGAATCATACATTTTGATCAAGTGGGGTTTATCTCAGGGATGCAAAGATTCTTCAACATACACAAATTAATCAATGTGATACACCACACCAAAAACTGAAAGACAAAAAACATATAATCTCAATAGATGCAGAGAAACATTATGAAAAAATTCAACATCCATTTATGATAAAAACTCTCCAGGAAATGGGCATAAAAGAAATCTACATCAACATAATAAACATATGTAATAAATCCATGGCAAACACCTATTCACAATGGTGAAAAACTGAAGGCATTTCCTCTAAGATCAGAAACAAGGCAAGGGTGCCCACTCTTATCACAATTATTCAATATAGTTTTGAAAGTCCTAACCATGCTACTAAGAGAAGAAAAAGAAATAAAAGGAATCCAGAATGGAAAAGAAGAAGTAAAACTCTCAATGTGTGCAGACGACATTATACTATACATAGAAAACCCTAAAGTGGCTACCAGAAAATCCCTAGAGGTAATCAATGAATTTAGTAAAGTTGCAGGATATAAAATTAATACACAGATATCTCTTGCATTCCTACGCACTAACAATGAAAAATCTGAAAGATAAATTAAGGAAAAATTCCACTCACCATTGCAACAAAAAGAATAATATACCTAGGAATAAACCTACCTAACACTAGTAAAGAAGTGCTCAAATTCTCCAAGCCAGGCTTCAGCAATACGTGAACCGTGAACTTCCAGATGTTCAAGCTGGTTTTAGAAAAGGCAGAGCAACCAGAGATCAAATAGCCAACATCCGCTGGAACATGGAAAAAACAAGGGAGATCCAGAAAAACAGCTATTTCTGCTTTATTGACTATGCCAA
>SJYX01010453.1:35625-60818 GCA_006410675.1 Oreotragus oreotragus | reverse complement strand
AGATATCTGGCAACTGAGGTTGAAAAGTAAGAATTTCAAGCAGAAGGAATAGACACTGAAGATGCTATAGAGCTGAATTATTCTTGGCATATTCTAGGAATAGCAAGGAGGCCAGTGTGGATAGAATACAGTGAGGAAGAGAAGAGCAGCAAAAAGTTAGGTTAGAGCAGTAATAAGGGTATGTATGGTGGGGAGATGAGGGGGGCAGTCAACTTCTATAGGCCCCTCAAGCCATCACAAGAATTTTGCTTTTTACTCTGAATGACATAGATTGATATAGAAACACATAAGTGTGATATAATCTGATATAAAATTACAGAGGATCATGGGCTTCCCAGGTGGCACTAGTGGTAAAGAACACCTCTGCCAATGCAGGAAACGTTAAGAGATACAGCTTCAGCCCCTGGGCTGGGAAGATCATCTGGAGAGGGGATTGGCTACCCAGTCCAGTGTTCTTGCCTGAAGAATCCCATGGACGAAGAAGCCGGGCAGACTAGAGGCCACAGGGTTGCAAAGACTTAGACATGACTGAAGCAACTTAGCATGCATGCATGCTAGCACTGGCTCCTGAGTAGTGCAATGTTCCTGCGAGGGAGGTCAATCACAGGCTATTGAAAATAAACCATAAAGAGAGTTGATGGTGGCTTGCATCAGGTTAGGAGCAATGAGCAAGAAGGAAGTGAGTGGAATCAGGATGTTCTTTGAACATAAGACAAATAGAATATACTGATTTCTTGGATGTAGAGTATGAAAGGAAAAAGTAAACCAAGGATAACTACAAGCATTTTTTACCCTGAGTGACTTGAATAAAAGAGTTACCCTGAATTTAGATGGGAAAAACAGTATATGAAATAGGTTTTGGAGAGAAGATAAAAATTTCACTTTTGGACATGTATAATTTGAAATGCCTGTTAATTTCAGTTGGATTCAGTCACCCAGTCATGTCTGACTTTTTTTGACCCCATTGACCCCAGCATGCCAGGCCTCCCTGTCCATCACCAACTCCTGGACTTTACTCAGACTGATGTCCATTGAGTCAGTGATGTGATCCAACCATCTCAATCTCTGTCGTTTCCTTCTCCTCCAGCCTTCAGTCTTTCCCAGCATCAGGGTCTTTTCCAGTGAGTCAGTTCTTCACATCAAGTGGCCACAGTATTGAAGTTTAGCTTCAATATCAGTCCTTACAATGAATACTCAGGACTGATTTCTTTTAGAATGGACTGGTTGGATGCCCTTGCAGTTCAAGGGACTCTCGAGTCTTCTCCAACACCACAGTTCAAAAGCATCCTTTCTTCAGTGCTCACCTTTCTTTATATTCCAACTCTCACATCCGTACATGACCACTGGAAAAACCATAGCCTTGACTAGATGGACCTTTGTTGGTAATGTCCATGCTTTTCAATATGCTCTTTAGGTTGGTCATAACTTTCTTCCAAGAAGTAAGCTTCTTTTAATGATATGGCTGCAGTCACCATCTGAAGTGATTCTGGAGCCCATAAAAATAAAGTCTGCCATTGTTTCCACTGTTTCCCCATCTATTTGCCATGAAGTGATGGGACCAGATGCCGTGATCTCAGTTTTCTGAATGTTGAGCTGTAAGACAACTTTTTCACTTTCTTCTTTCACTGTCATCAAGAGGCTCTTTAGTTCTTCGCTTTCTGCCATAAGGGTGGTGTCATCTGCATATCTGAGGTTATTGATATTTCTCCTGGCAGTCTTGATTCCAGTTTGTGCTTCTTCTAGCCCAGCATTTCTCATGATGTGTTCAGCATATAAGTTAAATAAGCAGGGTGACAATATACAGCCTTGACGTACTCCTTTTCCAGTTTGGAACCAGTCTGTTGTTCTATGTCCAGTTCTAACTGTTGCTTCCTGACCTGCATACAGATTTCTCAGGAGGCAGGTCAGGTGGTCCTGTCTCTTATACACATCTTGTTGTACAGCAGAAACCAACACAACGTTGNCAGGATATTTAGTTGTGGCCTGTGAACTCTTAGTTACAACTTGTGGGATCTAGTTCCCTGACCAAGGATGGAAGCTCTGGCCCCTGTAGAATCTTAGCCCCTGGACCATCAGGAAAGTCCCTAGTCCCTCCTGATAAGGGACTAATCCTGTCATGAGGGCCCCACCCTTTATAGCAGTAAGTATTATTATTATCATCTATTAATAAATTATTAATAATTAAAGTTTGAAGCGATCCAAGGACTCTCCTGAGGCTACTTAACCACCCAGTGGCAGAATTAGACCTGAACCAAAAATTTCCAACTCAAAGCTGGATCCTTGTCCCTCCTGGCCACATTGTGTCCTGAGCTGAACCCATGTTTGCTGGCTGATGTTGGTTGAAAAGTCCATGTGATTGCCATCATTTGTAAAAAATCCGACTCAGAGACATGCTGAATTTCCCAGAACAGAGGTATTTAGTAAGGACCAGACTTGGGTTTTGAACATAGATCTGTCTGATGCCCAGATACTTGCTTTTTATATCACCTTACAAGTGCATTTTGATATCCCTACCAAGGAGAAAATGATTTCCTTTCAAAAGGAGGGATTTTCTGGATTAAAGGCGTCTAGACATCTCTCTCATCTTAATGCGGATTTATTCAGAGTAAAGCAGGATCTCCCTGACTAGTGGTAAAACTATGTCAGTGAAATAAAAAGCAGTGATGGTCACTCTCCAACAGCCTTATCTTCACAGATCCCTGGACACATGATCCTCACGAGAATTTGCCCTCCCTCCCTCCCTCCCTCCTCCCCTCCTTCCCTTTTTAAGGACTGAGCCAGAACAAGGCTTTCCCTGCAGCAGTTCTGGTCTGGGGAAGGTGAATTTATCTGAGGTCACTGGCCGCAGAGAGCATCTCTCGCTGTGGCTGCAATCTGGGGACTTAGCAGGTGGTCATGGGGCATCCCGGGTGGCTCAGCAGTAGCAAATCCACGTGCCAGTGCAGGAGGCGAAGAAGAGTAAACACGCGTGCCCACATCTGAGCTGTATCCACTGCACCAGCAGGTGGGGCCTGTGGCTAGTTTGGCTGCCACCAACCTTGTGTTTCGAGGGCCTGGAAGTCAGGATTGGCTTCTCCTTCCAGCTCTAACTTTTCTTTTTCCCAAAGTTCCCAAAGTCAACATCTGTTGATTTTAATTGACTCAAGAGCCAGGCCATCCAACCCTCTGGCGTTCCAGTAAGCTCTCTTCTTCCTCAACCAGCCTGCTCCAAGTTTTCTCTAAAGGTCTGTGCTTGCTCTTTCTACCCTCCAGTTTTCTTCCCTGGTCCCTGGGGCCTGGAATGTCAGGCACAGGGCGTCACTGAGGAGGTATAAGGCAGGGCTGGGCTTTCCAGGTGGCGCTAGTGATAAAGAACCCACCTGCCAATGCAGGAGATGTGAAAGATGTGGGCTTGACGCCTGGGTTGGGAAGATCCCTTAGAGGAGGGCATGGCAACCCATTCCCGTATTCTTGCCTGGAGAATCCCCATAGACAGAGGAGCCTGGCGGGCTACAGTCAATGGGGTGGCAAAGAGTCCGATATGACTGAATTGACTTAGCATGCACGCACAAGGCAGGGTCTTCGGAGTGATTAAAGCACCTCAGGGTTTCCCAGAAGGGACACCTATTGAGTCCCGTACACACTTAGTTATCCATTCCATGCTAGATTATGAGCTCTCTGAGGGCAAGAATCTCATTCTGTTCATTGCTTTGTGTGGATCCCAGCAGAGTTCCTGGCACCTCAAAGGCTACCAGTGAATACTGGATGATCACTGTCGTCCCAACACAAATCCCAGGAGGCTCACACGACTACCCTCATTTATATGCTGGCCTTTGTGTGTGTGTGTGTTTTTTTTTTTTTTTTGTTGGGGGTGGGGAGCTTGCTCCATGCTTATGAGATTGGACCCACACCCCCTGCAGTGGGAGTGTGAAGTCTTAACCACTGGACCACCAGGGGATTCCCTGTGCTGACATTTGGACCATGGCCTTTGGGGAGGAGAAGAAGCTGGGGCTGGTTCCAAAACTGTGCAGCGATTTTGCCTTTTGTTCTAGTATCCGCCTCCAAGGGTTATAATGCTAAAAACGAATGCTGAAAGAGTCATTGTGCTTCCTGGGTACCATGAAGCACATGCTTTACTGATAGTTACTTCACTGAGCTTAGTGGAGTATACCTCACTGTAACCCTCTGAGAAGACGATTTGCTTGTGCAGTTTTGGGAAACAAAGTTTGTTTCTTTCTTTGTGTTTGGCTGTGCCGGATCTTTGCTCATGTGTGCACGCTGGCTTCCTCCTGCTGCGATGCTCAGGCTTCTCACTGCAGCGGCTTCTCGTTGCGGAACACAGGCTCGAGGGCGTGTGGGCTTCAGTAGTCGCAGCACGCGTGCTCGGTAGCTGTGGTGCTCAGGCTTAGTTGTTCTGCCACATGTGGCGTCTTCCCAGGCCAGGGACTGAACCCCGTGTCCCCTGCACTGGCAGGTGGATTCTTTACCACTGAGCTGCCAGGGAAGTCTGCTTGTGCAGTTTTTAAAAAATCAAGACACCAAGGTTTAGAGGGCTTCCCTGATAGCTCAGTTGGTAAAGAATCCACAGGAGACCCCGGTTCGATTCGTAGGTTGGGAAGAGCCGCTGGAGAAGGGATAGGCTACCTGGTCCAGTATTCTTGGGCTTCCCTTGTGGCTCAACCGGTAAAGAACCAGCCTGCAATATGAGAGGCCTAGGTTCGATCCCTGGGTTGGGAAGATCTCCTGGAGAAGGGAAAGGCTACCCACTCCAGTATTCTGGCCTGGAGAATTCCAAGGACCGTATGGGGTTGCAAAGAGTTGGACATGACTGAGCAACTTTCACTTTCAAGGTTTAGAGAGGCTAAATGCTCCTNCCTGGGTTGGGAAGATCTCCTGGAGAAGGGAAAGGCTACCCACTCCAGTATTCTGGCCTGGAGAATTCCAAGGACCGTATGGGGTTGCAAAGAGTTGGACATGACTGAGCAACTTTCACTTTCAAGGTTTAGAGAGGCTAAATGCTCCTAGCTATGGTGGCCACGCTGAGATTTGAGCCCAGCTCTGCCCCATGCCAGAACAGTGTCCTTCCCTGCATTGACTTCCTCATCTGCTCCCCCAGCTCTTGTCTCTGAAGCTTCTGTTGCTGTAATTCCCTTGCGTGGGGCCCTAAACTGAGCGGTCCCATGAGATTACACATCCAGGCACGAGAAGGAAAGGCATTCAAAGAAGGCTGTTGCGAAATTTATTCTGAGGCCTAAAGGGGGTCTTGTGAAGGATTTAAAGAGCAATTGCATGAGCTCTTATCCTCCACTGATAAGCCTGACCGTGAACTGTAACGTATGCAGCCCGTAATGAATAAGAGAGAGATTTATTAGAGTGTGTCATATTCAGTTAAGTAGTTTCTGTGTAAGATGAGTATTTCACTTGTACATATTACATTTTCAATGGGTTTTCAACCATTTTCAATCCATTATTTTTAACTCCTTGCATTATATTGATGGTAAATTAATTACAACAATTACAAGTCAAAACCCCATATTGTCCAATTATAATTTAATTCATTTGAGTGAGCTCCTCTCTTTGAGTTGGGATAAAAAAAGCGAAAGCACTTTGGAAAATTGTGTGGTTTCCTCTAGAATCCTGTCGTCGTATTCCTTGTCTCTGTGATGGTTGCGAGAAGGCCTGAGGATTCAGCAGTGGGTTGGGGGTGGGCGTTGGCTGGCTCCCAAGGTGACACCCCACGGGATGGTCAGCCAGCCTGGGTTCAGATCTGGGCTCAACAGCCAGGCGGCTGCTGTAATCCTGGAGAGGTCACTCAGTGTCTCCGTGCTTCCATTGCCTCATTTGTAAAATGGGGTTAGTGACAGCATCCCTACTTCTCGGGGCTTTTTCTGAGGATTAAACGAGTTACTGTAGGTAACTCCCCTGGAACGCACAGTGAGCCTGGAATAAGTGTTGGCTGTAATTATCATCACTGAGCTCTAGGAGAGGAATGGCAGGTGGGTTTATGTCATGAGCCAATTCCAGTCCGTGAGTGGTGCTTTTCTGGAACTCTGTGAAGACCTACCCAAAGTCCCAGCTGGCCTCAGGCTAGAGAGTGCAGGGATCAATCAGCGATGTCTGGAGAGGTAATGAGTAAGACTCTGGCCCTCTGACTGTGCTTGCCTTAACTTCTCTGCTCTATTCCTAGTATCCTGCCCTGTCCTGGGCCCCTGCCAGGCCAGTTTGGGAAAACAGTGAGCCCTTGAACCTATCTGTGCCTGAGGCCAGCCCTGCCCTGGAGTCCTTAGTCCTTAAGCCCACCAAGCCCTTTTCTCCGCGTCAGTCAGTTTGGGCTGGGTTGTCTGCCATGGCGAACATGACATTCTTTTTTCAATTTAATTTGTTTTGCATTTTCCATGCCTGTTTTATTTAGTTCAACTTATTTTAATTGCACAAGTTCCACGCTCATGGTATAAACATTCTCACGATTGTTCAGTTCAGTTCAGTTCAGTCGCTCAGTCGTGTCCAACTCTTTGCGACCCCATGAATCGCAGCACCCCAGGCCTCCCTATCCATCACCATCTCCCGGAGTTCACTCAGACTCACGTCCATCAAGTCCGTGATGCCATCCAGCCATCTCATCCTCGGTCGTCCCCTTCTCCTCCTGCCCCCAATCCCTCCCAGCATCAGAGTCTTTTCCAATAAGTCAACTCTTCGCATGAGGTGACCAAAGTACTGGAGTTTCAGCTTTAGCATCATTCCTTCCAAAGAAATNAGGGATCGAACCCGGGTCTCCTGCATTGTAGACAGACGCTTTACCATCTGAGCCACCAGGGAAGTCATGTAATCTTAGTCAGACATTATAATATTTGAACATAAGGTTCTCATTTCTGGTCTAGTTCAAAGAGCTGTTCTGAGTACTAGATAGTATGTTGCAAAGCACTTAGTATCATGTCAGGTACTTAATAAGTACCTAATAAGTACTAGATAAAAATTTGTGTATTAATAACAAGAAAGTTGACTTGTACTTTATGCCACTGTGTAAAATAATTTAATCCCTTTAATAATCTTGTGAGGAAGATGTATTAGGCAATATTATGTTCATTTTGTAGATGAAGAAACACACGTTCACAAAGATTAGGTGACTTGTTGAAATACCTAATGGGTGTTTATAAATAGATATACGTGGGGTTTGATTAAATTTTTTATACCATATCTATTGTTTCTCTTTATTATGTTACTTCTCATTAGAATTGGGTGGTATTTTATCATAGAGCCCATATTTTTTTAAGCATCTTGTTTCTTTCTTTTTAAATTTTTGGTTGGCCAGGTGGCTTGTGAGATCTGACCAAGGATCAAACCTGTGACTTTGGTGGTGATAGCATGGAGTCCTAACCACTAAACCACCAGGAAATTCCTTGTAGAATCCTCATTTTTATTAACCAGTTTTTGAGATTGGCCTCTCTGGTCCTCTGAAATACAGTATGTTTGATTTTTAAAATGTTATATACTAATATATATACATATACATATAAATATACACACACATATACTCCTTAATTATAAAAAAGTTCATACACACACCTGTCTCTTATACACATATTCACAGGTAATTTTTTTTTTTTTTTAAACAATACAGGTTACCAACATCTCTCTTAGTTGCCATCATGTTGCACAGAAATGCAAATCATGTAGGACTGAAAAGGACTGTAGAGATCCATTACTACTCTGCCCCCTTACTTCTTTTGGATGCACCATGTGACTTGTGAATCTTAGTTCCCTGACCAGAAATCGAACCCAGACCACAGAAGTGAAAGCATTGAGTCCTAACCACTGGACCACCAGGGAACTCCTTACTCTGCCTTCTTAATCACTGAGTAACATATACAAGATCATTCTTCCCCTCTGGTCTTAACCCTTTAAACATTATCCAGTGACTCAGGACCTAGGTCTTGCCCTTGAGAAGCTTACTCACTCCTGGAGAGGAATTAAAGGACTTTATTAGACATCACTAGATAATAATACAAAGAAAAATAGAGTCCAGTGCATGATTATGGGGACCTGATGCTAATTCGGTTGAGCAGGAGTATTTATGGTCAATCACATTGACCAATGATTGACCTGGAGTCAATCATTTAACAAGTGTTTGCCAAGACCTTCCTATACATCAGGTGTGGTCCTAAAAGATTCAGGAGAGAACAAATCAGATAAAGTCCCTGACCTTATGGAGCTGGTATTCTAGTCAGGGAAGAAGGACAGTATGAAAATAAACAACAATTAAGTATAAATATAACTATAGAGAACCAGGTGATGACAAATGCTGCAATGCAGAAGCAGAGTAAAATGTGATAAGGATATAGATAATATTATTTTGTCATTAGAAAGAAGAATCTTGTAAGATAAAGTGAGCTTTGAACAGACATCAAAAGGCAATGGAGAATGAAACAATTGGGTATTTGAGGGAAGAGTTTTCCTGACAGAGGAAACTGCAAGAGCCTCCAGATAGGAGAGTGTATGATGAGTTCAAGAAATAGCAAAAAAATATCAATACATCTGGAATGAAGAGTTGGGGTGGTAGGAGATACAATCAAAGAGTTATTAGGGAATTACATTGTGTAATGGGAACTTGGATTTTACTTTGAGTGAGATGAAAAACCACTGGTGGGTTTTGAGCAAAATGACATTATTGGATCAGGTGGCTCCTGTGTGGAGAATAAACTGTGACTAAGAGGGGAAGATAAGTCAGGATTTCAAGTAATAAATGATAGTACCTTAGATCTGGGCAGTGGTAATGAAGGAGCTGAGAAGTTACCAGATCCCAGATTGAATATTCGGGTAATCTAGGTTTTAAGATGAAATGGAGAAGACCCTTTCCCTTGTGCCGATGCTGTTTATCCTATTTCTCACAGACATTTTCAGATTTGCCTGGAGGAAGGAACAAGAGACTATTTCTGCCTAGTGATGTTACACACACTTCAATGCACTGAACTAACTGAGGAGCTACTGCTGTGATGCCTTTCAAAGCAGCCAAAGTAATTGGTATCTTGGATTCAACATGAAAGCACTGCATTTTATAACATGAGGTTGAAAAACCAAAGTCTCAGAAAATTACCACTGAGTGATAATGCTGAAGAATCTATTGCTGGCTTAATTTGGAAACAACTTTTGTTAGGCAGCTGTAAGAAAAAAGTGAGGGGAAAGGCCAGTATCCCACTTTATAAAAGGATCTTGACATTTGTTTTTTTTTGTTTGTTTGTTTTTCTGTACTTATAAGCCATGCCATAATAAAGTAAAAAAACTCACTTCTTTCCAATACCACATTAGCACACACATCTTAAAATGGATACTTTCATGAAGCAACCACATTCAACAAATATTTATAGTGCTCACACCGTGTGAAAGGAACTGACCAACACAGTGCTAAAAGCAGTGATAAGGAAGAAGATGGAGTAGAAAGTGCTGAGTGTTAGAGCAGAGATGAAAAAAAAAAAAAAAGTAAAGCCACCACAGACCCCCTGTAGATTTCACTGCTGAGGCTTTTGCCTTACCAGTTATCATGGTTGCAGATGCCAGTTGCCTGGGTTCCTTCCCATTCCCTCTACCCCTACCTCCCCACCAGAGTCAGGGATCCACAGTGGCAGCCAGCCCCAGGCTCTGCAGCTGCATGTACATGTGATCCCTATAGATGCTTGTGGGCCTGGATCCATCCCTGACTCCTTTCATTGGCTTGCATTACTGTGTGCCCTGCAGTTGTGTACCTGCATCCCACTGGCCCCATCTTGCATCACTAGCCCCCACCACTGGGCATATACCTATGGGGAGCCTCTGCAGTCACATATCAACAGTGCATATTAACAGCCCAGGCTGCACAGCTATTTGTGAGTTTGGATCCAGTTCTGACTCCTGTCACTGACTTGAACCTCTGTCTGTCCCAGCAGCTAGTTCCTGCATCTGTACAACTATTGCTGCCAGCCTCATATCTGTGTGGATCCATATACATGCTGTGCTCAGTTGCTCAGTCGTGTCCAACTCTTTGTGACCCCACAGACTGTAACTCACCAGGTTTCTCTGTCCATGGGATTCTCCAGACAAGAATATTGGAATGGGTTGCTATGCCCTCCTCCAAGGGATCTTCCTCACATGGGGTAGAACCTGCATCTCTTAGGTCTCTTTTATTGAAACGTGGGTTCTGTGTTACTAATGCAGACTGGATCCACAAAGGATCCCAAATAATCACAGCAATCCTGATAAAGAACAAAGCTAAGGGTATCACAGTTCCTGATTTCAAATTATCTTTCAAAGGTATAGTTATCAAAACAGTGTGGAACTGCCATAAAGAAAGACATATAGACCAATAGAACAGAACCAAACCCCAGAAATAAGCCCATGCATATACTGTCAATTAATGCTTTACAAAGGCACTGATAACACACACTGAGGAAGGCATGGCACAGAAGCTTGGAAAGAAGAGAAGAGAAAAAGAGAAGGAAAGACAAATGTGCATCTGTGCTTTCAATAAACTGTGGTTTTGCTGGGATTTACTGAATACTGAATCTTTCAAGTAATTTTTGCTTGATTCAACTCAGTACAGTTTATTAAAATAATAATAATAATAAATTCAACTCCAAAGCATCTTGCATATTCTCTGAGACAAATAGGAAAGAATTTGTATGTTTTGTTTCCCTAGTGTCAATTTAAAATATTTTAACACTAAAATACAAAGATAGATTATAGAGTAAAATGCAAAATCCATGTGGATTTTTTTAGATTAGCTATGAAATTTTACTTACTGCCATGAGTTTATCTCATAGTAAATACTCTCCTTCTATTCACTTCTCCCCTGACATCCCATCATCCCTTCCAGTCATGATTTCTTATATGGAAATCTTTGAGAACTTTTAAGGCCCCTAAGACTCTTCAATCCACATTTCATTAGGCAGCTTTTATGCTTGCTACCAGGGCTTTTCCAGTAAAGAATCTGCCTGAAATGTAGGAGATGAAGCTTGGACTCCTGGGTAAGGAAGACTCCCTGGAATACGAAATGGCTACCCACTCCAGTATTCTTGCCTGGGAAATCCCATGGACAGAGGAGTTTCATGGGCTATGTCCATGGTGTCACAGAGTTGGACACGACTGAGTGACTGAGCACTCACTCACTCATGCTTGCTACTGGAGAAGCAGAGTGCTCTTAGAAGCACACAGTAAGTAGAACGTAGGAGATAGACAAAAACTGGTTATTATAATACGGCTTATAATGCTTTAACATATGAATGAGGGAATTGTCCGATTACCAAGAAGTAAGATTTCAAGAGATTTGATACTCTAGGGGATAGCTAACATAATTATTGACATTTGAGCTGAAATATGGATAAGATTTTGCCAGAGAGAGAGAGAGAAAAGAAAGTGAAATCAAATTTCAGGCTTGAGGGAAAAAATACATATGATCAGGCTTGAGGGAAAAAATACATATGAGTAAGGAAATATGACAAACATGCAGTGTAATGAGTCTGAGTTTCAAGGAGAGGTATATCTTGGACAGATGGTGAGGGATCTCATATGCCATGGTAAAGGATGAACTTCATCTTAGATGCATTAAAGGGTCAACAGAAGTTTTCTATGGGAGGAGGGTGGGGACAATAACTCTAACAGCACCAAGAACCTTCCAGGTTAAGGTCATAAAAGAATAGCTCACTTAATGTCCCTAGTTTGCCCCTCAACCCTTCCCCATGCTTCCACTCAAAGCAGACCCTGAAACAAGGGTTTGGACACCCATAGTTTATTTGGGAGGTGAGCCCAGGAAACATGAGGAGAAAATGAGGAAGTAAGAAAGGGAAAAGAGAAACCCAGAAAGGATTAGCTAATGAGCTGATTATACCTATGGACAACTGAGCTTCAATCCTCTGGGGATTTTCAGAAAGACTATTTAGAAAAGTACTGTAAATAAAAATAAAATGCCAGTCACATATATAATTTAAAATGTTCTAATAGCTACATTAGAAAAAAAAACTAAAAAGGAGCATGTAAAATGAATGATAATAACATAATTCATTTATCACAATATATCTATTATCATTTCAATATGTGATCAATACAAAAATATCAATGAGATATTTAACAGTCTTTTATCATACTAAGACTTTGATATCTGGCATGTGTTTTATACTTATAGCACATCTCAAATCAGACTAGCTGAAGTTTAAAATGCTCAAGAGCTGGGGCTTCCCTGGTGGTCCAGTGGTTAAGAATCCAGCTTGCAATGCAGGGGACATGGTTTCGATCCCTGGTCTGGGAAGATCCCGCATGACATAGGGCAGCTAAACCCGTGTGCCACAACAACTGAGCCTGCATACTAGAGCCTGGGAACCACAACAAGAGAAGCCACCACAATGAGAAGCCCAAGCACCACAACTAGAGAGTAGCCCCCACTCTCCACAAATAGAGAAAGCCCGTGCTCAGCAACAAAGAACAAATACAACCAAAAATAAAGATAAAGGAATATTTAAAATACTGAAGAGCCACATGTGGCTGGTGGCTACCATATTGAACAGGGCACTTTAGCACCGGTTTCCAAAATAGACTTTTGAGGATCAAGGAAGCTGGGATATGTACCCACTAACTTCCACCCACATCGGTTGTGGGGCACCCTTGTGACGTTAGCACTGTGTTACTTTTGGACTGTCTCAAGTTCTGGGCAAAGTGGTCAGAGAAACACCCTTGCTAGAGACACAGGAAACTATATGTAGGGAACTCTTCAGGATAGACATAGGGAACATGGGCAAGGCACTGACAGCATCTGCTGTCATTGAACTGTTGTAAAATTCCAGACTGTTTTCTCCACAAACACACATGATGATATCGGTGATGTTTTCTACTCATTTCTGATTGCACTTCATTTGGGATTTGTTTTTTACATTCTTTACATTTTTACATTTCTCTGTCTTTGCTTCCCCAGACTTCCATCATCTCTTTGAATTGCAACAATCTCTCCTCAAGTATTTTATTGTGTAGGGACATCTAATGGTACATGAAGTTTTCTGAAGAACAGTCACCTATACCATGTTTTGTGATCTTCATCTCATAAAATGAGTCAATTAAGTTGTCCCTGACCCTGACAGCCACTCAATAGAACCTGGAGAAAATTAAAAAGGGAGGTGTAGTGGATAATCTGGTGCCACATCTAGATCTTCTCTTTATGCCCGAGGCACTCATTTTTCTAGCTACTAGGGGAGCTGGCTGCTGCTGACTCACAACTGAATCTCTCGCCAGGCCTTTCCCTCAGCTAATGCTTGCTACCTCCTTAAAAGTCACACACCCTTCCTGGGTGTAATATATACCTAATAATTGGTTGAGAGTGGAAGAGGGGACAATGGTTCATATAAAGACCCAGTCCACTTGCCTCAGTTCATTCCAAATCCAAAAAGCAATCCCAGCTCCAATGCTTCTACAAGGAGCAGCTGAGACCTCATGCTGTGACATTTCCCTCTGTCTAACTCTGCTTCCCTTGCTCTGTCACAGTGGATTTTCCTAGAACAATCCCCAATAAATCGTCTGCACACAGATCTCAGTCTCAAGATGTGTTTCTTGGGGACCCAAGCTTGTAACAGGAGGGAACTTCACAAACTTCTCCACGTTTTAATATCCTAATTTAATTAAAGTTGTGCCAAGATGTCAGGAACCTCCGTCCATAGTTCATCAGGCACTGTCATCAGATCTAGTCCCTTAAATCTATTTCTCACTTCCACTGTGTAATCATAAGGAATTTGATTTGGGGTATAACTGTGTGGTCTAGTAGTCTTCTCTACTTTCTTCAATTTAAGTCTGAATTTGGCAATAAGGAGTTCATGATCTGAGCCACAGTCAGCTCCTGGTCTTGTTTTTGCTAACTGTATAGAGCNATATTCAAAAGCAGAGACATTACTTTGCTGACTAAGGTCCATCTAGTCAAGGCTATGGTTTTTCCTGTGGTCATGTATGGATGTGAGAGTTGGACTGTGAAGAAGGCTGAGCGCTGAAGAATTGATGCTTTTAAACTGTGGTGTTGGAGAAAACTCTTGAGAGTCCCTTGGACTGCAAGGAGATCCAACCAGTCCATTCTGAAGGAGATCAGCCCTAGGATTTCTTTGGAAGGAATGATGCTAAAGCTGATACTCCAGTACTTTGGCCACCTCATGCGAAGAGTTGACTCATTGGAAAAGTCTCTGATGCTGGGAGGGATTGGGGGCAGGTGGAGAAGGGGACGACAGAGGATGAGATGGCTGGATGGCATCACTGACTTGATGGACGTGAGTCTGGTTGAACTCCGGGAGTTGGTGATGGACAGGGAGGCCTGGCATGCTGCGATTCATGGGGTCGCAAAGAGTCGGACATGACTGAGCAACTGAACTGAACTGAACTGAACTGAAACTATGGTAGAGGTAAAAGAGAAAATGTCAGACAGTTTTAGGAGAGAAGTCTAGACTGTAAATTTCAAAATGTAGGATTCATTATCATTTAGACAGTATTTAAACCATGAGAAAAAATGTGAGCACCAATGGTGTAAATGTAGATAGTGAACCAAAAAGGACCATGGACTGAACCATGCAGTACTCCAAAATGAAGATGAGAAGAATCAGCATAAGATATTGAACAAGATAAATCAGTGAGATGGGAGGAAAAATAAGAGTATTGAATCCTAGAAGTCAAATGAAGAAAATATATAAGCAGGGAGAAGTGTTTAACTGTTTCAAATGATGTTACTTTGTCAAGTAAAGTGTGTGTGTTAGTTGCTCAGTTGTGTCCAACTCTTTGTGACCTCTATGAATGGCAGCACACCAGGCTACTCTGTCAATGGAATTCTTCAGGTAAGATTACTGAGCCGGTTGTTGTTCCTTCTCCAGGGGATCCTGTCCACCCAGGGAATGAACCCAGGTCTCCTACATTGCAGGCAGATTCAAGCAAAGTGTCAAGTAAATCAATGCCCTAAAATTGCCTTTGACTTTAGTAGTGAGGATATCTGTAGGATCTCAACTGAAATTACTTTGGAGTAGAGGATTTAAAGACTGGGGTGGGTTTAAGGGAGGATGAGAGGAAAGGAATTGTAGATAGAGGATATAAACAACTAGACATCTAGAACTTTTGCTACAAGGACGTAAGAGACTATTAAGGGAAGAAGATCTAAGAAGTATTCTTTAGTATAGAAAAAAATATACCATATGTTGAAGTTGATTAAAATGAACAAGTAGAGAGGGAAATCTTGATCATGTGGTAGAGGCTGAGAAGTGCTCCAGTGATATCCATGGGTAGGCAAGAGAGGATGGTTATCCAGTGGAGACACGGGTTTAAAGAGAGACAGTAGCTCATCTGTACTAACAGGGAGAAATGAGAGGATATGGGTGCAGATGCTGGTAGAAAAGACAGGATGCTGCCGGTCTGGAAATTATCTTTTGAAAGCTTTCATTTTCTCAGCGGAGTGGGACAAATAACCATGAACATGGGAGAGAAGGTGTGAGAGGTTTGAAGACAGAAGAGAACATGTGAATCAGTCAAGGGAAGAGAAGGAGAGTCAATAGATAAAGGAAGTACAACATGATTACTGGGAAGCATTAAGGCTACACTTCAGAACAGCAGTCATGGATTTTAAGTCATATCAGTCAGTGCGGTGGAGTGTTTTTTTTTTTCCAGATCCCTTCAGCCATAGGTAGACAGTTAGATTCAGTCATGCTTGTAATTTTACTGAGTGTATGTAGATAAATGAGAGAGAAGCAAAGCTGTAAAAGGGGTCATCTGATGGCTGGCCATAAAATTCAGGCCATGCAAAAAGGGCAGAGCAAACATCGAGGTTGACAGAATTCATGAAAAAATGGTGGTACTTATAGACTGGTGGGTTTGATGGGGTCAAAGGAAAGTTGGAGTGCTATAAGAGGGATGTTCTGGTAAGACAGGAGGATAGAGTCAGTGGCATTCCATTTGATATTCCTGACAATACCTAGATCACACCTAAGAAAACAACAGAAACTCAGGAAGTATCTGTTAAATTGGCTCTAATTATATTTTTGTATCAATATCCTGAAACAATGAAGCAAAACACTTTACAAACATGGAAAGAAACACAGGCTCTTAAGTATAGATGCTTTAGATTCAAATTACCTTTTCTAAATGAAAAAGGTAACTTTTCCATACAAAATTATAAAAAGGACTTCCTACAAATACCAAAGTTGGAATGCTTCTGTGTTCTCTCAAATGCATTAAAGTTTACATTTATTACTTAATTTTTATATAAATCTGAATACATGATAATAGTTATGGATAGTGCATTTGGAAATGTTTCTGAGTTCTCTGAATTTCAGAGGCATCATCAGCTCAAATGATTTACTTCATGATGCAAATGCCACAGGCTGAAAAAATGATTAAAACCTTAATGCTATATAAAGAAGAGGGATATATATTTACAACACTTTAAAATTTTCACCTGATATTTTAAATGTGATAGCAATTTTTCTATTTCTCTTTTTAAGTTTTGAGAAAGTGGGGAGGTTTTTGGATATCTAATAAATTGTATTAGATTTAGGAGCAGAATGAATGAAATTTATTGAGGAAACATTATAAGCACTTTGCTTTATTTCATCTTTACAACAATTTTATAAAATGATTTATTATTGCTACTTAACTAATGAAGAAATTGAGGCTCTGAGGCTAGCTGGTATTTGAAACCAGGCCAGGTTTATTCCAAACACTATCACATTTCATGTTATTATGCTAACTCCATCAAATTCAGGATTTAAACTATTTGGGGTTATACATTTTAGTTATTCAAAACTGAAAATGCAACATTTATAACAGAGCACAATATATTGGATTTGCTCCATACATATTTTCCAGGTCAAATACAAACAACCCCAACTTCCTGGAACTCTGAGTTTAATGCATATTCAGGATTTACCATGTGGTGTTCATAAGGGGCATTGCAAACTGCATTTGTTCTATGATTATCTTAGATCAAATTTCAATCAGCATTAATAGTATCAGCTTTCTGGAACTTTGAGTACATTGCTCAGGTCATAAAGTTTTCTGTTTTGTTGTTGTTTAACTTCTCAGTCATGCCGGATTCTTTTGAGAACCCATCTACTGTAGCCTGCCAGGCTCCTCTGTCCATGGGATTTTCTAGGCAAGAATACTGGTGTGGGTTGTCATTTCCTTTAGTTCTGAATTTAATATACTACAAGTGCTATAAGCTTAGTTCAGAATTTGTCCTTTTAATATATAGTCCAACCAATAGCTATTAGAAGGAACAAATAGGAAAGGCTACTCAAAATAGGGAGTAGCCTTTCAGACTGACATCAGTCTGAAAATGTGATAACATGGTCTGATAGAAAAGGTAGTAATGAGGAAAAGTACAACATTAACACTAGAACTCTTTTTATTAAAAAGATTATTTGATGTGGATCATTTTTAAAGTCTTTACTGAATTTGTTAGAGTATTGCTTTTGTTTTATGTTTGGTTTTTTTTGGCCACAAGGCATGGAAGATCTTAGCTCCCCTAACAGGGATCAAACCCTCACCCCCTACACTGGAAGGCAAAGTCTTAACACTTGATTGCCAGAGAAGTTCCAGCACCAGAACTCTTAAAGTCTAATATTATTATTTTGTCTAAAAGCAAGGAGCTACAAATACTAAAAAAAAAAAAAAAAAAAAAAAATTCAGTGACACAAACCGCAAGGAACTCAAGTCAATTTGGAAAGGTTAAAGTGCATTCATTATGGTCACATAAAAAAATAATAGGAAATATTTTTGGAATATTTTCCATTCAGCATGATTCATACAAGATTAATAAATTTGACATATAAAGTGATAAATTGTACATATTTGTGGGAAAATAATTTTGTCTATAAGCCCACATTCCCGAAGGATATCCAATAAATGAGGCAATACTCTATTAAGAATGGAAGTATGGACTAGAATTAGATTTCAGAGACACAACCTATTGAATGGGAGACAGTAAAAGCATACAGCAATTAGGTTCATAAATTTGGGAGAAACTGGGCAGGTCGGTTATATCTTAAAGAGAAAGAGAGAACAAACTGGAATGAATTGCTTTACTTACTATCCTTCAAATGAAGTGAGCTAAGAACTCAGTGGAAAAGACTCTGATGCTGGGAGGGATTGGGGGCAGGAGGAGAAAGGAATGACAGAGGATGAGCTGGCTGGATGGCATCACCCATTCGATGGATGTGGGTTTGAGTGACCTCCGGGAGTTGGTGATGGACAGGGAGGCCTGGTGTGCTGCGATTCATGGGGTCTCAAAGAGTCAGACATGACTAAGTGACTGAACTGAACTGAACTGAAGCAGTCAGTAGGAACCGAGAGGACAGTTTCCTGCAAGACTCAGCCTATTTTAGTGGCACTATAAAGAGAAAAGCTAAATCAGGTAAAATAACACTTTCAGGCAGTTGTGCAAGTGATTCTGCCTTTAGGACATGTAGGTCTAGAGAAAATTTTGAGAAATCTTTATGACCTTGACCAACAATGAGTTCTTTCATAGAGAAATGAATCTTAGTCAAAATGAATTAAAATGACACCTACTCTCCCTGCTTACCTTCTCTTTGCCTCAACAGCAAACATACAGAGTCACTATTTTATGAAATAGGCTTCCCAGGCGGTGCTAGTGATAAAGAATCCGCCTGACAATGTAGAAGATGCAAGAGACATGGGTTCAGTCCCTAGGTTGGGAAGATCCCCTGGAGTAGGGAGTGGCATCCCAGTTTGATATTCTTGCCTAGAAAGTTCAACGGATAGAGGAGCCTAGGGGGCTACAGCCCACAGAGTTGTAAAGTTGGACATGACTGAGTGACTGAGCTCACACTATGTGAAATAAACCTATTTAATAATCTTACTTCATATTTAACTAATGATTTTTTTCTTTCATTATCAATTAACCACTTTATTCAACATTTACTATGCCTGCTCTTTGATAGTGGCTATTGTGAATCTAGAAACAGTATAAAGTGCAGCAGTTTTTATTTTTAAGGCATTTATACTGAAGCTGAGAGAGAGTGTGGCCTAGTAGAGAGAATGCTCACGACGTTCCATTACCAGTTCAATTTGGTTATTTTACAATTTCCAGGAATTACAGAGACACACAAAGAAACCAGAAGCCAGGTTAATCAATCAGCCCATAAAAGACTTTGCTGACTCCAGGAAAATTTATTGGTCAAAGCGAACACCACCTTCAAAAGGATGACGAGGTGACACCAGTTCCTTTCCCCCTAGTATTTAGATCTATTACCAGATTAGAATTTCTACCCCCATGGAGTAAATGTTGGTACTTACATAGTAACACACAGAGAAATTATTTGTTGACTTTATTTCCTGATGAAGACATTAGAAAGAGTTAAAAATCCTGGCATTCAGCTAAGAAGGTGGCAGGAGAAGAGACGTGGCTTTTGTTGTCATCATATTCTTTAATGGAAATAGAGGAATCAATCCTCTATTTAAACACTATAATCTTGGGCAGAAGTAGATACTAGAGAAAGGAAAGTAGTCCTATAGTGATGGAAGTGCTAATGAGTTTTAGATAAATAGCACATCAAGTGTTGAAAGTGAGATATTTAAGAGAATAAAATAATAAGCTTTACTCTAAACAAATGGCCTAATGATTTGGCAAACATCAAAGAGCATATTTACTGCTAATTGAGAACAACTGCATGGTGATATTTTATCCCCAACTCACATAAGTCATTCCAAAATAGATTTCCTTGAGAATATATATGTATAAACAGAGTCTCTATTCTTCTGTTAATAGGCTCAAAATTTTAAAGATTTTCATCCTTTAACTAGTTCCTCATATTTTCTTTCCCTAGTGTGTTTGAGAGAAACTCTTTCTCTTCACTGAAAACTGAGGATATTGCTGTCTTCAGTGTTTTGCATGCATTTTTGGGGAAGGGGTGGAATAATTGGCAAGTCAGTAAAACACATAATAATGCCTTCAACTCTGATTGCCTTTCATTATAACTAACAACAGTGATTTTGCCCACTATGATGCCTTTCAAATCCATTTTTGTATAGAAAGAAGTTTGAGAAGATGAGAGAAAAATCACTTAACTGCTGCAGTATTAGGAAAAGTTTTCACATTAAATCATTTTCATTAACGTCCTTAAATTAGAGTGTCACAGTCTCTGTGAAGCTAGGACAAATCAACAATCAGACTTAAAACTGAATCACTGCCTAATTAAACTTTATCATTCATTATCCTGCTTTATTATATAAAACAATTTACTCCATTATGACCATGTATCAGCTCTGCCAACAGGCATAGACTATCTATTCAAACACCACACTATCATACAATGCAGTTATCTCCGATGGACTAGGATTTTAATTTTACTGTTGGATTAAGAGCTGAGGAAGAAAAGATAAAAGATCCATTGGCATGGAAAGTCAACACATTTACCCATGGATTGCTGTATATAATTTTGGGGAATTTCCTTTGAGAAGAGTGATTTACACACAGCATGAATATTTATTTACATTTATTTCTCTTTCTCCTCAAGGAATATAGAGGTTTAAAGTACTTATTAAAAAAAATAGAAAAATTTTATTGAACACAAAAGGTTAAAATCTCATTTCCAATTAATTTTATCCCAGTTCATTAGGTATGTTCAATGTTCCAAGTAGGTAAATGTTCTAAACACTGGGTGCTCTCAATGTCCAAGCATATAGAAATCACTAAGATATTGTATTTGTCCTAGAAAAGCCTATAATACTGTGAAGAACAAGTGTATTATTAGATGATCCCTATACTCAATGATCTGAGAATATACATTTTTCTCACAGACAACGAATATATTTTAAACATTGACCATATTCTAGGCCACTATGTGAAAGTTAATGAATAAAGAAAAATTATCCAGATTATGTAATCTGCAACATGCTTCAGTAGAAATAATATGACTAAAAAAGTTGCAAGTATATTGGAATACTAAAAACCAATACATAAACTAAAAAAGTAAGAGGGGCATAATGAAAAAGCTGCAGTATAAAGTAGAAAAGTAAAAACTTTTCTACTGATTAGAGAAAAAGACAACCACCCAGCCAAACAATACTGAGACTAGTAAGTCAAGAGTATTACTAGAAAGATTAGTAAAGTAGAAAAATCTCTGGCAGTATGGAAGATAAAAATGTACAAGATAGATGGAATAACTAAACAACATTAAGAATACAAAGAAACAGCCACAGATAAGGTAGAGATTTTTAAAACACCTTAAAGAAGCTTGTGGACAATCTTTTACAATAAATTTAATATCTGGGTGATGGAAGNTGGCAGTATGGAAGATAAAAATCTACAAGATAGATGGAATAACTAAACAACATTAAGAATACAAAGAAACAGCCACAGATAAGGTAGAGATTTTTAAAACACCTTAAAGAAGCTTGTGGACAATCTTTTACAATAAATTTAATATCTGGGTGATGGAAGAGATTATTTTTCAGAAAATTACATCTTATAAAAAAGTAGCTCATGAAGATATAAAGGTGTAAGAATAGAAAGAAAAATACAATTGCTGTATGCAGATGATATGATTTTATATGCAAACAATTCAAAAGGGTCTACTGGTTATATATATTCAGCACCATGACTGAATGTAAGATTGAGATATCAAAATGAGCAATGTGTTTATACATAGCATCAACTGAAACATTTAAAATTTTTAAAAGGAATACAGGAGTTCCCTGGTCCAGTGGTTAAGAATCTGTGCTTCCACTGCAGGGGACATGGATTTGATCTTTGGCTGGGGAATTAAGATCCTACATGCTGCATAGTGAAGCTGGAAAAAAATAAAAATAAAAGGAATACAGTTTATAAAACTAACAACTTCAGCTACTTAGAGATAACTCTAGTAAAAAGTGTGCAGATCTTTCTTGAAAGAAATAACAAAACTTAATTGAAAGACAAATAAGATCTAAATAAAGGTAAATACCATGTTCATGGACTACAATACTTACTATTATAAAGATTTCAGTTATCTCAAATTAATCTTTAAATTCAAACCAATTAAAAAATTCCAGTAGGTTGTTTGTGAACCTCAACAAGTTAACCTAAAATTTATATAAAGAATTGAGTACCAAAAAGAGTGAGACACACTTTAAAACCCCCTTACACTGTTGGTGGCAATGCAAACTAGTACAGCTACTATGGAGAACAGTGTGGAGATTCCTGTACAAAACTTGAAATAGAACTGTCATATGACCCAGCAATCCCACTGATGGGCATACACACCAAAAAAAAAAAAAAATTGAAAGAGACACATGTACCTCAATATTCATCGCAGCACTGTTTACAATAGCCAGGACATGGAAACAACCTAGATGTCCATTGGCAGACGACTGGATAAGAAAGCTGTGGTACATATACACAATGGAATATTATTCAGCCATTTAAAAAAAAGCATTTGAATCAGTTCTAATGAGGTGGATGAAACTGGAGCCTATTATACAGAGTGAAGTAAGTCAGAAAGAAAAACACCAATACAGTATACTAACCCATATATATGGAATTTAAAAATATGGTAATGATGACCCTATATGCGAGACAGCAAAAGAGACACAGATGTAAAGTACAGTCTTTTGGACTCTGTGGGAGATGGCGAGTGTGGGATGATTTGAGAGGGTAGCGTTGAAACGTGTATATTATCATATGGTGGCTCAGAAGTTAAAGCGTCTGCCTGGAATGCGGGAGACCCGGGTTCGATCCCTGGGTCAGGAAGATCCCCTGGAGAGGGAAATGGCAACCCACTCCAGTACTCTTGCCTGGAGAATCCCATGGAGGGAGGAGCCTGGTAGGCTACAGTCCATGGGGTCACAAAGAGTAAAATTAGTGAGAAAATGAGATTATTTAATAAGTGGTAGAATAATTAATCATTTATTTATATGGCAAAATAGATTTTGATAATATATAGTACAAAAGGTAAGCTGCAAATGAGTTGAAGGCATAAATGTGAAAAGAAAAACTAATAATTTGGGAAGAAAATATAGACAAAGAGTTTATGATATTAGCATACAAGAGTTTCCTAGATTAACTGTAAAAATACATCCCCAAAAGAGAATAATGGTAAAATTTAGTACATTATCATTGACAACTCTCTATGACAAATGGCACCCCAAGCAAAGTGAAAAGACAAATCACAAATTGGGAGATGACATTTGTAACTCATTTAACCAACAAAGCATTAGTGTTCACAGTACATAAGTCTTTCAAATCACCTAAAACCTAACAGACAAATGATCCAAAATAAAAATGGACCAAAAACATCAACTTGTAGAGAAAGATATTCTATGCTTGCTAATAAAAACAAATGAAAAAATGCCAACCTCAGTGGTGATTAACGGAATACAAATTAAAATACTGAACTATCCTTATATATCCATCTGATTGGCCAACATTTAAATTATCATGAATAACTCCAAGTATTAGGAAGGAAATGGAGTAGTGAGGACTTCTGTACTCTGCTGGTACAATTAGATTCACATTGATCATTAAGGACAAATTTCAGAGACATAATGTAGAATGAAAACTTGCAGAATAACATATACAATGNAACATTTAAATTATCATGAATAACTCCAAGTATTAGGAAGGAAATGGAGTAGTGAGGACTTCTGTACTCTGCTGGTACAATTAGATTCACATTGATCATTAAGGACAAATTTCAGAGACATAATGTAGAATGAAAACTTGCAGAATAACATATACAATGTGTTAGCACTTCATTGAAATTTTAAATACATTAACACAGAGGAAGGAAAAGGGAAGGAGATGAGAATTTATAAGTTTCAGTAATGTTTTATTCATTTAAAATAGCTGGATTGTTATGTTTTTATTTTTTATTATTATTTATTTATTTATTTTTTTTTTTGGTATTTATTTTTTTACACAAACTCCCAAACATGAATAAATGCTAACACTTTCACAATGGGCAAACTGCTATCCATACTATTTCCTTCATGCTTAAAATATTTAATCATTAAAAAATTAAAAGCTACATAAATATTTTAATATAACTGTCAACAGTTTTTAATAATAAATTGAGTTTTGAATGATAACTAAGATTGAACCAAGTGAAAAGAGCTGTGAAAGGTAATTCAGGCAGAGGAAATTATACAGATAGAGTCACAGAGGTAATCCAACAGCATTAAACATTTGAGGTGACTCTTCAACATCTAAACCATAAACTTAAAAAAATTCAAATTATCTTTAATGAAATGAGCAAATGGAACGGAAATGTAGGTGATCAGTTGTGGAGACATTTAATGCTGTTGGACTTCCCTGGTGGCTAATATGGTAAAGCATTCGCCTGCAATGCAGAAGACCTGGGTTTGCTGGGTCAGGAAGATACTCTGGAATTGTTGCCTGGAGAATCCCATGGACAGAGGAGCCTGGTGGGCTACATCCCATCTGGTCACAAAGAGTCAGGCACGACTAAGGAATTGACACTTTCCTTTCACTTTAATGCTGTTAGGGAGCCTACACTCTATCCTAGGTCAACTGAAGCATCTTAAGGAGGAGAGTAACCTAGTCATATCTGCAACTTAGAAAGTAATGAAGCTACTTAATGAAGGACAGGTTTGGGATGCTGGCAGCAACAATGGGGTTGCTTTTGTTCAGTCGCTAAGTTGTGTTCAACTCCTTGCAACCCCAAGGACTGCAGCAAGCAAAGCTCCACTGTTCTCCACTAACTCCTGGAGTTTGCTCAAATTCATGTCTATTGAGTCAGTGATGCTACCTAACCATCTCATCTTCTGTTGTCCCCTTCTCCTTTCGCCTTCAATCTTATGCAGCACCCGGGTCTTTTCCAATGAGCCGGCTCTTTGCATCAGGTGGGCAAAGTACTAAAGGTTCAGCTTCAGCAATGATCCTTTCAGTTCAACATTGATTTCCTTTAGGACTGACTGATTATAACCCTTTAGGATTTGATCTTGCAGTTAAAGGTACTCTCAAGAGTCTATCCACAGTGATTTTGGAGCCCACGAAAATAAAATCTGTCACACCTTCTTTTTTTTTCCCCTCCTATTTGCCATGAAGTAAGACCTGTATGCAGGTCAGGAAGCAACAGTAAGAACTGGACATGGAACAACAGATTGGTTCCAAATAGGGAAAGGAGTATCTCAAGGCTGTATATTGTCACTGTACTTATTTAAATTATATACAGAGTACATCATGAGAAACACTGGGCTGGAGAAGCACAAGCTGGAATCAAGATTGC
>SJYX01010453.1:0-35600 GCA_006410675.1 Oreotragus oreotragus | reverse complement strand
TTCTATGCAGAGTACATCATGAGAAACGCTATGTTGGAAGAAGCACAAGCTGGAATCCAGATTGCCGGGAGAAATATCAATAACCTCAGATATGCAGATGACACCACCCTTATGGCAGAAAGTGAAGAAGAACTAAAGAGCCTCTTGATGAAAGTGAAAGAGGAGAGTGAAAAAGTTGGCTTAAAGCTCAACATTCAGAAAACTAAGATCATGGCATCTGGTCCCATCACTTCATGGCAAATAGATAGGAAAACAGGGGATACAGTGGCTGCTTTGACTTTTCGGGGCTTCAAAATCACTGCAGATGGTGATTGCAGCCATTAAATTGAAAGACGCTTACTCCTTGGAAGGAAAGTTATGACCAACCTAGACAGCATATGAAAAAGCAGAGACATTACTTTGCCAACGGTCCGTCTAGTCTAGGCTATGGTTTTTCCAGTGGTCATGTATGGATGTGAGAGTTGGACTATAAAGAAAGCTGAGCACTGAAGAATTGATGCTTTTGAACTGTGGTGTTGGAGAAGACTCTTGCGAGTCCCTTGGACTGCAATGAGATCCAACCAGTCCATTCTGAAGGAGATCGGTCCTGGGTGTTTATTGGAAGGACTGATGTTGAAGTTGAAACTCCAATATTTTGGCCACCTGATGGGAAGAGCTGACTCATTTGAAAAGACCTTGGTGCTGGGAAAGATTGAGGGCAGGAGGAGAAGGGGACGACAGAGGATGAGATGGCTGGATGGCATCACTGACTCGATGGACGTGAGTCTGAGTGAACTCTGGGAGTTGGTGATGGACAGGGAGGCCTGGCAAGCTGCAGTTCTCGGGGTTGCAAAGAGTCAGACATGACTGAGCGACTGAACTGAACTGAAGTGAAGCTTCCTTCATGGCACAGGTGGTAAAGAATATGCCTGCAATGTGGAAGACCTAGCTTTGACCCCTGGGTCGGGAAGATTCCATGGAGAAGGAACTGGCAATCCATTCCAGTATTCTTGTCAGGGAAATCGCATGGATAGAAGAACCTAGTGGGTCCCAGTCCACGGGGTCACAAAGAGTAGGATAATACTGAGCAACTAACAATGGGACTGGAAGCCATGATCTTAGTTTTTGAATACTGAGTTTCAAGCCAGTTTTTTCACTCTCCTCTTTCATCTTCATCAAGATAATGGGGAGGGGGGCAATTAAGAGACTATACAAAGTGGTCTTGGAAACAGACAAGTCACTAAATTAAGATGGTAAGAGTGGGAATTGTGAAAAAGAAACAGATTTGACATACATTTAAGATGTAAAATGGGCAGAATTTGGTGATTTAATGTATATTGGAGTTAAGGAAAGGATGGATTTTCACATTGTATGCCTGTGTGGGGCTTCCCTGTTAGCTCAGTTGGTAAAGAATCCCCCTGCAATGCTCCTGCATTGCGACCCTGGTTCGATTCCTGGGTTGGGAAGATCCGCTGGAGAAGGGATAGGCTACCCACTTCAGTATTCTGGCCTGGAGAATTCCCTGGACTAGTCCATGGGGTCACAAAGAGTCAGACATGACTGAGCAAATTTCACTTTCCCTGGGATGTAATAGGCAAGATTTGGTGATTCAATGTATATTGGAATTAAGAAAAGGATGGATTTTTGCATTGCATTCCTGTGTGGATAATAGTAACATTAACATAAAACTAGATATAATGGAGGAAAACAGACTGGGGTGGATGCTTAGTTTGGTTTTAAACACATTATGTTTGGAGGTGTTTGTGGAACTTATTTTAGCTATGTCCAGCCTGTAGTTGGCTAAGCCAGTCTGAAGTTCAAGGGAGAGGTCAAAGCTTAATGTGAAGCAGTCATTATCCTATGAACAGGACTATCAAATATATTACTATATGGCAGTTTGGAGCTGATATTAGGGCTTATTCATTTATTGCCGGAGAAGGCAATGGCAACCCACTCCAGTATCCTTGCCTGGAAAATCCCATGGGCAGAGGAGCCTGGTAGGGTGTAGTCCGTGGTGTCGCTAAGAGTTGGACACGACTGAGTGACTTCACTTTCACTTTTCATTTTCATGCATTGGAGAAGGAAATGGCAACCCACTCCAGTGTTCTTGCCTGGCGAATCCCAGGGACAGGGGAGCCTGGTGGGCTGCCATCTATGGGGTCTCACAGAGTCGAACACAACTGAAGTGACTTAGCAGCAGCAGCAGCAGCAGCATCATTTATTGCAGTGTCATTCCTGTTTTTCAGCATTCAGTTGCAATATTTAACACATCCCAGTATAATAGGTGGGGATGCTATTCTTTGTAGGGTCCCTCATGTAATATAATATAAATACATGTTATATATTTTACAGAATGCTAAAGTATAAAGTTTATTCATCTTCCAAACATTTATGGAGCACCTGCCATTTATGGGTATTGGGTTAGTTGAACAAGATACTCCCTGATTTCAAGGGTTTTACAATCTAGTCAATACATAAGGATAAACAGAAATCAAATTACAAAGTGAGATATATTCATAGCAAAAACACTTAAGATGTATAAACATATAACAGAGAAAGGAACAATTAATTCTTTTCTTTTACAGGATATCAGGAATGTTTCTAAGAATAAATGACATCAGAGATGTCTTTTTAAAGGTGAAAAGGACTCTGGTTGCTGGGGACCACAGTGAGAGGGAGGAATATTTTGGGGCGAGAAATAGTATCATTTCTTTTGTCACAGTAACCAGCCTGATGCTTTTGAAAATGACTGTTTGGCATTACCTGGGAATGCAATGGAAGGGAGATGGGTCGGTTGGAGGTATGGTTAGAGAGGTAGTGACAGTTATTCACACAAAATTTCTAGATCCATTCCTCTGCACAACAGTTTGCTTATCTAAAGGTTTTAATATAAAATAATATTTTTAAATTGTGGAAAGAAAAACAGTGCATTTGGATAACAGGTGGAAGAATTAGACCCAAAAAGTAAAAATTGAAGGCACAGGGACAACCAAGATCAGATTTCATGTCCATCTCCAAGTGAATTAATTTCCTCATAAGGGGTCACTCATCAAATTCCAGCACCATTAAGGCAAAGATTTATCAAGATTGACTAGCACTTGAATGAGTCCTTGGCTCAAAATAAACATTCATTTTCAGTCCCTCAATACCACGTCTTGACTGTTTTCCAGCAGGGCGATTCCAATCTTGTCAAACTGTGATGCTGACACTGCACTTATTTTCTACCTGCTCTTTTTTCACTTGAGAGATTCCCAAAGGATACATTATGCTCCTTAAGTAACTGTCTAGGTCTCTGCCATGAAATTCAATGACAGCTTTTTAGGTCTAATTTTGTGAAAGGATTGATGTGTTGAAATCTTTTAGTATTTGTGTCACTTCTAGCAATGTCATTTCTATCATCATGCTCATCAAACCTTTTGTACTATACTAACCTTGCAGAATGATGTGCCATGCTTTGCTTGGCTTTTTGCATAAATATTTCCACAATATAACCATCATAAGCATAGCTAAAGGTTCCTAAATTCTACTTACTAGGACTTCTAATTATGTTTACAGACTTATTTCTGAGTAGAACTATAACTTGCAGTTTACATCCTGGCAACAAAAATTTTGTGATGCAAGAAAATTGCTAGGAGATGATTACAGTGCTCATAAGAACATCGTATTTCTTAGAAGTTTCATGTCTGTATTTGGTGATGAATTTTCTTCTGATTCTCTTTAAGAATAAGATAGATTTTTATTTTTATTTATTCGAACTATCTAGCCAAACCTGACCCACCTGAAGACCAAGGGATTGTTATATTTGGTTATAAAATATATCTTAGAAATTGTAATTTGAAAACAGAATTTCATGTGTGAATGCATATAAACATATAAATAGTATTGTTAGTAAAGAAATATCAATAAAATTCAACATTCATTTATGATAAAAACTCTCCAGAAAGCAGGAATAGAAGGAACATACCTCAACATAATAAAAGCTATATATGACAAACCCACAGCAAACATTATCCTCAATGGTGAAAAATTGAAAGCATTTCCCCTAAAGTCAGGAACAAGACAAGGGTGCCCACTTTCACCGCTACTATTCAACATAGTTCTGGAAGTTTTGGCCACAGCAATCAGAGCAGAAAAAGAAATAAAAGGAATCCAAATTGGAAAAGAAGAAGTAAAATTCTCACTGTTTGCAGATGACATGATCCTCTACATAGAAAACCCTAAAGACTCCACCAGAAAATTACTAGAGCTAATCAATGAATATAGTAAAGTTGCAGGATATAAAATCAACACACAGAAATCCCTTGCATTCCTATACACTAATAATGAGAAAGTAGAAAACGAAATTAAGGAAACAATTCCATTCACCATTGCAACGAAAAGAATAAAATACTTAGGAATATATCTACCTAAAGAAACTAAAGACCTATATATAGAAAACTATAAAACACTGATGAAAGAAATCAAAGAGGACACTAATAGATGGAGAAATATACCATGTTCATGGATTGGAAGAATCAATATAGTGAAAATGAATATATTACCCAAAGCAATCTACAGATTCAATGCAATCCCTATCAAGCTACCAGNGGGGGGTTCATGTTTGGGAGTTCGTGTAAAAAATAAATAAATAAATAAATAAATAAAATGATCCATCTGCCAGTGCAGAAGAAAATAAATAAATAAATAAATGAAAATATAAAAATAAATAAATAATGCTGTATTTGTCTAAAAAAAAAAAAAAAGAAATATCAATCCATAAAAATAGGTGGGCTGTAAGACTATTTTTAAAAGAATAAAGGTAGACCTCACATTATCTTTCAACAGGCCTAAATCTAATGGCACCCCACTCCAGTACTCTTGTCTGGAAAATCCCAGGGATGGGGGAGCCTGGTGGGCTGCCGTCTATGGGGTCACACAGAGTCGGACACGACTGAAGTGACTTCACAGCAAGCTGGCAAATTATCCATTTAGGACTGTCTTCCTGAAAACCCTCTAAGTGGTAAGTCAAGTTGGTATAGAAATATGTGTGTCCTTCATTTGTACTCCATTGTTTCCTTTAAATGAAATGTTCTCCTTTATTCATATGTTACTGTGTTTCAAGGAATTCCTCAAGCTATATTCTTTATCTTAACACTTCCCTAATCATAAATCAGTCTCTATTAATCTTTTTCTCTAAGAATTTACAATTGTAATTTGTACCATATGGTTAGGGCTTCCCGGGTGGCCTTCAGCAGTAAAGAATCTTCCTGTGGTGCAGAAGAGGTGGGCTGGATTTCTGAGTTGGGAGGATACCCTGAAGGAGGTATGGAAATCCACTCCAGTATTCTTGCCTGGAGAATCCCAGGGACAGAGGAGTTTGGCGGGGCTATAGTCCATAGGGTTGCAAAGAGCTGGACANATTTGTACCATATGGTTAGGGCTTCCCGGGTGGCCTTCAGCAGTAAAGAATCTTCCTGTGGTGCAGAAGAGGTGGGCTGGATTTCTGAGTTGGGAGGATACCCTGAAGGAGGTATGGAAATCCACTCCAGTATTCTTGCCTGGAGAATCCCAGGGACAGAGGAGTTTGGCGGGGCTATAGTCCATAGGGTTGCAAAGAGCTGGACATAACTGAAGCAATTTCACCTCAGTCATGTCTGACTCTTTGTGACCCTATGGACTATACCCAGCTCCTCTGTTCCTGGGATTCTCCAAGCAAGAATACTGGAGTGAGTTACCATGCACTCTTCCAGGAGATCTTTCCCACCCAACATTCAAATCCACGTCTCTTTTGTCACCTAAATTGGCAGACAAGTTCTTTACCACTAGTTCCTTACCACTAGTGCCATGTGGGAAACCTGGAGCTTGCACACACATGCCATATTATAAATCGCTTCACTGTATTGGGCTCATCAAAAAATTGGTTCATATTTTTCCATAGCATCTTACAGAACAACCCAAACAAAATTTGGCCAACCCAATACAATGCTTTACAATATTCCTTGGTTATTTTTATGTTAGTCTTCTCTCCCCAGTGAGAATGTAAACTTTTCTATGACTCTCATAGTTTTGAAGACTGTTAGTTACTTAAACTGGTATATTTCAACAAGTGTTTCATGTCCAGAAGGACCATTCATTTATGAATTCATCCAGTAAATTGTACTGAACTCCTACAATGTGCCATGCATTGTTTTATGCAATAGAGATATGTCAGTGACCAAGACAATGATAACAAGTTAGAACATCACTGAACTTTTTAGTTAGGGGAATCTAAAAAATATATAGGGCTTCCCTCGTAGCTCAACTGCTAAAGAATCCACTTGCGATGCAGGAGACCCCAGTTCAATTCCTTGGTCAGGAAGATCTGCTAGAGAAGGGATAGGCTACCCACTCCAGTATTCTTGGGCTTCCTTGTGGCTCAGACAGTAAAGAATCCACCTGCAATGCTGGAGAACTGGGTTCAGCCCCTGGGTTTGGAAGATCCCCTGGAGGAGGGCATGGCAACCAACCCACTCCAGTNGGTCAGGAAGATCTGCTAGAGAAGGGATAGGCTACCCACTCCAGTATTCTTGGGCTTCCTTGTGGCTCAGACAGTAAAGAATCCACCTGCAATGCTGGAGAACTGGGTTCAGCCCCTGGGTTTGGAAGATCCCCTGGAGGAGGGCATGGCAACCAACCCACTCCAGTATTCTTGCTTGGAAAATCCCCATGGACAAAGGAGCATAGCAGGCTATAGTCCATGGGGTGGTAAAGAATCGGACATGACTGAGTGACTAAGGAAAGCACAGATAATAATACATAAACAAGTTAAAATACACTATGTCAGTTACTCATAAAGACTATTAAGAAAATCAAATCAGGAAGGACATTGGGATAACACCAGTTATTCTGAAGTGCACAGTACTGTAATTTTACCTATGGGCACGATGTAGGATGGTGAATCTCTAGAAGTTATTCACCCAGCACAAATGAAACTTTATACCCACTGAATAACAACTATTATTTGTCATGGCTGGATTTAGTTATTATTTCTTGGGGTAACTTTATCTAACTACACTGACTGGATTACGTTCTACTAGTATGCATGTCCTTCACTTTCAATGTATCTTTAATTCAATTTTTGCTTAATCACCAATAATTATTTCAGTTCACTTCAGTTTAGTTGCTCAGTCGTATCTGACTCTTTGCGACCCCATGGACTGCAGCATGCCAGGTCTCTGTGTCCATCACCAACTCCCAGAGTTTACTCAAACTCATGCCTTTGAGTCAGTGATGCCATCCAATCATCTTATCGTCTCCTTTTCCTACCGTCTTCAATCTTTCCCAGCATCAGGGTCTTTTCCAATGAGTCAGCTCTTTGCATCAGGTAGCCAAAGTATTGGAGTTTCAGCTTCAGCATCAGTCCTTCCAAAGAATATTCAGGACTAACTTCCTTTAGGATGGACTGGTTGGATCTCCTTGCAGTCAAGGGACTCTCAAGAGTCTTCTCCAACACTACAGTTCAAAAGAATCAATTATTCAGTACTCAGCTATCTTCATAGTCCAACTCTCACATCCATACATGACCACTGGAAAAAACATAACTTTGACTAGATGGACCTTTGTTGGCAAAGTAATGTCTCTGCTTTTTCATACGCTGTCTAGGTTGGTCATAATTATTCTTCCAAGGAGCAAGTGTCTTTTAATTTCATGGCTGCAATCACCATCTGCAGTGATTTTGGAGCCCCCCTCCAAATAAAATCTGCCACTGTTTCCATTATTTCCCCATCTATTTGCCATGAAGTGATGGGACCAGATGCCATGATCTTAGTTTTCTGAATGTTGAGTTTTAATCCAGCTTTTTCACTCTCATCTTTCACTTTCATCAAGAGGCTCTTTAGTTCTTTGCTTTCTGCCATAAGGGTGGTGTCATCTGCATATCTGAGGTTATTGATATTTCTCCTGGCAATCTTGATTCCAACTTGTGCTTCATCCAGCCCAGCATTTCTCATGATGTACTCTGCATGTAACTTAAATAAGCAGAGTGACAATACACAGCCTTGACGTACTCCTTTCCCTATCTGGAAACAGTCTGTTGTTCCATGTCCAATTCTAACTGTTGCTTCCTGACCTGCATACAGACTTCTCAGGAGGCAGGTCAGCTGGTCTGGTATTCCCATCTCTTGAAGAATTTTCCACAGTTTGTGGTGATCTCTGGTGCCTATGCCTTTTCTAAATCCAGCTTGAACATCTGCAAGTTCACAGCTTACACAGTATTGAAGCCTGGCTTGGAGAATTTTGAGCAATACTTTACTAGTGTTTGAGATGAGTACAACTGTCCAGTAGTTTGAGCATTCTTTGACATTGTCTTTCTCTGGAATTGGAATGAAAACTGATCTTTTCCAGTCCTATAGTCATAGCTGAGTTTTCCAAATTTGCTGGCATTTTGAGTGCAGCACTTTCACAGCATCATCTTTTAGAATTTGAAATAGCTCAACTGGAATTCCATCACCTCCACTAGCTTTGTTCGTAGTGATGCTTCCTAAGGCCCACTTGACCTCGTATTCCAGGATATCTGGCTCCAGGTTGGTTATCACACCACTGTTGTTATCTGGATCATGAAGATCTTTTTTGTATAGTTCTTCTGTGTATTCTTACCACCTCTTCTTAATACCTTCTGCTTCTGTTAGGTCCCTATCATTTCTGAACTTTATTGTGCCCATCTTTGCGTGAAATATTCCCTTGGCATCTCTAATTTTCTTGAAAAGATCTCTAGTCTTTCCTATTCTATTGTTTTCCTCTATTAATTTGCATTTATCACCGAAGAAGGCTTTCTTATCTCTTCTTGCTATTCTTTAGAACTCTGCTTTCAATTGGGTATATCTTTCCTTTTAATTGCTTATTTAATGTTGAATGCATGTTTTAGAATGTAAGTTTCATGAAGGCAAGGATCTGTTTTGTTCATGTTTATTTCTTTGGCCCCAATAATAATGCCTTAAGTTAACAAAGCAATACATACATACAACACACAAAGTTTAACCAACTAGGTTAATGACAGAGGAGTCCTGCTTTATATCCTCATAATGCCTAGGCATAAACTTTTTTGACTGATTCTTGCTTTATTCTAATAAAATGGAGGGCTGTGTTCATTTGGAAGAAAATGAGGATTTAATGAACATATGAGAATACAGGAAACTCCGAAAAACATTAAGAAGAAAACATCATCAACACGAATATCAACAAAATCACCAGATACAATGTTTGGCTAAAATTATAACAAATACTACTGAGCGCTTATTATTCACCAGGTATTGCTCTAAATATCTGAGATATATCAGTGACTAAAACAGAGTAATATCCCTCCTGTCACATAATGTAGTTTATATTTTGGGGCAAGAGAGGGGGGACAAAACCATAAAAACTAAGTAAATTATACGTATTGAGAAGACGGTCATGGCTATGGGAGAAAAATGAGCAGAGACAGGGAGATTGGATGTTCCAAAGCCAGAAAGGGTGAATGGGTAGGCCTTGTTGAGTGGGTGATATCTGAAATATGTTGGAAAAAGTTTTACTCAAGAATAAGGAAAATGTACAATGTAAATTCACTAAAATAATCTCAAAGAGGTTACATCACATATCTGAATGCAAAGGAAAATAAGGCCCGAGTAGTCAGGGACATTAGTAAGAGGAGGGGAGAGAAGTTTTCTGTCTTCAGTTTTATAATTCAGGATTTAGCTTTTCAACAAACATTAAGTTAGAGTTGTAACATAAACAAGGAAAAGGTGTTATATCATTTTCTAAGAGGAAACATGTAAAGCATATTTTCAGTTAAAAATTCAAGTTATTTAGAGACGAACTGAAAATCTTACCATTTTTACTGATGTCGAGTTCTTTAAGGTTCACTAAGCTAGCGATAGTGGTTGGCAGGTTCGAAAGGTCATTGTCAGGAATACTTAGCTTTTTTAGAGCTTGACAGTTGAACAATTGCTGTGAAAAGAAAATAATAATTAATGAGATCTTAATTTGGTTATATCCATTTATATATAAACTTAGAAGCAACACTCAATTCACCATCTTTACCAATGTGGTAATAAAAGGGCCAGTACAAAAGTCTCACTTTCTTCCACATCCTTCCACAGAATACTCTGGATTCTTTTCAGAATTTTTTCACATTCAATCTCCACGTTAGTCCCTCCCTATTCTCTGCTACCCAGATTCGCCACCCAAGGTATTCAACATTTCTCCCTTCAGTTTAACATTGATGTTTAATTTGCCAGAAAACCAAATCGATTTTTTTTTCTTTGAAATAATTTCTCAAGTAGCCACTTCCTTTTTATTCCCTCAGGTACCAGGATTACCTCAATTCTCTTTCACCACAACCACAAACTACTTCCATTTAATCACATCAAACAGCTGTTTATCAGACATGCAAGAAATGCAATACAGTTGAATATATGCACTCACATTTCTTTTGTGTACCCCCACATTGCTTCATAAATATCTAGCAAACGAAACATTTAATCTCTGATATTTAATGACAAATGACCACTAGTAGTTGGTTCATTTCTGCCACTAATCCAAAAGTACTAGATAGGGACGAGTCAAGTGGTAATGCAATGGTTCTCAAATCCAGCATGGCTTTAATCACTGGTGGGTGGAGGTGCTTGTTAAAATGTGGGTCCCTGGGTTTTGCCCAACAAAATACTGATATGATGGGTCTGGGATGAAGATAAAAATTGTCATTTTTAATAAGTTAGTTCCAAGTTAGTCACCTGTTAGTTAGTTAGTTAGTTCTCAAGTTTCGAGTTATTTGCTCAGTCATGTCTGAATCTGCAGCCCCATGGGCCGTAACCTGCCAGGTATTTCCCAGGCAAGAATACTGGAATGGGTAGCCAGTTGCTTCTCCAGGGGATCTTCCTTACCCAGGGACTGAACCTGAGTCTCCTGCATTGCAGGTAGATTCTTTATCATATGAGCCACCAGGGAACTCCAAGAAATAGTAGTGATCTGGTTATTTTTTTATGTAGGTGTTTCCAGTATCTTGCTTCTGGAAATAATGCAGTTAGATTTTTTTCACTATGTCCACCTCACCTTAACTACTCAAGATTTGAACAGCTGGGACTGAAATTTCTTATTCATTTCTGAAAGAATTATCTTAATGAGATCTTTTCTGTTTAACATTTCTAATTCTGTTTTGCTGAATTTCCACAGATGAAGTCTCTGGTATCCATGACTATGCAACTGGCAAACAGTACATTTAACTATTGCTTGTTCTCACACATAATTCATAATTCATATAGTACATGATTAGTATTTCTTAACTCAGTTTTTTTTTTTTACAAAATATATTGTGTTAGTTGTTATTTAGGATAAATATGCTTGTCATTTTTGGCTCCTTACAAAGCTCATTTGAAATATCTCATGTAGTGCTAGAATTTCAATATTCCCCATAGAAATGTTGCTACTTACTTTTATAAAATCTAAAAAAGAGAACTTCAATGGACAGTTTCCACTAACTACTAATTTTCCCTTAATATATAGGGAAAAAAATATCTACACTCATGGCCAAAGTTAACTTAAATTTTTGTCTAGGGTCTATCATTCTATTAAGACCATTGCACTACAGGCAATGTGGTTAGTTGTAGCTGCAGATATATATATTTTTAAATCAACCCTATCAATCTTGGTTGATACTGGTAAATGGTATTAATTACTCCTTAGTATATTGTAACCATATTATGCAAAATTCAGATAAATTATTTTCAAAACATTCTTTTTTTTTCAATCTGTAAATTCAAGTCTTATTTTCTCAGCTTATCTCTAGAATTAATAGAGGTTACATTCTTCTTCAATTTTAAATGAAGCCACATGAGGAAGAAAAGGTTTGGGAATTTCTGAACACACTATTACGTTAAGAGATCCAAGATAGTTATGGTACAGTGGTTAAGAGCATGGCATTGGAATCAGACTGACGTGGATTCAATCCCTGCTTATCTGCTTACTAGCTGTATGATCTTGGAAAAATTACCTGACATCTCTGAACTCTATCAATTTCCTCATCTGTAAAATGGAGATAACATTACCTTACTTGAAGGATTGCTGAGAGAATTAAATGAGTTACTTTGTGTATGTGTGCGTGCGTGCATGCTAAGTCACTTCAGTCATGCCCAACTCTTTGTGACCCTTTGGACTATAGTATGCCAGGCTCTTCTGTCCATGGGATTCTCCAGGCAAGAATACTGGAGTTGGTTGCAACGCTCTCCTCCAGGTGATCTTCCTTATCCTGGGATCGAATGTGCATCTCTTGTGTCTCCTGCACTGGCAGGCAGGTTCTTTACCTCTAATGCCTGTCATCAATTTTAAGTCTTGCACTTTTTCACATATTAACATCTTTGATATTTGGGATTCATCTCCTAATCTAGATTGTTATATTTTTAAAGCAGTTTTTTTTTTTTCCTTCATGGTACTATAATAATGGTAATGCTGTGTCTTATAATCAATAACCTTGGATTTGATCAAATGAATTACTTATAAAAATGTAAAACTACATTTGGCACATAGTAAGAGCTTGATAACTGTTAGTCTTTACTAATATTTACATGTTAATACAGAAATATACATACACTCGCATAATAATCTATTCCTTACTTTTCTAGATGATGAGGTTTCTAAAGGCAGGAGTCACGTCTGATTCATCTTGGTGTCAATTTATTTCACCTTTGTATATAACAAAGTGACTGACATAGTGCCCTACACATACTGTATGTTAAATAAATATATTTGAAAATATACTTAGATAAGTAAAGTGAAAATGAGGAAAGCTCTAAGTTCCAGCTTAAGTGGTACTTCACTGGTTTGGAAGTTTCAGATAGACTAACAATCTCAGTGGAATCTAAATTTAATAAACAAAGCAGTGAACTCTTGAATATGAGTCATGATGTCTATAAGCTGGCAAAGAAATGAAGGTATCTTAAAGATTCTTTAAATATTCAAACTTTGAATGAAAATGAGGTAAAGAATTATCATAAATTCTTAAATATAGTATAAAACAGCAACTATAATTAATAGTTAGTTAAAGTAAAACTCTTAATGATTATGGTTATTCTGCCTTTAATTTACTAGTGATATTTTCCATTTCAAAAAATTGTTTTGAGTCTTAAAATATTTGAGTACGAAACTGTTCTTTTTCTTGGACTGAAGGAAGCAATTTAACTCTGACAGAAACTGGTTTCAGAAAACTATGCAATTTAAATTACTGACTCCAAACAGGAATTGTTAGGTGTTTGTAAGGGAGCTGATATCAAAAAGAAAGGCCTAACTGTTGAAAATAAAACATATTTGGGACCAAAAACACATTCTAAAAAGTATTGTTCATTAATTTATGGAAAACCACTCATTGATATCTGCCACAAAACTGAACAATATGCTAAGTGCAAGGTACATAAAATGAATAAGACACAGCAATTGAGCTCAGTAGATCAGTGTACAGTGTAATATTTAGATATTAAATACCTTGTGAAAAGACTATGCTAAGGTAATGTAATGAAAACACACTAGTAGAAGTCTGCTTGAATTTATATTGACGATGGTGATGAGGTTGACTCATGAAAGTATAACTGGAAGAGGTAATTTAAAAATGTGTATCACCTAGGAGCCAGCACAAGATAACAAGACAAAGGCTAAAGAGGGATAATGTATTTGTAGTATCTAAAGATACTCCAAATTCAAAGACTGTGTAACTCAAACTAGTTTCAAATATATGCTTGACATCATGAGGATATTAGGATTGTGGAGGGAATTCTCTATGTCTACAACATCTATATGCATTTAAAATATGTTTATTGAACACCTCGTATATGATATGGTCTATTTCAACACTAAGCATAAGACATAAGATTCCCATCAATTCCTATTTTCAGAATGGTAGACTAAATATTGAAAAGAAAGCTTTTAGTGCAACGAATTACACCCCTTCCCCCCCCCGCCCCCACACACTCCTTTAATACATAGCTGAGCCCTGGCTGAAAAATACTGGAATTTCTCAAATTCCAGAATAACAAGAAAATGTTACTACACAGAGTTGAGTGGGTCTGTATTTAGCTTCTGCTCTGGTGCTATCTGTTGGTCTTTGGTGGCTGAAGACTAAGGATTGTTTTTTTTTTTTTTTTTTTGCCAGTGGAAGATAGAAGACTGCTTGGGGTCTGAACAGAGGTTGGACACTGGCTGAGAGACCACTCTATACACAGTTGGGTTCTCCTAAGGGTAATAGTTCAGTAAGGGAAGGAAAAAGATCTGGGTTCTGCAAAAAGAGTCAGTGGTGAATATATAACGTTCTCAGTCTTGAATGAAGTGAGAAGGAAGGAAGGGAGTAAGGAGGAAAGGAAAGAAGGAGGGAAGGAAGGATGGAAAGAAGGGAAAAGAGAGAGGGAGAAAGGGAGGAAGGAAGAAGAGAATGAATAAAAAAGATAAGGAGAAAAAGAGTAAAACAAAACCAAAATGTCTGCTTGTGGGATTAAAACATCAGTGTAGGTCAAAATAGAAAAAAGTATGGTAGTGGCATAAAAATAGATATGTAGATGAATGGAACAGAACCGAGAGCCCAGAAATGAACCCACTCATGTATGGTCAATTAATAATTGACAAGGGAGCCAACAAGATGCAACGTGGAAAGGATAGGCTCTTCATTAAATGGTGTTGGGAAAACTGGATAACTGCAAGTGGAAGAATGAAACTGTACTCCTATCTTATATCAATCTCAGAAATAACTCAAAATGAATTACTGCCTTAAATATAAGACCTGAAACTGTAGAATTTCTAGAAGAAAAGATAGGGGGAAAGCCCCTTGACACTGGTATTGGCAAAGATTTTTTGTGTATGGCACCAAAAGTACAGGCAACAAAAGCAAAAATAAACAAGTAGGACTACATGAAACCAAAAAGTTTGTACAGAGCAAAAGAAATGATCAGCAGAAATAAAACATACAGAATGGGAGAAAATACCTGCAGATCTTTATCTAAAAAGGGGTTAATATCCAAAATATACATGAAACTCATACAACTCAATACTAAAATACCTAATTAAAAAATTGGCAAAATATCTGAATATATACTTTTCCAAGGAAAACATACAGATGGCCAACAGGTACATGAAAAGAAGCTTGTCATTACCAGTCATCAGGGAAATGCAAATTAAAACCACAATGAGATAAGAACTCACACTTGTTATCATTAAAAAGACAACATACAACAAGTGATAGCAAAGAAGTAGAGAAAAGGGAAACTGTGTACCTTGTTGGTGGGAATGTAAATTGACAGAGTTATCATGAAAACCAGCATGGAGAAGCCTCAAGATATTAAAAAAAAGAACTACCATATGATACAGTAATCCCATTTCTGGGTATATATACAAAGGAAATAAAAACGCTATCTTGAAGATGTGTTTGCACCACCATGTTCCCTGTAGACAAGACATAGAAAAACCTGTGTTATAAGCAGATGAATGGATAAAGATATGAGATCTGTACACACACACACACATATACAATATGTGCTACAGAATGCATGATTGGTTGAATCCTCACATATGGAACCATAGATCTGGAGAACCAACTATGGAACTTGACATCCACAGATTTTGGTATCTGTGGCAAGTCTGAAACCAATCCCACATAGATACCAAGGGAGGACAGTATACAGATTTACAACTGTGCGGGAGTCTGTGCCCATAATCTCTATGTTGTTCGAGTCAACTGTATACACAATGGAATATTATTCATCCATAAAAAAGATAAAGTCCCATCTTTTTGACAAAATGGATGGAACTTGAAGGCATTATGCAAAGTGAAATAAATCAGGCAGAGAAAAATAAATATTTTCTCTATGATTTCACTTGTACGTGGGAACTAAAAAAGTTGAACTCATAGAAATAGAAGAATGGTGGGAGAAACGGGAAGATGTTGTTTAACGGGTGCAAATACTATTTTGGATGAAAATGAAAGAGTTAAATAAGCATACAGCTTAAAAGACAGAAAAATATTAATAGAATGTAGTACCAGTATCAGTTCAGTCACTCAGTCATGTCCAACTCAGTAAGAACAATAAAGAAACAAGTCCCTCACAACCCACAGTGGTCTATGAAGCAGGAAACAAGCCCCAGACTGGAGCTCCTTAAACAGAGGAACCACATCATTTCCAGGTCATTGCATGTATCTTATCATGGTCTTTATCTTTTTAACTTTTTTTTTTACTGTGAAATCTATATACACAGGAATGTATTGATACATATTTTTAAGTATTATCATAAAACAAAGAGCCATATTCCTCAAACCAGTTTAAGAAAGCTACTTTATTCTCCTCCAAACCATGTCCCTTGTCATCTAACGTGATCCACCAAAAGTAACCAATTTCTCATTCTCTCTCCTTTTACCACAGGTCTAGTAATCCTAAACATAGATACTGTTAAGATTTGTCTGTTAATCTTTATACTAGTAATCCTAAACTTATATACTGCTGAGATTTGTCTTTACGTAAATGAAACATGTAATCTTTATGTAAATGAAATAATGGGGGTATACTTTCTTCTGCAGCTTGATCTTTTCATTCAATACTGTGTTTTAACATTATTCCATGTTAATGTATATAATCCACTCATTCATCTTTACTACTTTATGCTTCATATAACACAATCTTCTCAAATATTCTACTGTTCACAGACTTTTGAGTTATTTCCAATTTTTTGAACAATGTTGCTGTGTGTATATATATCTCCTAGTGCACATATACAAATGTTTCTCTGAGGTGGGTAGGCATACATTCACATTTACTAATAATAGAATTTTGTTTTTCCAATGTGACTGTAAAAATTTAAAGTCCTATTAACATGGATAAGGATTCTCATTTCCTCACATTATTTCCAAAATTTGACATTTTCAGACTATTTTTTTCCAATATGTGGTATGTAAAATGGTAACACATTTTATCTATTACTAAAAAAACTGAACACTGTTTCATGTTTTATTCATTAAAAGAGTTCATCATATATTCTGAATATGAAGTTTTTGACAGTTCTCTCAAAATATGGCTCATTATTCCATTCTTTTTATGGTAGTTTTTGATAAAAAGACATTTACAATAGTCAAATTTATCTCTCAGTTTTAGTGTGTGCAGATGGTCTCCTATTTTTTCCCTCCTAAAAGTTTTAATGCTTTGATTTGACTCATTTGGGGTTTATTTTTGAGAATGAAGTGAAGTAAGGATCCATTCTTTTCTCTTTATAGATGACCAGTTGTTCCATTTTAAAAATAGGGCATTATTTTTTCCACTGATTTGCAACACAAATTCCGTTGGATTTCCATCAGAGCTTCAGATTTTCTATCTGTAGTCCACTGGCCTATTTGTCTATCTCTCATTCTAGCTTGGTAATTGGAACTCTATGACTCTGACTTGTGCTTAGGCTAGAGAAGAATGGGGAAGGGATAGAGGAAACTTCTAGAGAAGAAAGAAACAGTCCATCCAAGCTTTGAAAGAGAAGAGGTTCTGTGAGCAGAAGGCAGGGTGGGGAAGTGGGGATAGATTGGGAAGAGCAGGGAAGTTCAGGAAGCTGTAATAGGAGGAAAGGCCCCGAGGTATATTAGGAATGGCAAAAAATTAAAACTGACCCTTTTCTAAGCTTTGTGGAGGTGGATAGGAAATGCAGATTTTAATCAGAACGTGAAATGCTCCATGGTGACCTACATGGAAAGGAAATTCAAAAAAGAGGGACTATAATAGTATGTATGTGTATATATATATATATATAAATGTGAGAATAAAAAGTGTGAAACGTAAGCTGATTCTTGAAGTGTCGAGACCGGCTCGACAAGCAGGGTTTCGGAAAGCGCAATAAGGTGAAAGGAGACACAAGATTCAGAGAAAAGCGAAGATCAGGGTATCAATATCGCTCCAAGGTGAAGGTGCTGAAACTGAATCCAAGCCAACTTTATTATACTTTCAGCCATGAAGGAAGGAATATGCCAGAGTTAAACTGTAACTCATGTGGCCTTCAGGGCCAAAGCACAAAATGATCATTAACCAATACTGGAGTGGGTTGCCATTTCCTTCTCCAGGAATGAGTAATTAAGAAACATTAATCAATAACAATACAGTAATTAAGACTAATAGTCTTATCTATAGATTTTCCACCAGATACGTAAAACATGTGACTCTGAGATGCCAGTTGAGAAACAGTCTGGGGTCGGTTTTCCTACCCCAGGATCACATCTTGTTTTCAAGATTATGAACTGTTCCCTCTGGACTTGTTCCAAGAGTCTCATGCCTTATAGCATCCAGTTTATCAATAATTACAAATTTCTTTTGCAGCCATTGCCAGGGCCTGCTTTTCTTTTATTCTTCCTGTCTCCTACAAAGTGTTACCAAGAATTCCATGTGAAAGTGATGAGAAAGACATTGCAAACCAAAAATCAAATCATGCATAGGTCTTAAATATGATGTGTTCGAAACATACTTGTTGCTATGTGTTACAAGTGATTTCTGTTTACAATATGTACAAAAACAGAGTGAAAGTAAGGATGAAAAGTTAGAGTGTGTTGCTATATAAATGGAAGATGTGTATTTACCAGCAAAATTCACAGAACTTAGTGACTAATATGAGAAAGATGAGAATCTTAGACTTATTGTTATATATTTTTATTGTAATTTACCAATAAAAGCGATATAGAAACATTCTCCCATTTAACCTTAATGTGATTTCTCCTTGATTTATAGTAATGCTGATATTTTTAAATCCAATATAATATGCATATTATTAATAATGACATGTTGAGCAAGCTTTCGGCATACATTTAAAATCTCCTGATGGAATCCCTGATGTCTAGTATCCTTGACAGCTATAAGTAAAATAACAACTCAGAGCCTTCTTTTACCTTTCTCCCCAAGAATAGGAATAATTTCTTAAAGATGGGACTCAAAAGAAATAATGATGCCTTTTTTTACCAAGCAATACAGCAGTAGCAGGTTCTTCTCCTACAGATATTAGATATTGCAGAAATCCCATAAGAAATGTTCTGAAGATAGTATCATAACACGTCAGATGTAAGTAGACAGATCTGGGATAACTGGTCACCACCTCTGAATACTTCCTGGTTTCATATTGTGACCCATGGCACTGTTTTTTATTAAAATTTTTGCATATAACTCTCTCACCCTCAAGTTGAGGTCTATTACTTATTGGTATTGTTGCCAGATTTGGGAAGGGTCAAAACGATCCTCCTTTGAGGGCCTTGGTTCTTGATAAGGACACAAAGAAAAATCTATGGTCTTACTCAAGGCAGAAACAAGTTTATTAAAGAAAAAACAGAAAGAATACTTCAAGGGTGAGGTGGGCCAGGCCAAGAGAAACACTGGTGCTGGAATGATAAGGTAAGAAGGGTTTTCAAGACAAGGCTTTTGTATATTCATCTAGGTGATTGACAGTTGCAAGTTACATAACAGCATGCTGTATTGCACATATCTTTCCCATAATTCAGTCTGTTATAACCAGATTTATGTATGCATAGAATATTTATGAACACTTAATAGGCTCCCAGCTGCCTGAGGTCACTTGAGGACACAGCTGTGCATCAAGGCCAAGTGTCTAGGAGCTGGAAAAGCTGCCGTGGTTAGTCTGTATCCATTGCGTGCCTAAGGCACATTCCTAGATTTGGAACGGTCTTTGAGGTTATTTTGTAGCATATCTGTGAGCTCTTCTGGGCCACACTGGGGCCTGTCTGGGGTGGAGTGTATAGAGATCAGCTTGAATCTTTTTCACCTAGGCCACCCTTCATTGCTCAAGCCTAACTTCTACCTAACAGTATCAGATTGGGAATCAATCAGTGAAGGTAAAACTAATTTTTTACCAAAATGTTTACTAGTGAGATAGACAGCTGCTATTATTGGTCAAATGTTAGCAAGAAGACAAATCCCTGGTGGCTGAGACAGTAAAGAATCTGCCTACAATGTAGGAGACCCAAGTTCTATCCCAGGGTAGGAAAAATCCTCTGGAGAAAGGAAAGGCTACCCACTCCATTATTCTCGCCTGGAAAGTTCCATGACCAGAGAAGCATGGTGAGCTACAGTTCATGGGGTTGCAAAGTAAGACAAGACTGAGCAACTAACACTAACTAATATTAAAGTAATTCTTCCACTTAATAACATAAGAAATAATTCTACAAAGCAAAAACATTTTGTATCTCAATTGCTGGTATCATCATCTTTTACCACCAGATATCAAGGCACTTATAAACCATTGGTAAATCAGATAGTGAAGCATTAGTGTGAAAATAGAAAAAAAAAATAAAATGGCCAGCAAAACAGATAAAACAGAAGCCAGAGAAATATCTATTAATATTTTACAAAGTTACTTTATATGGAACAAATGTTCCACTGCAGTGAACTGAGAGGAAACAGTAGTATTGTTAAGAAATTAAATGGGTTTATTTAAATGGGTACACAGAAAATAATAATAATAATAATGTGGCCACCTACCTCATACTCAGGGCTTCCCAGGTGGCTCAGTGGTAAAGATCCATCTGCCAAGTAAGAGACAAGGAGACGCAAGTTCTATTCCTGGGTAGGGAAGCTCCCTTGAAGGAGGAAATGACAACCCATTCCAGTATTTTTGCCTGGAAAATCTCATGGATGGAGGAGCCTGGTGGGCTGCCGTCTTTGGGGTCGCACAGAGTCAGACACGATGGAGCTGACTGAGTAATAAATTCATCTTTAAGAATAAGTTTGAAGCATCAGGGTCCAAATTAGTGTGCTTTCTCAGTGCCTCCCTGAGCCTTTCCAGAAAAGCTGTGTGAATTTCCTCCTTTTCCTGAGTCACTCCAGGTAGTTTGGAGCAGTCTAAGGGCTTAGCTCATGATTTTTTAAAGCCTTCCTCAATGCAAGTGATAAAGTGAACTCTCTTCCAGTCATCACTGTCTTTGTCATGTTCCCAGTTAGGATCAGCTATGGGCACTACCTGGAGCCCTATAGGTAACCAGGCTGATTGACAGTCAGGTCTCCCCTGCATGCCAATAGCATACCACTCATCTCTCCATCCTTGGGCGTTTTTAATTACAACTTCTTTCATTGTCGGTAAGGGCGCTAGTCAGGATTAGCATATTATCTTTCTGTGCCATTTCAAAGATTGGTTTAGACCCTGGAAAACACTTATATAATTGTCAGCATCTTCAATAAAGCTTCCTAGGCCTAATTTAATTTGCCTTAAATCTCGGAGGGGGAAAGGAACATGGATGCCTGTGGCTCCCAAGTCCCCATTAGGAGCTTCTTGTAATGGAAGGAGGGGAGGATATAGCTTAGAGATGACCAGTGTTGGGTTAGGAGCCACTGGGGTAGGAGCTGCTGCTGGTGCCCAAGGCATTACCATAGATTGTGGAGGCTCCTGTGGGCTAGGTTTGGGCAGCTCTGGTTAAGGTCTACAGTTTGGACCTGAGGACTTGGAGGCAGTTATAGGCAGCATGGAAGTAGCAAGCCCACAACTCCTAGATAACAGGGTTTTCTCTCTCAAGACAAAACCTGTATATATGGCACTTCTGACCATGTTCCTTCTTCTCTACAAAAGAGGTCTAGTTGGAGGACAGCATTATAATCAAGTGAGCCCTCAGGGGGCCGTATTTCACCATCAGATAGATCCTATTGAGGCTATGCCTTGGTGCAGAAAACGATCATACCCTTCTTTAACAACGTCTAAGGGTCAAACTTCTTCTAGTTCTTCAGTATACCTGCCAAAGGCATCCACTCTGAGCTGGGTGCAGGGCACGAAGAGGCGGCTCCCATCTGAAAGACAGAAGACCAGCGTCCAGTGCTCTTCATCTTTTCTCTGGTTCTTCTGATAGAGGGTGTCCCCACCTTGCACAGTGGGAGCAAAGAACCACCAATAAAGTATGCTTCCCTCAACTTTGGAGTGCACCTGGTCTTGAGCATCATTATCCAGCTACCCTGGACTGTTGTCCTCTTCCTGTCTCTACCTTCCTTTCCACCTAGAGATGGATAGAGAGTGAGAGCCTAAGTCGGTGGACTTGCTGTGCTCCTGAATATGGGTGTGCCTGAACTGGAGTTCCCCTAAAGCAAGCTATGTAGTGCACAAGGTTAGCAGTATTTACACACACTCCGAAATGATCCTACCTTAAGTGAAAAATCTCATAACCTCTAAATGTTAGGAAAGAGAAATGGTAGATATCCTGTGGTTCTCACCAAGGCAGCAGCCTAGCAGAGATTTTGCTCGGCAACCCAGGTCAATCTGCTGGCTAATACTGAGGTCGCTGTCTGCTAACTCTTTCTGCCTTTGGAATTCATGCAGGCTTGTGAAATAGAGTGGCTCAAGAGACCGTGCAGCTAGATTAGGTAAATGAGAAGTGAATGACAGATTTGAGAGTGAGTGTGCTTACTTTGAATAGGCATTCAAGATTTCCAGATGAGCCCCCAAAAGATGAGACAGGAACCCGAGTTCTTGTCCACGCAGCCAAAGAGTGGAATTCATGAACATACAAATGCTCATGGTAGTAACTGAATAAGATTTATTAAAGAGGAGGAAAGTGCAAAGCTCTCTGCATAGACACTCAGCATAGAAAGGGGGTAAAGAATCACCCCAAGGTGGTTTTAATACCATTCCTTTAAATCACATTATTTCTAAACATTCAATTTAAAGGTCAAGATACTTAGCATCATCTTTTATGATTTCTTTTGATCCTTGGATTAAGTCACCACCCTTTTTCATACCCTCTGTCCTTTTTACCATGGGCCAGATGTATGGGCTTAAGATTAATGATCACCATTGTTTCTCCCTCAAGCATATGGAACAGAATTTTAATTGCTGCTCTTCTTTGGATCTGAGTGCTGATAATTTATCAGACTAAAGACATATTCCAGGAATTCAGGACAATGGAGCAGGATGTTTACTGAAAACAAGACTGAGGTTTCAGGGTTTTACACTGAGGGCCTAGTAATTGCTACTGCAACACCACTATCATGGCAGAAAGCAATAAGGAACTAAAGGTGAAAGAAGAGATTAAAAAAAAAAAATGCTAGCTTAAACCTCAGTATTGAGGAAATTAGATAATGGTATCTGGTATTATGATTAAGATAATGAGCAACCTAGACAGCATATTAAAAAGCAGAGACATTACTTTACCAACAAAGTTCCATCTAGTCAAGGTTATGGTTTTTCTAGTAGTCATATATGGATGTGAGAGTTGACTCTAAGGAAAGCTGAGCACTGAAGAACGGATGTTTTGAACTGTGCTGTTGGAGAAGACTCTTGAGAGTCCCTTGGACTGCAAGGAGATCCAAGCAGTCCATCCTAAAATAAATCAGTCCTGAATATTCATTGGAAGGACTGATCTTAAAGCTGAAACTCCAGTACTTTGGCCACCTGATGTGAAGAGCTGATTCATTTGAAAAGACCCTGATGCAGGGAAAGACTGAGGGTGGGAGGAGAAGGGGTTGAATGAAGATGAGATTGTTGGATGGCATCACCGACTCAATGGGCATGAGTCTGAGTAAACCCTGGGAGTTGGTGATGGACGGGGAGTCCTGGTGTGCTGCAGTCCATTGGGTAGCAAAGAGTCGGACATAACTGAGTGACTAAACTGAACTAAACTGAATGTCATCTGGTCCCATCACTCCATAGGAAATAGATGGGGAAACAATGGAAACAATGAGATCTTATTTTCAGTTCAGGTCAGTTCAGTTCAGTCGCTCAGTCGTGTCTGACTCTTTCAACACCATGAATTGCAGCACGCCAGGCCTCCCTGTCCATCACCAACTCCCAGAGTTCACTCAGACTCACGTCCATCGAGTCGGTGATGCCATTCAGCCATCTCAGCCTCTGTCATCCCCTTTTCCTCCTGCCTCCAATCCCTCCCAGTATCAGAGTCTTTTCCAATGAGTCAACTTTTCGCAAAATGTGGCCAAAGTACTGGAGTTTCAGCTTTAGCATCATTCCTTCCAAAGAAATCCCAGGGCTGATCTCCTTTAGAATGGATTGGTTGGATCTCCTTGCAGTCCAAGGGACGCTCAAGAGTCTTCAACACCACAGTTCAAAAGCATCAATTCTTTGGCACTCAGCTTTCTTCACAGTCCAACTCTCACATCCATACATGACCACTGGAAAAACCATAGCCTTGACTAGACGGACCTTTGTTGGCAAAGTAATGTCTCTGCTTTTTGGAGGGCACCAAAATGACTGCAGACAGTGACTGCAGCGATGAAATTAAGACACTTGATCCTTGAGAGAAATGCTTTGACAAACCTAGACAGTATATTGAAAAGCAGAGACATCACTTTACCAACTAAGCTCCATATAGTGAAGTGAAGTGAAGTCGCTCAGTCGTGTCTGACTCTTTGCGACCCCATGGACTGTAGCCTACTAGGCTCTTCTGTCCATGGGATTTTCCAGGCAATAGTCCTGGAGTGGATTGCTATGGTTTTCCAGTAGTCATGTGTGGATGTGAGAGTTCATATGTAAAGAAGGCTGAGCGCCAAAGAGTTGATGATTTTGAACTGTGGTGTTGGAGAAGACTCTTGAGAGTCCCTTGAACAGTTTGGAGATCAAACCAGTCAATCAACTCTGAATATTCATTGAAAGGACTGATGTTAAAGCTGAAGTTTCAATAATTTGGCCACCTGATTCGAAGAACTGACTCATTTGAAAAGACCTTGACCCTGGCAAGGATTGAAAATGGGAGGAGAAGGAGATAACAGAGGGTAAGATGGTTGGATGGCATCATCGACTCAATAAACATGAGTTTGAGCAAACTCTGGGAGATAGTGAAGAACAAGGAACTCTGGAGTGCTACAGTCCATGGGGTCGCAAAGAGTTGGACATGACTAAGTAAATAAACAATAGCAACAGAGTAGTTCTATTTTCAGTTTTTAAAGTAACTACTCTTTTCCATAATGGCTTCACCAATTTATAGTCTCATTAACAGTCTGACTATTATTTTCTATCCGTAGCCCACTGGCCTATCTGTCTGTCTCTCATTCTAGCTTGGTAACTGGAACTCTATGACTCTGACTTGCGCTTAGGCTAGAGAAGAATGGAGAAGGGACAGAGGAAACTTCTAGAGAAGAAAGAAACAGTCCATCCAAGCTTTGAAAGAGAAGAGGTTCTGTGAGCAGAAGGCAGGGTGGGGAAGTGGGGGTAGATTGGGAAGAGCAGGGAAGTTCAGGAAGCTGTAATAGGAGGAAAGGCCCCGAGGTATATTAGGAATGGCAAAAAATTAAAACGGACCCTTTTCTAAGCTTTGTGGAGGTGGATAGGAAATGCAGATTTTAATCAGAACGTGAAATGCTCCATGGTGACCTACATGGAAAGGAAATTCAAAAAAGAGGGACTATAATAGTATGTATGTGTGTATATATATATATGTATTCATATGACTGGTTCACTTTTCTATACAGCAGAAAATAACACAACATTGTAAAGTAGTTCAGTTCAGTTCGGTCGCTCAGTCGTATCTGACTCTTTGCAACCCTATGGACTGCAGTACCCTAGGCTTCCCTGTCCATCACGAACTCCCAGAGCTGTACTCCAATAAAAATTTAAAAATAAAAGCAGTCAACCTAGATGTCCATCAGCAGATGAATGGATAAGAAAGCTGTGGTACATATGCACAATGGAGTATTACTCAGCCATTAAAAAGAATACATTTGAATCAGTTCTAATGAGATGGATGAAACTGGAACCAATTATACAGAGTGAAGTAAGCCAGAAAGAAAAACACCAATACAGTATACTAACACATATATATATGGAATTTAGAAAGATGGTAATGATGACCCTGTATGCGAGACAGCAAAAGAGACACAGATACATAGAATGGACTTTTGAACTCTGAGGGAGAGGGAGAGGGTCTGATGATTTGGGAGAATGGCATTGAAACATGTATACTATCATGTAAGAAATGAAGCTCCAGTCTATGTTCGATACAAGATACAGGATGCTTGGGGCTGGTGCATGGGGATGATCCTGAGAGATGATATGGGGGAGGAGAGGGGAGGAGGATTCAGGATTGGGAGCTCATATACACACGTGGTGGATTCATGTCATGTATGGCAAAACCAATATGGTATTGTAAAGTAAAATAAAGTAAAAATAAATTTAAAAAATTAAAAAAAAAAACAGTCTGACTATTGTGAGCTGGTACATCGTTGTACTTTTGACTTGTGTTTCTCATTATTAGTGATGTTGGGCATCATTTTATATGCTTATGAGTCATCTCTATGTTTTCTTTGGAAAGACGTTTATTTAGGTTTTCTGCTCAGTTTTTGATTTGGTTCTTTGTTTTCTTGTTATGGAGTTGTATGAGCTCTTTGCATATTTTGCAGATGAATTCTTTGTTATTCACACCATTTGCAAATGTTTTCTCCCATTCTGTAGATTGTTTCTCATTTTGTCTATGGTTTCCTTTGCCGTGGAAAAGCTTATGTGTTTGATTATCATGTCATGTCTTGTATTTAAGACTTTAAGCCATTTTCAGTTTTCTTTTGTGTATGGTGTGAAGGTGTACTTTTTAACTTCATCAATGTTCATGTGACTTTCCAGCTTTCCCAATGCCATTTGTGGATGAGACTATCTTTTCTTCATTGTGTATTCTTGCCTCATTTGTTGAAGATCAATAGACCATAGATATCATGTCATGTATGGCAAAACCAATATGGTATTGTAAAGTAAAATAAAGTAAAAATAAATTTAAAAAATAATAATAAAATAAAAAATAGATTAAGAAAAGTCAGGGCTTTATCCCACAGAAGTTGTTCAGATGATGATTTTTAATCATTTTTGAGTCAACCTTACTGATACTCTCTCTAGAAATACACACACATACACACACAAACACATATCCACACAAACATACACATTTGCAGTCAATTTCAAGAAGCCTGCAAATCACTGGAAGCCCATGCATGGCTTTATGGGCCAGGTTAAGGACCTTTGTGATAGGTCATGCCATGCTAAAGTAATAACCTCCAATTAAATTAAATAAAATTTTAAAAAAAGGCAAATGTGCTTTTGCCTGTACTCTGCTCTTGCCTGTACTGTATTCAGTGGCTCTCTCCTCTCTTTGGGACAGTCCAAGTTTCTCGATACAGCTTTCAATGCCCTTTACCTCTCTAGAGTCTCATCTTGTCATTCCCGTCTCTTGTTTCTTTCTCATACCTTCCCTCCCGCCATCCTGTGGGACTATATCTTCAGCTACACTGAGCAGCGTCATATTCTGTATCCACCTGCTCTCCTTTACTTTTATAAACGCCAGGTCTCCGGCTGATGCTTTCTTCCACCCCACCCTCTCCCACCTCCCTTCAACCCTCTTATTCAAGCTCAGGCCCTTTCACCTTTCTGGTTACAGCTTAAGACTGGTTTACATGCTCTATTTGTAACAACATTCTGTATTAATCTCCTCTGAAGCCTGGATGCCCCTGTTTTGGGATTACTAGACCGTAAGCTTCTTTGGTTTCTGGCATCTGCAGCGTATAATGCAATGCCTGACACATGGTATTTTCTCAGTAAATAGTTGTTCTTTCATGAAAATTCTGAAGCAGGGGGTGGGTGGCAAATAATAAGATAGTGCCATTTCTTGAGTGCTTATTATACAGGTGCAAGGTGCTAATCTAAATTTTAAAGTATATGAATCCCTTCTTGCAACAACGTTGTGAGGAAGGTGTTATTATCCCTGCTTTGTAGATGAGAAAATTTAGGAGGTTAACTTTTACAAGGTCATATATATAGAAAGTGCCAGAACCAGCATTCAAATTCAGTTTTGTCTGGCACAAAGCTATTTCTACTGCAGCATATTGTTCCCTCTGTACCATCAGATACAGAGGGAAAGACAATAGTGCTAACTGACAGCTGGTGGCTGTCTGGGAGGGGAAAGTGAATGAAAGAGGAGGAATCTCCAGTCCATCATAAGGATCCTACAGAGGTTAGGGAAGAAGAGTTGGATTCAGTGACTATCTTTTAACAGCAAGGTCCTGAATTCGAGGAAATCTGAGTACATGTTATAGTGCTTTGTGAACCCTGAACTGCTACATAAATGCAACACACTATAATTTGGATTATCACCTTTATGCTCAGGCTTGGAAAATTAAGGACACAGTGATGATATCATGAATATGAATGGTTAGATCTCAAAACGGGGAAGGCAATGGCACCCCACCCCAGTATTCTTGCCTGGAAAATCCAATGGATGGAGTAGCCTGGTGGGCTGCAGTCCATGGGGTCGCTAACAGTCGGACAGACTGAGCGACTTCACTTTCACTTTTCTCTTTCATGCATTGGAGAAGGAAATGGCAACCCACTCCAGTATTCTTGCCTGGAGAATCCCAGGGATGGGGGAGCCTGGTGGGCTGCCATCTATGGGGTCACACAGAGTCAGACACGACTGAAGTGACTTAGCAGCAGCAGCAGCANTGCATTGGAGAAGGAAATGGCAACCCACTCCAGTATTCTTGCCTGGAGAATCCCAGGGATGGGGGAGCCTGGTGGGCTGCCATCTATGGGGTCACACAGAGTCGGACACGACTGAAGTGACTTAGCAGCAGCAGCAGCAGATCTCAAAATGTAATTCCTTAGAAAGAATAAGGTGTTTTATTTTTTCCTACTACAGATGTTAAAAGTATGAATTGCCTGTGAACTGTGAAAAGATAAACACTTTTCCTGAGAAGTTTGATGTAAGTTCATTGTTGTACAATGAGAGTGTTATTAATGCCCTATGTTGGCACAAGTGGATTCCATCAGGGAAAAGAGGCGATTGTCTAATGAGCTGGTGTTACTGAATGGCTGGTTTCTTAGAAGTTCTTGCTTTGAGTCCCCTTGAAAGTGTTCAGCCTGCAGCATTTCCAAACTCATTTGGAGTTTGGAAATGAAAGCTGTTTCAAATAAATAATTATTTTGTGCACATTACAATAAAATGCTTTTAAAATTACTTAGTTTAATAGGTATTAATAATTATCTTTATTTAGAAAAGAGCCAATTCAAAAATAATAGAATAAAAATAATTCTAATGTAGGCACTTGGTGAAATTGTAGGCTTCCAATTACAACATCCATTCACTTCTTTCTTTACTTTCTCCCTCCATCCTCTTTCTTTCCTTCCCTCTCTGCTTCCTTTTTATCCTTCCCAATTCGCTTCCTTCCAGACTGCTTATATTCAACGAGCATCTCTTGAACATCTGTGTGTGTGTGTTAGTCATTCAGCTGTGTCCAACTCTTTGTGACCCCATGAACTAGAGCTCTCCAGGCTCTTCTGTCCATGGAATTCTCTGGGAAAGAATACTGGAGTGGGTAGCCATGCCCTCCTCCAAGGGATCTTCCTGACCCAGGGATAAAACCCTGATCTTCTGCATTCAGTCAGATTCTTTACCATCTGAGACACCAGAGAAGCCCCAAGAGGGGCTCAGTGACAAACACAATGTCAAAACCCAAAGAGGACTAACAAAGCATCCCTTTCCTCAAGTATACAGTCAACTGTGCGTGTGAAAGTTGCTCAGTCATGTCTGACTCTTTGCAACCCCATTGACTGTAGCCCACTAGGATCCTCTGTCCATGGGATTCTCCAGGTAAAATATTGGAGTGGGTAGCCATTCCCTTCTCCAGGGGATCTTCCTGGCCCAGGGATCAAAATGGGTCTCTGCCTTGCGGGCAAATTCTTAACTATCTGAGCCACCAGGGAAGCTCATACAGTCAACTAGTGATTATAAATACACACACAACATAAAATGCAACGTAGTAAAAACAGACGGGGCTTCTCAGCTGGCTCAGTCAGTAAAGAACCTGCCTGCCAATGCGGGAACACAATAGATGCTGGTTCTATCACTGGGTCAGGAAGATTCCCTGGAGAAGGAAATGGCAATCTGCTCCAGTATTCTTGCCTGGGAAATCCCATGGACAGAGGAGCCTGGGGGATTCAGTTCAGAGGGTTGCAAAGAGGCAGACACGGCTGAGAGACTAAACCACCCCAAAGCAGATAAATACTACAACAGAACACGGGCCTTGCAAAGCACATTTTATTTCAAGAGAAACATCCCTGGACTTTGCCCTTATCCTAGAAAATATGGGATGCTTGGACTGGGGGCTTCAGTTCAGAGGGTTGCAAAGAGGCAGACACGGCTGAGAGACTAAACCACCCCAAAGCAGATAAATACTACAACAGAACACGGGCCTTGCAAAGCACATTTTATTCCAAGAGAAACATCCCTGGACATTGCCCTTATCCTAGAAAATATGGGATGCTTGGATTTGTGTGCCTTTTTAATGATCCTACACTAATCCCTCACATTATAATCCACCCCTTAACTGTTCGTAAGCAGGGAGGGAGTAACTCAGATTTTTGTTTTTGAGAAACTGGCACCTCTGACCAGAGGAGCAGGCAGAAGGACAATGAGAAAATATCTAAGTGAAAGATAATGAGAGTTTTAGTCAAGGCACTATGAGGAAGAGTTAGGAGGGAGACACACTGGGTAGAGGACTCATTAAGACTTGGTGCCAGTAACATGGGCAGTCAAAGAAGTCGGGATTTTATGATTCAGCAACACTTTAAGGTCTCCAGCAGCAATGGAGCTGTGGGCTGGTGTGAGAGGTATGGAGACAGTAAATGCTGGTAGTATCAAATAAGACTGAGGCTGTAGGGGAGGAGAAAACTTATAATCCCTTCCAGTACATTTTAGCAATATTGGATGTATTGTACAGAAGCACTCTTTTCTTAGATGGCAACTGCAATAAATATTCAGTCATTTTATCCTCAGGTCAGTTCAGTCACTCAGTGTCCAGCTCTTTGTGACCCGATAGACTGCAGCATGCCAGGCGTCCCTGCCCATCACCAACTCCCAGAGCTTACTCAGACCCATGTTCATCAATTGGGTAATACCATCCAACCATCTCATCCTCTGTCATTCCCGTCTTCTCCTGCCTTCAATCTTTCCCAGAATCAGGGTCTTTCAAAGTGAGTCAGTTCTTTGCATCAGGTGGCCAAAGTATTGGAGTTTCAGCTTCAGCATCAGTCATTCCAATGAATATTCAGGACTGACTTCCTTTAGGATGGACTGGTTGGATCTCCTTGCAGTCCAAGGGACTCTCAAGAGTCTTCTCCAACACCACAGTTCAAAAGCATCAATTGTTCAGCACTCAGCTTTCTTTATAGCCCAACTCTCATATCCATACATGACTACTGGAAAAACCATAGCTTTGACTAGGTGGACCTTTGTTGGCAAAGTAATGTCTTTGCTTTTTCATATGCTGTCTACATTGGTCATAACATTTCTTCCAAGGAGCAAGTGTCTTTTAATTTCATGGCTGCAATCACCAGCTGCAGTGATTTTGGAGCCCCCCAATATAAAACCTCTCACTGTTTTCATTGTTTCCCCATCTATTTGCCATGAAGTGATGGGACCAGATGCCATGATCTTAGTTTTCTGAATGTTGAGTTTTAAGCCAACTTTTTCACTCTCCTCTTTCACTTTCATCAAGAGGCTCTTTAGTTCTTCTTCACTTTATCCCATAAGGGTGGTGCCATCTGTATATCTGAGGTTATTGATATTTCTCCTAGCAATCTTGATTCCAGATTGTGCTTCATCCAGCCTGGCATTTCACTTGATGTACTCTGCATCTAATTTAAATAAGCAGGGTGACAATATACAGCCTCGACATACTCCTTTATCATTGTGGCTGTTNATCCCATAAGGGTGGTGCCATCTGTATATCTGAGGTTATTGATATTTCTCCTAGCAATCTTGATTCCAGATTGTGCTTCATCCAGCCTGGCATTTCACTTGATGTACTCTGCATCTAATTTAAATAAGCAGGGTGACAATATACAGCCTCGACATACTCCTTTATCATTGTGGCTGTTTTTAAAATACAGATATTCTCAGCAACAAGTTTTCCAAATGTTGAACCATTTCTCCCTTTGGGACAACAAGTTTATTTTAGCTTTTGTCACTGTCTTAGAAGGAAGGGAATCTATCTCTTTTATTGGAATAAGAGCTGTCTGTTTAAATATATAAGATACAGAGGTTGCTATGGCCATTCTATGTGACAACAAACTTCATTAAGATTTTTTAAATGAACATATTCTTTAACTTACATATTCATGATTATTTTAGCAAGTTAATAGCACCAAGAAACAAATAGGAAAAAATGAAAAGTTGAATATAAACAGCACCACTTTAAATGTTCTTAATTTTGACCTAGCTTAACTGTTGTTAGGCATTTGGGGCAAGTCCCCATATCTCTACATTACTTTAGACAAGTGGTATGTGTGTGTGTGTGTGTGTGTGTGTGGGCGGGGGCGATATGTGGGTGTGTGCATGAATTTTCTTTTGTTGCTTTTTAAAAAACTTGTTTTATTGTTTAGTCATGTTTGATTCTTTTGTGACTCCATGAACTATAGCCTGCCAGGCTCCTCTGTCCATGGGATTTTCCAGGCAAGTATACTGGAGTTGTGATCGTGAAGAAAGCTGAGTGTGGAAGAATTGATGCTTTTGAACTGTGGTGTTGGAGAAGACTCTTGAGAGTCCCTTGGACTGCAAGGAAATCCAACCAGTCCATTCTAAAAGAGGTCAGCCCTGGGATTTCTTTGGAAGGAATGATGCTAAAGCTGAAATTCTAGTACTTTGGCCACCTCATGCGAAGAGTTGATTCATTGGAAAAGCCTCTGATGCTGGGAGGGATTGGGACAGGAGAAGGGGACGACCGAAGATGAGATGGCTGGATGGCATCACTGACTGAATGGACGTGAGTCTGAGTGAACTCCGGGAGTTGGTGATGGACAGAGAGGCCTGGAGTGCTGCGATTCATGGGGTCACAAAGAGTCGGACATGACTGAGCGACTGAACTGAACTGAACTGATACTGGCGTTTGTTGCCATTTCCTTCTCCAGACGGTTTTCTCCACCCATGGAATAAACCTACATATCCTGCATTGCAGCTGGATTCTTTTCCTGTCAGCCATTGGGAAAATAACTATTGGTTGTTAAAATATATTTTGGTCAATTAACATTTATAAAATATTGGCTTTATCTCTAGAGATTAATCAATATGATATGTAAACAACTGGGTTGAATGACATTAATTCTGACTTTCATATTAGTATAAATTTGTGTATATGTATATGTAACATACATATTAGTATAAGCTAGTTTACATATTTAATTTTTTTACTATCAATGCCTTAATCAGTTCTAGGTACTAAAAACCCAGTCTGTACTGACTAGCTCTGCCTAAGTCAGTAAACCAGAGTGAAGGTGGCTTATAGTATAGTTGGAGTCTCTGTTTCACTTATAGTCATAATGGAAAGATTACACATTTTGGAGGCAAACAGACATAGATTTGAATTCTGATTTCATGAGTAAAAAAGTCACATGCTATTGAGCAAATTTTATACATCCAAGGCTCAGTTTATCATTTAAAAAACCCAACTAAATTGTATCCTAACCTTATCTTTAACAATGCATTTCTGCCAAGGTGACTGCCTTGACCCTGCAGCAGAGCAGGATTAGTTGTCTCTCTACTTTGGTTTTATATAACCTTGTGGACACATTTCTACAATCCACTTTCACAAAATCATAATTATTTATGTATCAAATATTCACTGAGATCCTAACTTTGAACCAAACATTGATTAAAGATTAAATAGACATAGTCTCATAATTTAGGGCATTTCTTCTTGAATCCTATATCCCCAGAATAGAGTAGGCATTCAGTAAATATATACTGAATGAATAAGTACAACCAGTCTGGGTAAACGTAATTGTAGAATTGTACACATAGTAAATAGATAGACACAGAGGAGAGTTAAATAACAATTCCAGCAAGTGAACAATGAAGACTGTAGGAGAAGGTGACAACTGAAATGAATTCTGAGGTAGCATGTGAAGAAGAAGAAATAGGATGAGTTGAGCAGCAAGAAAGAGCTTTGTGTGTCAGGAACACTTCCTTTCAGAGCAGAAGTAAGAGATTGGAGAGGTAAGCTGTAGCTGGATCATGGGAGGACTCCTATTAGCATTATATGTTTGGTTGCATAATTTTCCTCTGTAAGTTACAGAGAAAACAGGAAATAGACTTAACCTTGGAGGCAGCCTGGACATATTNGAACACTTCCTTTCAGAGCAGAAGTAAGAGATTGGAGAGGTAAGCTGTAGCTGGATCATGGGAGGACTCCTATTAGCATTATATGTTTGGTTGCATAATTTTCCTCTGTAAGTTACAGAGAAAACAGGAAATAGACTTAACCTTGGAGGCAGCCTGGACATATTTGCATTTGCATCTACCACTGTCGGCTATGTGAAAAATACATTGGGAAAAAATGAAAATCAGGTTTAAGATATATCAGTTAAGGAGACTGAATCATTAATCCATTGAGAGATCATGAGGGCCTGACAAAGGCTCTGTTGTTAGGGTGAAGAAATTAAATGTAAGAAATATTTAGGTGGCAAAATTAGTAGGTCTTGGCCATTGATGTGATGCAGAAGGTGAATAAGTAGGAAGAGTAAAGGATGACAGCATCCTGGCATTGGGGATGAATGGACAGTAACCAACTAAGAAAGAGAATACAGAGAAGAGATGGGTTTCAGGGGCGGGGGGATCAGACTTGCTGAGTGTGAATATTCAGGTAAGCCCAAAAAGCACATATAAATCTGAGGATGGATGGACAGGGCTTAGCTGGCACAAGAGATTCGTGAGTCTTCAGTGCAGTGGTTGAAAACTGGAGGACGGATGAGTGTGATAAACTGGAGAAAATGGGAAGATCCAGAAGCTCCCTCCTCCTCTCCTCTAAAGCTGTTATTGTAAAAGTCACAAATGAAACTTTATAGCCCTGATTAATGCATTATCTAGCTTTTGCCTTACTTTGCCTTCCTACTCCATTTGACTATGTCATCACTCCCTCCCTAGAAGCTTTCACCCCCTCAGTTTCTGTGACTGTTCTTCTAAACAGAGTTCCAACTGTCAGCATGCACCGCCGCCCCCACACCCGGCCGCACTGGCCTTGGCCCCACTCCAGCTCTCCTGAGAGACAGCTTCTCTGCAGGTGGGTGGCAGTGTTTCACTGGCAATGAAGAAGCAGCCACCGTCAATGTTAATGAGTAAATTCATGCGGTGAACGTATATTACAAGCTTTTTGTGTAGTCCGTTCTTAATTATTTAGAACAAAGAAAGAGAACTTTTATTTATATTAAAGGACACTGACAAAAAGAAAAGAGAAAATTGAAAGCCAAGGGAGTTATATTCAATGCAATCTTTTTACCACCTCAGAAAAGAGAACAAACCTTTATCATCCAATCATCCACTTAAAATTTAAAGAAAATAGAAAACGCAACTCTCTGGGAAATCATTTAGCACAGATATGCATATACACATGCCAAATGAAACTCAACAACAAGGCTACATTGTTACCAGTAAATCAAGAAGCCACAAAAAAGGTTATAAAGAGAGAGAGAGACAGACACAGAAAAAGAGAGAACTATTGGTATTTTCTATAATCTCTGGTCAGGATTCAACTATTTATTGCTGTCTTGGGTTCATTTCAGAAACTGCAAACCATCTCTGAATACAAGGAATAAATATCTCTAGGATTTTGTTAAAAATTAATTTTCACATAAATTTTGAAAGAACAGATTTTTCCAAAGATTTTCAC
>SJYX01010452.1:0-21221 GCA_006410675.1 Oreotragus oreotragus | reverse complement strand
ACTGGAATACCATCACCTCCACTAGCTTTGTTCTTAGTGATGCTTTCTAAGGCCCACTTGACTTCACATACCAAAGGGGAGAAGGAAGGGGGAGGGGCAAATTAGGGGTATGGGGTTAAGAGATGCAAATTTCTATGTATCGCATAGATAAGCAAAAAAGATATACTGTATAGCACAGGCAGTATTATGGCCATTACCCTGTAAAGAGTTTTACAGATTACACAGGAGTATAGTCTGTAAAAAAACCTGAGTTATTATGCTGTACACCTGAAACTGAGTTCCCTGGTGACTCAGAAGGTAAATTGCCTGAAACTAATAGAACGTTGACTGAAACTAACATAATGTTGCGGATCAACTATACTTCAATTTAAAAAGAAAAAGAAAAAAATATGTCCAAGATTACTTGATACTTCTCTCTTTTGTGGAGCCTAATTTTCTTCCCCTTGAATATGAGCTGTATTTAATGACTGGCTTTGAATGGACAGAATGTAGCAGAAGTGACAGAATGACTTTCAAGGGTAGATCAGAAAAGATAATGTGGCTTCTGCTGCTTCTGTCTCTCTGGGTCACGCACTAAGGGGAAAACCAGCTGCCGTGTTGTGAAGAAACTCAAGCAGCCCTAATAAGATGCCCACGTAGGAATCGAGGTCTCCTGGCCTCAGCCACAGACAACTGAGACCTCTAGTCAAGACCCACGTGAATGAGCCATCTCCGATCCTTCAGGTCCAAGTGTTGCAGCCCCAGCCAACAGCTGGACTGCAGCCTGCATCATGCAACCCCAAATTAGAACCACTCAGCCAAGCTGCTCCAAAATTCCCGATTCACAGAAAAATGTGTGCTATGACAAAAGCTTTTTGTTTAAGCTGCTGAGTTTGGGAACAGTTTGGTATAAGCAATAAATAACTAATAAGCAGGTCTTGATGTGTCTTTCTCTCTTCACTATCCTCTACATGACATTATCCAATTCTATAACTTGAATCACAACATATATGGGAATTCCCTAGCGGTTCAGTGGCTAGAACTCCATGCTTTCGCTGCCAAGGACATGGATTCAATCGCTGGTCAGGGAACTAAGACCCTACGAGCCGCATGGCCAAAATAAGTAGATAAATAACAAAACCAAAAACCCCACAGATATGCTGAAGACTCGCAAATTTCCATCTCCAAATTCTGACCTCTCCTTTGAAAGTCAGACTGGAATATCTAATAGCTTACGTGACATGCCCTCTTGGGTGCTGCAAAAGCATCTGAAACTCACTGTGTCCCAAACTGAACTCTTGGGTCCCCCTTGCCCATATCAGGAAATTATATCATCAGTAACTCAGACCAAAACCTCAGAAGTCCTCTTGGATTCCTTTCACCCCTCTTACTCCCCACCCTTCCCCCGACACCCTCAACCTTTCAGCAAGTTCCTGCCCATTTTAATCTCCAAAATACCTCTGGAGTCTTTCATGCCTTCTATCTCCACGGCCACCTCCACAGTCCTAGCCACCACCATCTCATCTGCACTTCTGTCTCCCTTGAAACCCACTAAAAGTAAAATCGGAACACCTCACCCCAAGGAGACTGCAGAAATAGCCACAAATTCCTCTTATTGTTGCAGGCACGGCCCTTTGCAAGGCTTTACTGATTCTGCCTCCCAGAGGCAGAATCCAACCCTCCACCTGTTAAATCCTAGCTCTGCCGTGTCACTTGCTTTAGCTAACGAGGCTTTAGTCAATGTGACACAAGAAGGTGCTTCATATGTGTTTGCACACTGGGTCTTTGCTCTCTTGCTGCTCTCAGAATCCCTGTGACCATCACTCCACTTAGCCTTGCTTAGCCTTCCAGATGAGGGGCAACATGTGGTCCAGCTAAGTCCAGTGGCCCCTGAGCACTCTTCCATAATAGCCCTTCCTCAGCACCCTCTCAGAGAGAAGTGAGAAAATTCCTTCTTGAGCTATCAGGTTGGTCAAAAAAGTTCATTCAGGTTTTTCCATAATATCATGTGGACAAACCCAAATGCACGTTCTGACCAACTCAGCATATATTCTCTTTACTCATTTAGCCATACAGCACTTTTTTTTTGTAGAAAGGTTTTATGACAAATGGTTTCAGCATGCATGACCATGTCCCTGTTTAGGACCTTAGGTACCTGTGTGTGCCTTGCACTTGGAGCCTCAGCTGTGAAATGCTGGACAAACATTGGACCCAGCAAAAGGGAAGCTGTTCTTGTCCTAACTATGCCATTTAAGAGCTGTGTGACCTTGAGCAAGTCACTTTACCTCTCTGAGCCTCAGTTTTCCCATCTGAAGAATGCACATGTCTTTAGCTGTCACATGTAATAAACTAGTTTGTTCTAAACACTGTGCTGAGTGCTTTTCACTTTTGAAAGAGTTCAACAGGATGGAGTTAAGGTTTTAAACTGTACTATTACCATCCTATTTTGGGCTTCCCTGGTGGCTCAGAGGTAAAGAATCCACCTGCAGTGCAGGAGCCACAGGGAATGTGGTTCAATCCCTGGGAAGATCACCTTGAGGAGGACATGGCAACCCCCTCCACTGTTCTTGCCTGGAGAATCCCATGGACAGAAGAGCCTGGCGGGCTGCAGTCCACGGGGTTGCAAAGAGTCAGATACGACTGAAGCGACTGTGCTCGTGCACACACATCCTGTTTCACAGATGAGGAAACTGAGGCTCCAACAGGGAAGAAACTTGTCCAAGTCACACAGTATAGGCAGCAAAGCTGGAACCCTAATTAGAATCTGTCTGACTCTACACCTATCTTTTAGAATACTGTGCTCCACAACCTCTCCAAATACACAGACACCTATGCATGTGTGTGTGAAGCTGTAAGTGTAGCAATGCAAGCTGCATGGCTTCCACAAACTTGCAACGTTGAGGAGACCAGACTAACAGGCCCCCCAAAATAGAGCAAAACGGGAAAGTCCAGAATGAAATTTGAAGAAGGTGATGGCAAAGATGGTGGATAAATGAAGACAAGGAGCAGAGTAGTATGGAGAGGGTGCTCCAGCCTGGAAGAGTGGCAGGTGCAAAGATGTGGAGGTGGAAACGAGGCTGGCATGCTTAGGGTCCCAAGAAGAGACGCGCTTGAGGATAGAAAGGGTCAAGGTCAGAGGGTCTGGGTGAGCCTAGATGTATGGCTACAGCATGAAGGAGCCATAATACATCCTTCAGTGGGGGAAGGTGGGTGGTAGAAGGGGTAATGGTCACCACCATCACTACCACCATCATCATCATTAACCTTTATTAAATACCTAATGTGTGCGAAATGCTGATTTAAGCATTCTACATGTATAATTTCACGCAATGTCTCAGCATCTCTCTGAAGTAGGTCTTATTACTATCCCCATTTTATAGACAGGGAACTGAGGTTCAGGGAGTTGAAGTACCTGGCCCAGGGCCATTCAGCTAGCAAGTGGCCAACCTAGGACTTAAACCTAGGTTTTCTGACTCCATGGCCCAAGATCCTAACCACCTGGACAGTCCTCTGAGATCTTTGGGGAAAAGATGCTGAGACATAGACAGGGTGGGCTGGATGAGCTCCAGCACTCACCTACCCCAGAACTGGCACCCACCCTCGTTCTCAAGCTTCCTCTTCTCCAGCTCAGCCTCGATCTGGTCCAGCACCATGGCCAGCTCCCCAAGGATCTTCTTCAGGTAGCTCACGTCATCGTGTTCCAAGATCTTGGCCTGCGGGCAGGACAAGCAGGAGCTAGAGGAGCTGAGTTGGCTTCAATAGGGCAAAGATGACCAGGGATGGAAGAATCTTGGTCCAAACCCCCTTCTGCAAACCCAGTCTCCAAATAATCCCTCAAGTGTATTGGATACCCCAACATTACAAAGCAGCCTCACCTGCTGCTCACAGCAGCCTGGTGAGCTTAGCTGTCCTGACAAGATCCCTTTCATGGGTGTAAAAGCTGGTTGATAGTGGCTCAAAGCTGCCCCTTCTCCAGAGAACTGCTTTTGGCCAAAAAGGAGTTTCCTGGAAATATTTGAGAAATACTTGGGCCAATGGCTAATACAAGGGTATAAAAGTTTATCCCTTTGTTCAAGGTGACTTTGTGGTACCCTTTAAGGTCCAGATCAGGTGAACTTGGATCCTTCATTCCTACCCCATCCTTACTGGGTTCTCCTTAAAGGACTCCCTCAATACTACATTTAGCCAAGAACCTCAGTACTAAGCTCTGCTTTTAGAGATACAACGGAAGACATGAGGAAAGGGAGGTTCCAGGGGCACAGTGACTTGCTCAAGGTCAAAGAGCCAGTAAATGACAGAGGAGACAGGATTGGAAAAGCAAGCCAGTGGTTTTCCTATTTCAGGTCATCAAATGATTTCTACTTAGAACCAGCTTCTCCCAGTTCATCTCTTCCCTGGAAAAGACGGTGGGAGAGGGGAATGAACAGACCTAGGGGCACTCACCATGAGCTTCTTCTGTTTAGAAAGGTAGGGCTCCGAGAGCTGGGGCTCCTCTTCATGGTCCAGCTTCATGAGGTCCGTGGTGGCGTTGGCTAAATGTCCTGGGGAAAGCATAGGAAGAGTCCCATTCATCTGATACATGGTGCTTTTCCTTTCCCTTTCCCTTCCCCCACACCTTGGAATAGGTCCCACTCAAATACTAGTCTGGAAAGTAACAATATCAACAGGCATAACCAGACACTATGTCACTTCAGGCCAGGACATAGGGATGGATGAGATGCCATCCTGCCTTAGGCTCAGGCTAGTGGGAGAGACAGACCCTTAAGAGATATCTATGACATAGCATGGCCAACCTCTAATGAAGAATGAATGGATACTGTGGGACCCAGAGGGCCACCTGCCTAGGGCACAAGGTATCAAGAAAGTTCAAGGAGGAGGAGACTCTGAGGGATGAGTGGGAGTTTGACCAGAAATGAATATCCTGGACAAGCTCCTATTTCAGTTTACATTTCCCCCCACTCCTTTCTGTAGTGAAGAAACAAGTTCAAGGGGGTTAAATAAGGTAACACAACTAATAAACAACAAGCAGAGATTCTGAAGCTGGATCTGTCTGATTCTCAGTCTGGTGCTCACTCACTGTAACCCACAAGGAAAAACTTGTTCAGTTAAACGAATGAAAAATCATAAGAGAGCTGGGTGTCCACTTCTGATGAGGGAACTTCCCTGAAGATATAGGGACATACTGACCATGTTTTCTGGGAAAACTGGCTTTTTAAAGATGCCCAAAAGGCCCGTGGTGGAACATGGGGCAGTGATGGAGCTCAAGGCAGCACCGTCGAATTATTCTTAATGGGAGAGAGGAACTGTTCTGTAATCTACCTTAAAAAGTCTAACTGAGCCATGGGTTTTACAAGAGGAGGTGGAAAGATTAAGTGGGATAAGATCCTGTGGAACAGATTCCATGTGTGGGGTAGAATTTCTCCAGAATTCTTAGCCAGTAAGTCTAGGACACAGTGGGTCAGGTGGTGCATAAACCTGACCTGCCTTCTCCCCTGAGCCCCAACTCCATCTGGACATCTGTTGGGCTCCTCAGACTCATCCTCACCCAACCAACCCCATCACCTTCCCTGCTCCACCTGCTCCTTGTTTGCCTACTCTCCAAACTGCAGCACGCTTGCCCCACACTAAGCCAAGCCAGATGCCTGGGCGTGCGTGTGTGCTAAGTCACTTCAGTCATGTCTGACTCCTTGCAACCCAATGGACTGTAGCCTGCTGGGCTCCTCTGTCCGCGGGGTTCTCAGGCAAGAATACTGGAGAGGGTGTCCGTGCCCTTCTCTAGCGGATCTTCCTGACCCAGGGATCGAACCTGCGTCTCTTATGTCTCCTGCATTGGCAGGTGGGTTCTTTACCAGTAGTGCCACCTAGGAAGCCCAGATTACTGGGGGTTGTCCTCAACTCTGCCATCTTCTTCCTCCCCAAAACAAATCTGTCACAGCTTCTATTGATTTTCCTATTTAATCTTTCTCACGTTTAACTTCTCCCTTTCATTTTTCTGACTTGCCTTTAATTCAGACCTCCCTTGCTCCACTGATCTCTTGCCTGGATGCTGTGACCTACCCCCAGTCACCGGCACTCTCTCCCCTCCAAGCCCTTCTCCCTGGTTCTACCAGAGAGACCCTCCTCAAACACACACCTGACTATGCCACTCCCAGCTGAAAAGCCATCTATTGCTCCTCACTGCCCTCAGAAAATGTTCAAGCTCCTCAACTTGCCTTAAAAGATGCAGCAGGATCACTGCCTCTTCCCTTACCAACTCCATCTTCTTCCACTGAGTTCCCCCAGCTGCCTCTGTCCCCATATGGTAACATTTCAGCCCCTCCAAATGCTGGGTACTCCCTGAATGTCCAGATCATTCCAAACCTCTAGGCCTTCGCTCTGCTTCTTCCTGGAAGGGCCTTCTCCTGTATTCCTGAAACTCCCCTTCCAGATTCAGCTCAAGATCACCTCTTCTATGAAGCCCTTCCTGATCCTCTAGATCTCTTTGTCCTCCAGGGTATGCTGTACAGATTTTCAGAGAATGCAAACACATTAATCAGCTGCCATTACACAAATCTATTCACATTGTGGTCTATGTGAAAAGTGCTCCCCCTCCGACTTGTTCAGTGCACAACATGTACTGCTGTACATGGAGATTTTGATGCCAGTGTACTTATCTCTGGATGTGCACGTCTCCCACCAGAACCCGAGTACCTGGAGAACAGTGAATATATCTGATTCATCTCTGTTTCCTCAAAAACCAGTACAGGCCTGGCACAGAACAGGAGTTTCTGAATGAATGCATGGAACAGAATGAGAAAATAAATGATTGACTGCAATTGTTTAGCTTCTGAGGTTTCACTGTCCACCATCCTATTTCCTGGCCTGATATCAGCAAGCACACTTCCCAGATCTTTCAGCTATAGGGCTATATTAAGTCTCATTGATGTTTTATGAGTTTGAAGTTCAAGGACAGTATCTTCTCTTCTTGCCAGTCACCCAAGGCTGCCCATGTGGCTTTCTTTAGACCCCAGGAGGGCAGACCAGGCCAAGGAAAGACATTTGACTAATTGGGATGGGGGAGGGGTCACTGCAGAATGACTTCTGCATCCTGTGAGGTCCTTCCTCTCTCCCTCAGCTGGGCTGGAGTCTTGAGATCCTCTCTGCACCCCAGTGACTTCTAGGTACCTTCAAATAACTCAAGACAGGATGAGGGAGCATGCCTGTCTTTCAGAAGCACTTAAGAACTCCTTCCATCTAGTCCAGACCAGCACCATTGCTCACCTAGATGACAGCCAGGACCCTTTAACTGTCCCACCCACTATTCTTTCTGTTGAATGATTTTTATAAAATGCGAATCTGATCCTGTCACTTTCCACCACTGTTTCTCTGCTGCTCACCAGATAAAATTCCAGTTCTGCCAGTCCTATCCCTAGATTCACACCAGGACCACACCTACCCCCACTGGGCTATATACATCAACCCCATTAAGTGTCCTTCGGTTTCACAACACGCCTTCTCCTATCCTTGAACCTAAAAGGATTCTCTCTTTTTCCCTTTCTAGTTCCTGGTCATCCTTGAATATTGCTACCGTCCAGAAGCCCTCTACGACCCCAGAGGCTGGGATGGGCATCTTCTTTAGCCCCAGCCTCTTGTGTTCCCCTTATCATAACACTGATTGGTACTAGGTTAGAAAAATTTAAATCAATTAGTCCTGAAAAAACTATACATGCATACTTGCTTGAGAATTCAAACAATATTAAAGAATGTACAGAGAAAAGTAAATCTCTCTTCTCTCAATCCGTAGTCCCTTAGCCCTGCTCCCTCAGTCTTCTCATGCATCCTTCCAGAAATAGATTTGTGTTTGCAAACACTTGTATATCCATTGGACCCCCTTTTACATATATAAATGATAGCACTGGATGCTTCACTTTCTTCATCTTTACTAATACGTCTTAAAGAGCATTCCATATGCCTACTATTTTTTTTAACAGCTGCACAATCGTCCTTTGTTTGTAAGAAATAGAATTTATCTACCTATTTCCCAAATTATGGACAACAAGGTTATTTCCCCAATGACTCAGTGGGTAAATAATCTGCCTGCCAATGCAGGAGACACAGGAGACTCCGGTTCAATCCCTGGGTTGGGAAGATCCCTTGGAGAAGGAAATGGCAACCTAGTCCAGTATTCTTGCCTGGAAAACCCCATGAACAGAAGAGCTGAGGGGGCTACAGTCCATAGGGTCACAAAGAGTCAGACATGACTGAGCATGCATACACATTCATGCATTCATTTCCCCAGATCATGGACAACTAGGTTATCTCCAGCTTCTTGCTGTTAGCTCCTATGCTGCAATGTATATCTTTGTACATACTTCTTTGGCTCACATATCCAATTGTCATTGCAGGACAATCCCCAAGTTGTGGGCCTTTTAATATTCGATACAGAGTGCCAGACTGCTCTCCTGAGAGGCTGTTCAAATTTACTTAGTCCTGCATTGTAATTACCTAGTCATTTGTCTTTCTGCTTCCAGGAAACTATGACCCTGGGAGGGTAGATGCTGTGACAGTCCCCTTCTGTCCCCAGCCCCCTATCAAGGCCTGGGTCATAGAAGACCTCAAAACTGTTGTTGATTCACTGGGGACAGGACAATATAGACAAATCCTGAGTCCTGTTCAGGGGCACTCCAAAAGGATGAAATCAAGTTCCGTAATCTGCCTCACCTTCAGACATGAGCCTTGTTCCCTTGAGAGAGAGGAAGTGGCCATTTACCAAGCACCTGTTATCTACTTAGACTCATCACGCTTCCTCTGTGTATAGGACCCCATGGTGTCTGCATAGACCCTGGACCAAAGTCTGTAAACAGTTGTTGATGGATGATCTGATTTCATCCAACCCTTATTTACTGAGTACTGAAAAAAAAAGGATAACGTAGGCTGTGGGCATATTCAAGCTGGCAGTTATGACAGTACACGGGTGATAGACTAATCAGAAATCAGAGACTCCAATGGGGGCCTTGCAATATCTGGGCAGTCATCCTTGGTGATGCCAGCCGGAATCACTCAATGCCCTGGGCTGCCAACCCCAGGTGTCTGGGGCTGGGATGCCTTTGGAGAAGTGTCCACGGTCCCATGGACAAACAAGCCTCTGGGGTGACAGACAGCCGAATAGCCTCTGTATGGGCTAGCAGGACAAGAGGAAGGGGGCAGGAGAGGGGGACAAGAAAGGGAAACTGTCAGAGATGGAGAGAGACATTCAGTTCAAANGCCCTGGGCTGCCAACCCCAGGTGTCTGGGGCTGGGATGCCTTTGGAGAAGTGTCCACGGTCCCATGGACAAACAAGCCTCTGGGGTGACAGACAGCCGAATAGCCTCTGTATGGGCTAGCAGGACAAGAGGAAGGGGGCAGGAGAGGGGGACAAGAAAGGGAAACTGTCAGAGATGGAGAGAGACATTCAGTTCAAAGCAGAGTGAGTGAGATGAAAAGCCAGAGAGAGAGAAACAGACAGACCCAGAATGAGAGATAGAGAACTGAACAAACAGACACAGGGATAGAGAGAGATATCCATGGGGAAGAGGAGAGAAGGAGTAAAAAGGGGAGAACTGAAAGGAAGAAAGTGAGTAAGAGACACAGAAATAGGAGGAAGAGGAGGAAGAGGAGGAGGGGTGAGGATTGGGTTTAGAGGGAGGAGGGGGGCTGAGCCAGGGTTACCGGAGGGTCCTGCGGCCCCACCCCCGCGCCCGGCACTCACTGCGGATCTCGGCCGTGGCGTACTTAGGGATCATGGAGTCGGTGGTGAGCTCGGGGTGCAGAATGCAGCCGTGCGTGTAGGCGTCCATGGGCAGCGCGTCCAGCAGCTCGCGGTACTGCAGCACGCGTGCGTGCTGTGGGCTGCCCGCCTCCGGCATCAGCGCCACCACATGCTCTGCGGGGCACAGCGCAGGGCTGGGGAGGGGACGGAGGGCCCAGTCTTGGGCCTCCCGCCCCCCTGATTCAAAGGCCAGCCTCTGGCACCACAGCCCCCAACCTCAGCATCCTGGAACCACGAATTATCCAGTGGTCTGGGGCCCACTCCCTTTCCTTGACTTCCCAGGTGATGCTAGTGGTAAAGGACCTGTCTGGGAATGCAGGAGATATAAGAGATGCTGGTTCAGTCCCTGGGTTGGGAAGATCCCCTGGAGGAGGGCATGGCAACCCACCCCAGTATTCTTGCCTGGAGAGTCCCACGGACAGGGGAGTCTGGCGGGTCACACAGAGTTGGACATGATTGAGCGACTAACACTTTCTTGGGGCCACCCTCTTTCCTTGACTCTTGGGATAAAGTCCTTACCAGGCTAACAGGGGACGCCAGTGGTCCTGCCCGCCTACCTCTCCTCCAGGGAGCCCTGCCAGACTGTCCTTCAAAGGGCAGCTCCTCACCTGCCCAGGCCTGTTTTCAGGTGGGAGTCTAGGCCTAGTGTTGCCAGACTTGAGGAGAAGTTGGAATCCTGGATGTTTGAAACTGAAACATCCTTGATTTTTAAATGTTGGCAACTAATTCATATATTTTTTTAAACACTGCGCATCCGGGCCCGTCTCCACCATGGGGACTGAACTGCTGAACTTGAGCAGGGCCAGAGGGAAGGAAGGAACAGGGAGGGGGTGGAGAAGGACTTGGGGGCTCTGAGGTGCTGGGCCCTGTTCACCTCCGGAAAGTTCCCGGGTATCCAAGCGGGTATCCGAGCTGGTCTCCGGCTTTCAGGAGAGTCTGTTGGTTCCGACTATGCTTATAGGGTTTCAGGGTCCTGGCCGAACCCTGGCCTCCCTGGGTGATCTGGGTCCTGTCTGTGGGGACTTAGAAGGGGGTCTGGGCCCTGCTCAGGCCTGGGGGGCTCGGGAGGGTCTGTAGCCCAGTCTGTGACTCCTGGGTTCCTGGGAGGAGGCTACAGCCCCAGCGCTCCAAGTGGGGGTCCTCGGGGATCTGAGGATCCTGGAGCGGGTATCTGAGCCCGGCCTATAGTCCGTGGTTCCTTGTCGGGGAGACCAGGCCTGGCTCGGGGGCTGGGGGGGTAGGTTCCCAGGTTCTCCAAGCGTTCGGGCGCCGTCTGGGCCTGCGCGTCCGCCATACCTCCAGTGAACGTGCGCTCCACGTAGTCGATGATCTGGTCGTAGTCGCTGATGATGTTGTCACGGTGGATGACAACCGGCACCTCCTCGCCCAGGTTGAGCCGCATGAACCAGGGCTCCTTGTGCTCGCTCTGCGGCAGGCTCACGTCCCGCTCCTCACACGCCAGGCCCTTCTCGGCGATCACCAGCCGCACCTGCAGGCGCCAGGGTCAGAGCGGGGAAGGTGGGCAGACACGCGGGGATCCTCTGCCCCGGTGAGGCGGGGCGTGCAGGAAGAGGGGTCAGAGGTCACACACCGGAGGGGCCATGGTGCTGGAAGCCATTCCTGGGCCCCTGGGGCGCAGGACGGGGTGGCGTACCTCCTGGGGGCCTGGTGCCTGGTGGAGGAAGACAACTCTGCGCTGGGGACCAGGGGCAGTGCTGACTGGTGGTTAGGGAGCTGGGAGTCACAGTTGGGCTTAGCTGAAATAGGATTTCTGGCTCTGCCGTGTGTTTGGGCAAATTCCTTACACTTTCTGGGCTTCAGATTTTGTTGTTGTTGTTGCAGCATTGAAATATTAGTAATAACACCGACACAGTCTCTGGTACATAGAAAGCACTTAATTCATGATTCTCACTATCAGGATTGGACTCAGCCTAGCCTCCAAATGTGAATCTGACCAGGAAATTTGCAGAATTTCTCATTATCATCATAATCAACAGCAAAATTGCTCAAATGATTTGAGAAATCTAAAGTGAGGTGAAAAGAATTTGCTGACATCAGCCTAGCCCTTCATTGTCTCCAAACACCTTCCTATCTGGTCGTTGGATGCCCACAACAGCCTTCCATAGGGTGGCAGAGCGGGGACCATCTCCCTGTTTTTCTTGATGAGAAAATGAAAGCCCAGAGAGGGCAACTAACTTACTCAAAGCCACACAGCCACTTTGGCAGTTGACCTAAAACCAGAAAGTTCCTGACTCCCAGACTAGTGTTCTCTGCCCCGGGGGCTCCTTCCAGGGAGTCTTGGACCTGCCCTTTCCGGGCTCCTTCCCTAAGGTCCAGAGGGTCCCAGACAAACACTGGAGCTGGTAGATGCTAATGGAGAGATTTGAGGCTAGCTTGCTCCTGATTCAGCCCAACAGTTCTGAGCTGGGAGATGGTTAATGACTACCTAGTCCAACTGTCCTCTCCCTGTGGACTGAGACTCGGAGAGAAAGCTGGGCTTGTCCAAGGTCCCCCAGCAAAAGGATGGCAAGATCCATGCTTACAAGTTCTCCCTATTTCTGTCTCCAGCCCAGGAGAAAGAGAAGGCATCCCAAGAGAAGCACAGGTCGATGACCCCCTTCCATACCTAGGTGGTAACTCCTGAGCCTGGGCGTGCCCATTCTTCCTCCCAGATGCCAAGAGGTAAGCTCCCAGAAGAGGCAACACGGTGTTATAGTCAAAATGTTGAGGTGCGTGCCAGTTCAAGTCCCAGCTCTAGCACTTAATTGGTGGAGAAGGAAATGGCAACCCACTCCAGTATTCTTGCCTGGAAAGTTCCATGGACGGAGGAGCCTGGTAGGCTAGAGCCCATGGGGTCGCAAAGAGTCGGATATGACTGAGCGACTTCACTTTCTTTCTTTCTTTCTTGGCTTTACAAGTAGCTCTCCATCTGTGTGCCTCAGTTTCCTCATCTGTTCAATGGAAGTCTCATGAGTAAATTCCTCAGAGGGTTGTTGTGAGGATTAGACAGATTAGTCCCCATGGAACAGTGCCGGGCATCCTGTAGGGGTAATGTGTGCCTTGGCTCCTTGAATTAGACTAGGTTTTGGAGGCAGACAGACCTGAACTTGAAGGCTGACTCTGCTGCTTATTTTCTGTGTGACTTTGGGCAAGTCACTTGACCTCTCTGATCCCTAGCTTCTGTGAAATGAGGAATGTATTCTACTCCTTCAAAGCTGGCAAAAGGATGAGGTGGAATGACATGGATAAAGTCCCAGTGTGAGAGGTTAATACATGGGTTCCAACATCGCTGTTATCACACACACAGACACACACACCCCCACACACACACTGCCCTGCCCTACCATTGATGTCTTAGCGTACTTGATGCCCCACCCTCAGAGCTAACACGAACAACCCCTTCTGTGTGCTGGACTGTGGGGAAGAAGGGGTAATCAGCCCTTGAAAACCCCAGCCCTCACCCAGATTCATTTGCTACAGTAGCCAAAAGTAAGTCCTGTGGGCGGGATGGGGAGGCAGGGACTCAGGTCCTCAGCCTGGCTCTGCCACGGCAATGCTGTGTGACCTTGGAACTACTGCTGCCCCTTTCTGAGCCTCCTTTTAACTGTTAGTAAAATGAAAGGCTGAACTCCACGTTCTCAGAGTGTCCCGTGGCCCTGCTTTGAGCTGATGCTACATTCAGATCCTGTGGGAGACAGGGCTGGCAGAGGGTGCGAACTGCTGGTTCTAAGATGGGGGGGTGGGGACTGTGGCAGAGGGAGTGCCAGGGTGGCATTTGTTAGGTCTAGTCGTGTGGGTGTGTGTGCATGTGTCTGCGTGGCAGCTGTGTAAGTGAGCAAGTGTCTGCGCATGTGTGTGCACGAGTGTGGGTGGGTATGGATACAAATCAGTGTGAGCATCCAGTCTTTGGTGAGCATGTGTACATGAGTGTGAATATGAGTGTGTGTGCCCGTGTGTGTATAAGTGTGAGTGGGCATGAAGGAAAGCATTTATATGTGTATCTTGGCGCTCATGGGTGGGGCCCGTGCCCTGTAGGAGCTGCAGGGCAGTCGAGGCTGGAGTTCTGCTGGAACCCAACCAACCATTCCCCTCCAGCCCATCCTGGTGGGCTCCGCCGGGCCATCCAGCCTCTGGGTCAGGCTGGGATCTCTGGATGTATGGAAACAGAAACTAAATCAGGCCTTTGCCCTTGGCAGGCCCAGACATTTGATGGTGCATCCTTGCAGGGCGTCTGCTCCCGGGGCCCTGCCCTTGACCTTCAGTGAGGATGCCTGGTGGTGGGACTCCTGCCTGGGGAAGGGACTATCTTTAGAGGAACAACAGTCCTGCTTGGAGCTGCTCTGGGGTCACGCTGGCAAGCAGCCAAGGAGACTTTCTCCTTTAGCTGCGCTGCAGGCCACAGCCATGTGCCATTGTGCGGGGGAGGAGAGTGTGGGAGGAAGCCAGGCCCGGGGGAGGGGCATGCAGCCATCAAAGCCATCTGCCACCTCCACCTCTCGGAGGCCGGGTCAGACTCAGGTGGTCACCACTCAGGCATCAGCCATCTCTGGGCAAACTGTCTCCTCTGTGGGTGCCTGGAATTCACCCGCTGGTGCTTCACTGTCATGGTTAGGCACTGTCCCCCCTCACCCAGGCCCTTGAACAAACAGTGATGGGCTGAGCTGGTGTCTCTGTCCAGCCACTTAGTTGCTGTGTGACTTTGTAAAAGACACTTGGAGTCTCTGAACCTTCGTTTATTTGTCTCAAATACTTTTTTGAAAAAAATTAATAAGCTTTATTTCTTAGAGCAGTTTTAGGCTTACAAAATCAAATGCCTTTTAATATAACATCCTGAAGCTTACAAATGAGCCCTTTTTCAGCACTTGTTTACTGAATGCTTACTCTGTGCCAGGTCTTGTTCTAAGCGCTCAAAACTCAGCAGTGAACAAAACAAAGGTAACTGCCCATGGGGAGCTGACATTCTAATGGGTGCAGACAGAAGACGAGCCGTTAAAATGAGATTGTGTGTCAAACGATAGTGAGTTCACTGGGAGAAAAAGAAAAAAAGTAGAGCAAGGTAAGGGAAATTGGGGGTCCAGGGCATCTTAAATAGGGTGATCCAGGGACTTCCCTGGTGGTCCAGTGGTTAACAATCCACCTACCAGTGCAGGGGATGCAGGTTCGATCCCTGGATGGGGAACTGAGATCCCATATGCCGTGGGGCAGCTAAGCCCACCGCCACAACTAGAGTGCCTGTGTTGAAACTACTGCGCCTGCCTGCAGTAGACTCAGTGCTCCGCAACTAGAGGGGCCCATGCACTGTGAGGAAGACCTAGGGCAGCCAAAATTATTAAAAAAAAAACAACCCAATGGAGTGATCCCTCAGGGCAGGCCTCTCTGAGAAGGTGACTTTTGAGCAAAGAACAAAGTGGAGGGGTAGTTCAAGCAGTGATCTGAAGAAGAGAGCTCCAGGCAGAGGGGACAGCCTGTACAAAGGCCCTGAGGGGGAGATGCCTGAAATTCTTGAGAAACGGTGAGATGGCCAGAGTGGCTGCAGCAGGGTGTATGGGAGACAGAGGAGAGGGGATCAGGAAGAGTCGTGCACAGGGATTTTTAATGGAGATTCCTAGACCCAGGGGTCTATGAATAAAATCAGGGAGTCCTTGAACTAGGATGGGAAGATTACAGGTTTATTTTCAGTCATCTCAGGCTGACACTTAGCAGTCTCTTCAATTATGAGTGTAGGCGACAAAGCATGGTAGAGTCAGCAGCGCCTGCAATATTGTCACCACTAGGGATCAGATACTGTCATCATTTCACAGTTGCTGCAGTTACAGCTGTCACGACTTCAACGTTACAGTAGTCATCAGTCCTGCCACTCGATCGTGTGATACGATGGGTTCATACAGAAACACATATTATTATGTAATTAATTTGTTTTGGAAAATATGTCAATAGCTGTACTTTGGTAGGACTGGTTTTCCTTCTAACCCAGCGCTCCTATGTATTGATGTTACTCAGTTAAACACACTATTCTGAGAAAAGTTCGCAGGCTTCCCCCGATTGATGAGGATTCCACGACCAGGCAAGGTCAGATCCTGCAGGAGGGCCTGAGGCCCTTATATGACAACTCTGGCTTTTTCCCAGAGGGACTTGGGAGCCACTGCAGACTTCTGAGCAGAGGAGCGGTGGGTTGTGCAGTCCTCGCCTGTGGAACTCCTGGGAGTGGGGGTGGAGCTGGAACGTGGCCAAGGGCAGCATGGACAGGACTGGGGTGCCAGTGCCCAGGAGCTTGAAAAGCAAGGCCAGAGTGGCAGGTAGAGGCCATTTGCTCGCCTTCTGCCATGTCTGGGAGGGCCTTCTGGGAACTGCTGTGCATACAGGCAGGGCCCTTTAGGACTGATGGGAAAGAAGGCAATGCTAAGCTCCTGCTCTGTGCCTGGCACTTAACACATGTCCATGTCCTCTGAATCCCCCAGAAATCCTGCGGAGCCAGATGCAAATGTCCCCCTTTCCAGAGGAGGATATAGAGGCACAGAAAAGTGAAGTGACTTGTCCAAGGTCACACAGCCAGTGAGCACTCAAGATGAAACTGGAAGCCAGGACCATCTGACTGTACAGCCCAGGAGCTTTCTGTCAGGCTGCACTGCCTCTAGAACCCACCATGGGCACCTGGGCAAGGAGAAGGCCCTGGCAGGAGAGGCAGGAGAATGCCTTTNTGAAACTGGAAGCCAGGACCATCTGACTGTACAGCCCAGGAGCTTTCTGTCAGGCTGCACTGCCTCTAGAACCCACCATGGGCACCTGGGCAAGGAGAAGGCCCTGGCAGGAGAGGCAGGAGAATGCCTTTGTCAGAGGTTTGGTCACAAATGGGATTGCAGTGGGTGGTCCCATCCTTGACTTAGGGGGCAACTTAGCCCTGAGCTGAGCTCATCCTGAATAAGAAATACTCAGGAGGCTTCCTCGGGAAATGGTGATGGGAGGTGCCACCCCCAACCCCCTGTCCAGTCCTGGACACTGGGGCTTGGCTCCTGAGGTTCTGGGGGAGGAGGAAATCCTGGCATCTGGAAGTGGGTCTGACTCATTCCCAAATCCCCAGCAACTTTGTCGAGCCTGGCGTGCAGTAGGTGTTCAGCACGCATGTATAGAATTTATGGACGAGTCCCCGCATGACCTTGGTTAACTCCATCTCCTCCTTTACCTAACACTTTAGTGATATCATTATCAACAGAGCCCTGATCTCATGCCAGGCACTGCTATCAGCACTGTTTGTACATCATCTCATTTCCCCATCACAAATAGCCCTCTGTATAAGGTACTGCCATTAGCTCCACTTTACAGATTATAAAACTGAGGCTTTGGGGGAGGCGAAATGACCTGCCCAAAACTCCATGGTGAGTTATTGGGGAAGATGGCTCTCCTGCTGGGGACTGTCTGGCCTCAGAGTTTGTACTTTAAAGTGGGAACTACTCAAAGGAGAGTCAATGGACCAGCTTCATCAGCATCACCTGGTAGTCTGTTAGGATGCAGCATCTTTGGCCCCACTCCAGATCTACTGAATCAAAATCTTTGAGGTGAGACCCAGTGTTCTGTGTTTGAAACAGTAATGTATGCTCATGTGTGACTAGTGCCAGTGTAGAACACGACTTAGTGACTGAACAGGTGTAAAACTATGAGCTATAACACCTTTTCAACAACCCTCTCAGCAAGCCTGAGAAGGGGTTGCAAATAGAGGAAATAGCTATAATTGTTATTATTATCCCATTTTCCAGATGATGAAAACTGCACCCGAACCCCAAAATCAGACCAAAGACTGGTTCCAAGGCCATTTCTCTTTAAGGCATCTATTTCTCCATCTGGAAAATACGTGAGTGGAACAGAAGGATCTTGCAGGGAGAAGTGGAAGGGTCAGGCAATGAATGGGTGACCCGTAGGCTCCACTAGGACCCAGCTGCTGGGAGCTGGCCATGGTGCTGAATTTGTGCCTCATCGATAGGACAGCCCAGGGTTGGAGATTGCGCCCCTAGAGGTGCCCGGATCTTACAGGCGCGGGGTTCGGACCTCACCCCCAGAAACCGGGAACCTCGATAACTTAACACCGGGCTGGATTCCCAACCACCTTCCAGCCCCCCTGAGTCTGAGAAAGGGCCGTGGGGTTGTCTGTGCCTTTAAGAGCAGAAAACACATCTTGTGGGCCGAGCTGAGGTTTGGGGAGATGGGTTAACTCGTTGCTTCTCAGCTCAAAATTAGGGGGTGTAAGGGGAGGGCTAGGGTCAGACCCTTCACACCACAATCAGAAGTCCCCCGGCTGGACAGAAAGGCAGGGGAGCTTTGACCCGAAGGCCTGTGGTATCGGGATAGAAGCGCAGAGGGCAGGCCTGCTGTGGGACTGGGGCTGGAGGCTGGACCCCTGGAAGCGCTCCTCCCCCTCCCCGCAGCAGCCGCCCCCTCCAACAGGCCGCCTTCCCAGCAGTGCCCATTCCCTTCCCCTTGCCTTTGTCTCTCTTCTCAGCCCTCCAACAGATCGTGTCTTTCTGGGAGGGAAAGAGGCAGAATGGCTGTGCCTAGGATGAGGGACGGTGCTCCTGGGGCCCAAGACAGGGCCAGTCACCTCCCCGGAGAGCAGCCCAGCGTCCCCCGTCCTCCGGGCCCCCCAACCCCAGACTCTACCCTCCAGTCTCTGAGCAGATCTTCAGATTCTTAAACCCTCCCGGGTCCCCTCCCCCAAGTCTCCTAGCCGCGGGGCGCATCGGGTTCCCCGGCTCCCTCCAGGCTACCTTCTGTGAGCTGAAGGACTGAGTCCAGTGGTACAGAACCAGGCTCTCCTTGGGCCAATGGGCGTGGCTGGCCGCTTCGGGTGCGTCGGGGGCCTCCACCGGCTTCGCCGCATCGCTCTCCAGCGCCGAGATGGGCCACCAGCTGCAGTTGGTGGGGGTCAGGTTGTTGGGGGTCGCCATGACAGCCCGAAATCCGAGGGAGGAAAGCAGGAGGCTTCGGCGGCGGCGGCTCTCTCGCCCAGCATCACATGGCCTCCTCGAGCCTGCCCCTCTCCTTCGCTCGCTCGCTCCCTCCCTTCCCCGTGAATGTCATTACTCACTGGGCTCACGGGGGAGGGGCGAGGGGATCCCAGGAGCTCACTCCCTCCTCCTCCCCTTGCCCCGCCCCTGGCCCGTGTCGGAAAAGCCGTCAGTCCTCGGTCAAGCTCGGTGGAAGGGCGCGAGGCGCCGTAGGAAAGCGGACCATGCCCCCAAGCAGCTCCAGTCTGGCCAGTCACCTGCCGAAGATTCCACCATTGCAAACACATTCTGCCTCTCAATCTTCTAAAAGGCAAAGGGGACCGCTGGAATTATAGGAATCCATTCCTTTTATCAATTCGAGTCTGGAAGTAGCTGGTTTCTTTTCGAAGCTGTTATTTTCTAACTTTTCTCCAGAAAGACCTTTAGGGGTTAAAGGGAACACATTATGGTCTATTGAACAAACACTTACATAGCACTTCCTGTGTGTCCAGACTCTTGTCCTAAAGGCTTTTCAACCATCCATTCATTTAACCATCACAATAATCCTATTAGCTTCATTTTATAAACAGAGGGGGAAACTGAGGCACAGAGGGTCTAGGTGACCTTGGGCAAGGTCACCTAGCTAGTAAGTGGTGGAGCTGAGATTCAAACCCCGGCTTAGTAGCTCCAGACTCTCTGATTTTAGCCATAAGGTCATTATGTGACATTAAAGGACAGCAGAGCAAGCATTTATCAACCCAAGTAACATGCATCATCTCATTTCATCTGCACAGTAATCATTTTTCCCAGGTAAGGGAGGTGAGGCTCAGAGGCATCGAGTCATTGGTCCAAGGTCACATCTTCACCCCAGAAGACTGAAGCATCACTAGAGGAGCCCTGTATTGGCTTTGCTGTCACACGGTTTTCCCTAAACATTCATGGGTGTGTGCATACTAAATTGCTTCAGTCGTGTCCAGCTGTGTGACCCCATGGATGGTAGCCCACGGCTCTTCTGTCCGTGGAATTCTCCAGGAAAGAATACTGGAGTGGGTTACCATGCCCTCCTCCAGGGGATCTTCCTGACCCTAGACTTGAACCCAAATCTCTTACATCTCCAGCATGGCAGGTGGGTTCTTTACCACTAGTACCACCTGGGAGGCCCCAAATTCGTGGAACTTTACATAAAGTTCCCTAATATATTCTTGCTTGCCTTGCTATATTTTGTTTATAATTGAGCAAATAGATGCAAATAGAAGCACTAGCTTCTCAGTTTGCTCTCTACTGCCCACCCCAGGTCATGCTTCCAAGGGCCCTTGAGCTCATCACCCCCCAGATTAATTAGCATATCTCTGGTGGAAACAGTGTCCTTTCTTCTACCAGATAAGGACAGTTCTGTGGTCCAAGAGTTTCCTTTTTGTGTTGGTTGCCAGGAACCTTGAAACCATGTTCTAGCTGCCACATCAGCCTCCCTGGTTCGGCAAAATCTCTCTCTCTCTCTTAAAAAAATGTAATTAATTTATTTTTGGCCATGTAAGGTCTTTGTTTCTGCTCTTGGGATTTCTCTAGTTGTGGCAAGCGGGGGCTACTCTCTAGATGTGATGCTAGGACTTTTCACTGTGGTGGCTTTTCCTGTTGCAGAAGATGGACTCTACAGCATACAGGCTTCAGTCATTGTAGCACGCAGGCTTAGTTGCCCCAAGTAGACATGTGAAATCTTCCCGGACCAGGGATCAAACACATGTCCTCTTCTTTGGCAGGTGGATCCTCAACCACTGGGTAACCAGAGAAGTTTAGCAAATTCTCTTTTTATGAAAGTTTTATGTCTTCCTCAAAATGTCTTGTTCACAGTTTAATTTTGCAAAGGACATGATGTGTCTTGGAAAATTCAAAAATCTATGAATACAGGAGAGTAAGACCTCAGGAATTTGATCAGTGTGGAAAATCTGGGCCCCTATCTGTATCTTTGACCTGAATGCATACAGAGAGCCTGACTCAGAGCAGTCACATTGAAATATGTATTATTTATCTCAACAAACATTAATATTAACCGTGTACTCACTATGTGCAAAACACTTTTTGAGGCAAAGTAATAAGACAGACACTGGTTTGTTGTTTGCATTTTTCACTTAGCAATACACCTCGGAAAGCGTTTCCTACCAGCACAGGTATAACCCATACTTTATAACAGTCCACGCTGTGTGGATGCAACATAAATGGATGACTATACACTCTGTCTCCAGTCTTTTGTTATAAAAACAATGCTGCAGTAAATATCCTTATTCATATAAACTTATGCACATGTTTGAAGATAATCTATATGATAAATTTTAGAATTGAAATTGCTGGATCAAAAGTATATCTTTGCCAAAGTTCCCTCTGAAGAGGCTGTACCGGTTTATGCATGCGTGCTAAACTGCTTCAGTCTCTTTGCAACCTCATGAACTGTAGCCCACCAGGCTCCTCTGTCCATGGGATTCTC
>SJYX01010451.1:652646-676441 GCA_006410675.1 Oreotragus oreotragus | reverse complement strand
TGTGTGTGTGTGTGTGTGTGTGTAACCTAAGCTTTACCCTCTTAGCAAAATCTCGAGTATACAATACAGTATTGTTAACTATAGGCTCTGTGCTTTTAAGTAGAAATCTAAGGACTTATTCATCTGTACAACTGAAACTTTTGAATCAAATTCATAGTTGAAAATTTCTTGCCACAAGTATCCTGAAAGTTTTTTACAGCTTAGTTGGAAACTAATCTTCTTTATATGTTAACAGTATCATCATAAAACAAAGGTAATAAGATTGCATTCCATGACCCTTTTAGATAAGTTCTGATCATTTCATTAGACATGCAGTTATAAAAGTCACTTGTTATGATTGCATATTTAGATTTTCTTGCCACCGCTTTTGGTACAATGAATACATGAAATAATTCTGAGTCAGCAGAATTACTTGAAAATCTTGTTAGCACTTATCTTCTAGACATTTAATAGGACAAACTTCAGCAACGCTATCTCTCTGAGTTGCTCAACTACATGTAGATATGATATTTTTCCTTTGCTACCAAGTCCTCCTGCTGAGCCAACCACCATCTCGGGACCTGACTGCAAGCTCCAACACATCAGTGGAGGTATTACATGCTGCGAGGCACTGGAGATGCACACAGGATGGAAAATTAATCCATCCTGTGGCCAGAGTTGGAACTGCCTAGAAATACTCCTGACTCCCTGATGACTCTGGTTAAGACAGCCTGGTGGTTCTTAAATGCTTGGTGTGAGCCTGGGTGCCCCAGAATAGCTTTCATCAGGTGGGATGGGGCAGGAGACGGTCACAGTTGTTTAAAGGTTCAAACAAGCAGATCAGTCACTTAACCAGAGGCGGTGCTGAAAAATATAACTGCCAGAGAACCAGTTTGTGGTTTGCAAACAGGACAATTGGGTGTGGGCTGAAAATGTGGCATAACCACCCAGGAAGAACTGAAATTGCCAAGCAGGAGGCATAACTACACGCCCTGGTTATGACCTCTTGCCTGGCAGCTCCCAGCAACATAAGCCCATGTCCGTTATCTCTAAGAAAATGAAGGTATCTATCTGAAAGTAAAGAAGGGCTTAAGGGGGGACTTCATCTATTAGTGCAGGTCTGAGGGCAGCAAGGCGCGCCAAGGGGAGCCCTGGACACGGAAGAGACCCCAGCGCTCCTGCCCTAGCTCTGTCACTGACAAGAGCAAATCTTGCAAATGCTCTGGGCCTCAGCATCCTCATTCATGAAATGGGAATAACTGTACCAGCTGCATCTTCCTTGCAGTATCGTGTCGAGGCTCAAGCAAACCATCAAGAAGTTTCTAAGAGCTCCTGGTGTTCCCAGAAGTGTAGATCCTGAGAGGGGCTGGGATGAGGATGAGGAAGAGCATCTGGCCTGGAGTATTCACAGCAGATTTTGGAGGAACTGGGACTCAAACCTGGGAAACAACAGTAAATCGTTGGGCAGTATTTGCACAAGGACTCTGTTTCAGAATACAACCTCTAATTCCTCTAAGACTTCACAAGCAAGGAGGGTGTCCATGGAGAGGCACAGCTGAGGTGGATCCTGAATGATGAGGACGAATGAGCTGCACAAAAGGAGGGAAGGACAGGTGTTCCTTGTGAGAGGGCTGCGTCAAGGCTTGGAGGGGATATCAGGCAGTGTTATTCAAGGAGGCATGAATCACTGACAAAAAGCTCAAGAGCAGGGAATGAAACGGTGTAAGTAGGATGAGACCAGATTAAAGTAGCAGTGAAACCAGACAGAAGAGGCATTTAGGAAGAAAGAGAAAGTTCCAGGAGAGTTTCAAGCAATAGTTTAAGGAAGATTAGTCTGGCAAGTAACATGCAGGCTGGTTGCAGCTAAGGTGGAAAAGAATTATGGAAAATTATCTATTAGCCATTCATAGCAGTGGTCGTGGAGAAAAACGGAGAGATAAACAAAGGGAAAAACTGAAAAGTATGGATGACTAGCTGGATGTGGAGGATACCCTGGTCCACTTTGCTCTGCTTTCTTGGACAGTGGTTTCAAGCCATTGTTCCCAGAGTATTGTGAATACAATTGACTCATTGATAAGGACAAATTTTTTCTCGCTGCCCACAGCTTTCATCACATGGTTCTGTAAGGGGGGTTTTCTTGATTGTTTCCATTTCGATTTAACATAAACTCCTGCTGTCCAGTTTTGCAATAAATGTTTATTGCTGTGTTCTTTTTTTTTTTTTCCCACATTACAGGGGCACTAGAAGGAGAAGAGAGGGAGGACAGCCCCAAGACAATATGAAGACATAACTGCTGAAAAGCTCCCTAGCCTGGGAAAAGAAACAGTTATCAGAGTCCAGGATGCACAGTGCTGCATACAGCCAAAACACATTGTAATCAAAATGATGAAAATTAAATATAAACAAGGAATACTAAAAGCAGCCAGTGAAAAAGCACAACAAATAACATACAAGGGAACTCCCATAAGGCTATCGGTTGATTTTTCAGCAGAAACTCTGCAGACCAAAAGGGAATGGCAATGTAAAGTGATGAAAGGGAAAAAATCTACAACCAAAAATGCTCGTTTTTTTTTTAACCTGTGTAACTCGGAAGCTTGAAAGTAGGCTTATGTGTAGAATTCATTATTTATCTGAATCTGTACACTATTTGCATGAATTTTAGCCACTGGATCCTAGTGGCAAGACGCAATTCCAAAGTAGCCCACTAGATGGAAGACAATAGCTACTTTCTCCCCACCCCATTCCACATAAATGAAAGGGTGGGAAAACTAAGCTCTGTGGCTTCACACATTTGTCTTCTAACCTCTTGTAAGAAAACACAGACTTTTATAGCGACATCTATCTGCATTGCGCTGAAAAAGTGAGAGAAGGATTTTCAGACTACTGAGACCTAAGTACACTTCCCCCCCCACCCCCTGAAGTTTTTGGTTGGACTTTGTTTGGTTTTGTCCAGGAAGGACACAGTGGAGGGAACAAATAATGAGCGTGGTCTTGATAACAGTTTGAAGAGAGAGACTATTGATTACAATACAGTATGTATTGATTGACTGGTTGATCTCTGCATGGCAGGGTTGGGGGAGTTCGGTGGGAAGGGCACAGTGGGAATTTACAGATGGAAGCCGTGGTCACAATGAATAACAGTGAGATTGTTCCCTAAGGTCACAGAGCAAAATCATCCAAGGCTCTGTGCCACCGTCTCAGCAGAGCCCTGACGCCCCAGGGTGAGAAACTCCAAGTTGCTTAAGGGAGGCATTTAGTTTCCCTTCCTCCCCCAGGATAGAACTGCACTTCATCAGCTTAGCGGAAAGCAGCTGACAGTGGACTTCACACCTAACTCTAATATGGAATTGCTATGAAAAGTGACCCAGCCAGGATAACTGCCCTCGCGGTTCCATGAGGTCACGGCAGGCAGGAGAGTAAGGACGCCAAGAACCGCAGCAGCAACAGCAGCGGGGGCGCCAGGACCCGGCCCCGGCCCCGGACCGGGATGCGCCCCGGGAAGCCGGCGGCTCCTGGCGGTACCGAGGAGTGGTTAAGTGCAGGCAACGAAAAGGTTAAGTGCTTTCCTCGTCGCAGCTCCCCTTCCACTGCGGAGGAGCTGCCAGGCCAACCGCAGGCTCCAGCTGCGCTCACGTGACTTCTCCTTCCAGTTTTCCTACGGGAAGCACGCGCAGATCTGTGGAGTATTATTACCATATATAGAGAGAAACTGCTAGGCGAAAAACCCGGGAGAAGCCTGAGTCAGTTGCCTTAAGTAGGAGTGACCGGCCGGGGGAGGGGGCGGTTGGGAGGAAACCTGCCCTTCAGCACACATCATTACTAACGGTGTTAGGTCTGCTGATGATTCAGAAGACAGATCAGAAAAGGGAAGTGCTGCAAATGGGCATCTCACTGCAGGAAAGGTTATTAAGCAGCTATTAAGAATTCTGGAGAACTAATGAAAGACAGACTTTTCTCAACCTTATTTTAAAAGATGATAAGTTCTAACCTCCTCCCTACATGTACTTGTTTTTTTATTTAAACAAAACAAAAAATATTCTAAATAGACATAGTCCAGTGGATGATCTAAGACGAAATCTCTGTGACTGAAGCATTGCTGCCGGTTAAAAAATAATGTAAGTTACACACGAGATATCCCTACTGACCAGAAATGATTATGGATGTGTAACTGCTTTGATGTTGTGACATAATTGTTACTGGCAGACTGAAAAATAGAACCACCAAGAATTTTGACCAGAATGGTATCAGGAGGTCGGGGACTTTTGGATGAAGGTTTGGAAAAGAATTGAAAGCTTTTACATCTATTCCTAGCGTTTCCATCTTGCCAGTGTGTGCATAGCTCAAACTACCTCAGTTTTCCACTCATAAAATGGTCATAGCATTTATCTCTACATAGTTTTTAGTACTCTATTAAATTTTTCTGGGATTATGCCCATAATGCTTTCTGAACCTCTAGGAAGCAATAGAGTCTCACTTTTTAAAACTTTCCTGTCACAGCCTATTGTCATCTGATCATCAGCATATAGTTTTTTTGTATAGTTTTGTTGATGATCACACAATAATAATGCCTGTAACTTGGGAAATTAAACATTACTAAATAACCAGAGTAAGCCTATAGGCTTATTCTTGGATTCCATAAAAGTACCCCCCCAAAGGGCAGAGTATTCTGTGCAAGTCAACTAGGAAAACCACTCTATAATGTTGCTAAGATTAAATTAGCAACATGACAGAGGAAACCAAATAACCACCCACTGAGAGTCTCCTTGTGTAAAGTAATAATTCTGCAGATTTCCAAAGGTATCCCCCGAAATAATACTTTCCCGCTAAACTGATTGTCATTTCTTTAATAGAAGGTAACATTCTCATCCTGGAAAAATCAAGCAGTAGAGAAATGCAAAAAAGAAAAATGTGAATATCCCTTACAGTCTTACACTCCCCGGAGACCAGAGAGATCAAAACTATCCCGCCTGACCTCTTTCTAAGGATAAACATGTACACATACACATGCACATACACGGATGTGATCATAATATAGATAATGCTCTGCAAGAGACTTCCTTCACTTGATTAATTTTATATAACTTTACAGATTAATATGTATACATCAACCCCATTATTAGTGCTGGCTGCAGCCATTGACGGATAGAGCTGTTTATCTGTTCTTCCATCTCTGATGAAGCCTTAGGGCGCTCCTCAGTGATGTTTCCAGATTACAGAAAATGTTGCAGTGAACATCTTTAAATTCTTACATATCCATAATCAAGTATTTCCCCAATGGTAAATTATAATAAGAGGGATTTTTGTGTCAAAGTCAGGAGACTTTAAAAATGCTACAGTTTCATTTCTCTCCCTTTCCTCAAAAGCACTCACATGCCCACTGTGGACTTACAAAATATTCACAAAATGAAAGCTGAGAGTTATGTTTTATTCAGTGGGAATTTTTAGGACTTAACCCTGGGAGCATCTCAAGTAACCCTGAGAGAACTGTTCCGAGGAGGTGAGGCAGGGAGCCAGGTTATTCAGAAATAAGTTTTGCAACAAAGGGCAGGTAATTGGAACATCAAAAGATTATTGTTAATTAAAGAAAACCAGATATTCCAAGTTATGAAAGATAAAAGAGTTGGGGCTCACTGAAATAAATCACTCCTTTATACACACCTGAGCTCTCTGGGGCCAGCGTCCCGTGTTTCCACAGCCCGGAGCTTCCTCAGGACTCACGTAGGGATGGCTGCAGTCGGATGGCTGCTAGACTGCAGGTACTCTTCTCCTTACTGAGTGCCCTTGGGCTCACTAGCTCACTAAGCATGGTGGCTGCAATTGCTGATGGCTGTGACATCCTTTGTTTACTCCTATGGCAGGAAATATTCCATTTCTCACCACCTACTGAACTGTATGAGGGTCTATTTTCCATTGCTGCTGTATTTGCAGCTCAAGCCATTCTTGTTAAGATATGTTGGAAGTCTTACCAGTTTAAGCATCATGGTACTGTGATCAAAGACCCCTCCAAAGAATATCAGCTGATCGAGCCAATCAGTTTCTGTTCTCCTGGTTTTCCACAGCAGGCAGACAACAGCGGTGCCCACTTTACTGTTAGTTACATGGGTACCTAAACATGGAGCTCTACAAAACCTCTCCCCAGAATGTGGCTTAGACATGACCTGTGGGAAACGCCTTCACTCCCCATTGCCCAAGTCTGAATGGTGGGATTTCCACTTTCCCACAGACCTCAGCTTGCATGCGAGAGTCTGCAGGGCCTCCTTGGACCCCGGAAAAAGAAAAGGTGGTTGAAGTGATGTCAGCCATTAGTTCATATCTCTTAACACCAGGGCTTGGTCCTTTGGTGCAGACAACTCTCCTGGAAGGGAGGCCAGGAAGTGTGTGGTGGAAGGCAGATCCCAAGAAGGAACACTGCAAAAAGCCCCATTCCCTATGATTTTTTCCTCCTTCTCTTTTTTTTTAAATTGATCTATATTAACATATGGGCTTCTCCAGTGGCTCAGCAGTAAATGATCTGCCTGCAGTGCAGGAGACTTGCAGGAAACGTGGGTTCAATCCCTGGTCAGGATGATGCCCTGGAGGAGGGCATGGCTATACCCACTCCAGTATTCTTGCCTGGAGAGTTCCATGAACAGAGGAGCCTTGCGGGCGACAGTCCATAGGATCACAAACAGTCGGACACAACTGGGCGACTAAACAACAATGTTGACATATAAGATTGTATTAATTTTAGGTATACAACGTAATTTAATATTTTATTGTGAAGAGACCAGTTAACATCCATCACCATATTTTTTCTAAAGATGAGAACTTTTAAGATTTACACTTTATCCTCCTCTCTTGATTTATCCTTTGTTATACCAGTTTTTATAATTTTGTTTTCTTTATTGAACAGGCAGTTCTACATATTGGTTTAGTTCTACTGGTGGTCACTATTATATTTTACCAAAGACATGTGAGCCCACATTTCTCTCTCAGACTCTAACAGCAATTGTAGCAATGTCCTGGACTTCCTACCCCAATGGGAACCCTTTGCAGGTCTTTATTTTTTCTTCCCACCCTTCTTCTTTCCTTTCCCCACGCTTTCCTGAATAATCTATCCAATTTTCCAGACACCGTAATCATTATTTTCTTACAATATGACTTATTTTTTAAGATTACTTCTAATTGCATCACACTTCATTTCTCAGAATTTATTTAGATTTTACTCTAAATTTTATTGGATTTTTACTATTTAGTGTCCTTTCTTATAAATCATATCTTTTCCTTTCTTGTAATCTTTACTCTGATCCAGATTTTATTTAACTAAAGTATCTTCACAAGTAATTATCTAAAAAGAGTACATGATTGGTGTATTACTACATTCTGATTTTCTGAATGTCTATAATTCATAGTTACCATTCTTTTCCTTGTTAACTTATAACTCTAATAAAACCTCACACCCTTCCTGGTTCTTGATATTAGAAATGGGCTTTGAAAAATAATGCTGTCATTATTTGATGAACATTTTCAATTAGCAGATACAACAGGTATTTTCTCTAGATCTGAAGATTTGTTTTGTATTATTTCATTGACTTTTGTTCTGCTTTCGGTTTTGCATTTAGAACTCTGATTGTTCTTAGATTAGACTACTAAATCTGTTCTCCAAGCTATTTTTCTTTTCTCACAATCTTTCTTGTGTGTCTACTCCATCAATGTAATCCAGATTTGGGGTTGTCATATTATTCACTGTCATTATTTAGATTTTTTTTTTTTGGCAATTATGGTTTTAAATATTTGTCAAAGAACTGTTTATTTTCAGAGCATTTATTTTGGTGAAAACCTGGTTTGTTGGTTGGTTGGCAGGTGTAGTGGATGCAGTATCGTCTCAAATCTCATTGTGAATATGAACTAGGAGATTTTTCCTAATTCCCCTGGATCTTGTTTCATGGAGGTCCCTTTGTTCTAAATGGTCATCTTGGTGCTCCCCTTCTGACCAGAAGATTCTACCTCTGTAGTTAGTGATGTGTTGTTGCTGTCTAGCTGATTTACTTGTATTAGCAGGTGTGAGTCTCTTTAGCACTAACATAGATCTGACTGTGGGGTCTCCTGGGAGGAAATGATCAGAGCCTTGACCAAAAGGAGCTTCTTAGGCAGGCTGGTGATGAGGGAGGGCATAGTGCAAGTGGCTCTCTTTCAAGTACGCAGAGGAAAGCACCCTGACATGCCAAGCCCGCTCCACAGGCAGGCAGCAATGGGGCCAGCCGGGATTGGAGCTATTCCTCTGGCCAACTGAAGGGATTTGGGCCAGCGAGAAGATGCCTTCAAACACAGATCTGACCATGGAGTCCAAGGGTTTCCCTGAGGAGAGGGAGCAAGACCTCATGGGCTTTCTTATAACCTGACACTCCCTGTACAGCCTCTGTAGGAATTTTCTGTTGCATGACAAATGACCACAAAGTTAACGGCTTAAAACACATGTGTATTATGTCATAGTTTGCACGGATCAGGAGTACAGGCATGTCCTCTGATCAGGCTCCACCAGGCCACAATCTCATCCCACATGAGGCTCTAGATTCTCTCTCAAGCTCAGTAAGTGTTTGGCAGAATTCGGTTTCTTGCAGCCAGATGACCGAGTCCCCTGTTTTGTTGCTGGGAACTGTGCTCCGTTCCTAAGGCCACTTGATGTCTCCTGCTGCATGGCCCCCAAGGCAGGCCACAAAGCAACTCTCTGCAGCTTTCCAGGCCCCTTCAGGCAAGTGTAGGGTGTTCAGACTGCCATGTCATGGATTAGGACGCAACAGAGCCTTTTGTGACTGTGTAGAGGTTGGCCTGAGGTCCCTGAGATGCAAAATTGATTATTAGGGATGACATGTTTCAATCTGTTTAAGAAGAACACAGTCTCTAGAGAAGGAATTTTAAGACAGAGAGAGCAGTTTAGGTAATAATACTAATAGCATGATCCAGACCAAAATCCAATGCCACAGAAGAACAATGAGTTTCTAGAAATAAAATTATCTTGCGGATGCTCTGTGAACGACACTGTGGAGAGAATGAGAAGAAGCCAGGGCGGAAATATCTCACAAGACATGTCCGATAAAGGATGTTTACCCAGAAAATAGAAAAAACTGTTAAAACTCAACAATAAGAAAATTAACATCCAGATTAAAAAATGAGCAAAAGATCTGAACAGACAACTCACCAGAGAAGATGTACAGATGGGAAATAAGCGTAGGAAGAGATGTTCTACATCATGTGTCATCAGGGAACTGCTAATTAAAACAATAATGAGATGCCAACACACACCTGTTAGAGTGGTCAAAATCCAGAACACCCATCCCACCAAATGTTCACAAGGAGCATTTGAACCCTCATTCATTGCTGGCGGGAATGCAAAATGGTGCAGCCACTTTAGAAGACCATTTGGCAGTTTCTTACAAAACTAAACATACTCTTACCAGGTAATCCAGGAATCACTCTGGCATTTATGCAAATTAGCTGAAAACTTATGTCCACATACCCCACCCCCCAAAAAAGTGACCTCTCAAGCCATGGAAGTCATAGAGGAACCCTAAATGTAAAGAGCTAGTTGGAAAAGGCCACATGCTGTGTGAGTCCAGTTATACGACATTCTGGGAAAGGCGAAACTGGAGACAGAAAAACACTGGTTGCAAGTGAATAGGAGAGAGGGAAGGATGAATAGGCAGCCACAGAGGATTTTTTAGGGTAGTGAAACTATTCTGTACGATACCGCTATAGGGAGACTCTCTGTACTTTCTACTCAGTTTTGTCGCAAACCTAAAACTTCGGTTGATCTGAAAAACAAAGTCTATGTAAGCAGGAGGAACACGGGTTTCTGAAGGATCTGTAAAGACTGGCTTGAATATATGCGTAGCTGACGTTCAGTGTTCCTTCCAGCCCAGTCGCTCTGGCTGGCACAAAGCCTGTGCCCGGGAGCGATGGCTGTGTGGCTCTATTCACAGAAGACGCAGCCTGAGCACAGAGCAAACCCAGCTAAGCTCCTTCTCCCTAGGACTTCAGTGGGGATGAGGACAGAGCAGTATTGTGTGAAGTAGACTAGCTACATCTGTTTCCTGAGGGTGACAGACATGCAACAAAACCCCCTTTGGCAGTGAGAAACAACGGCAATGTTAATTCTTCAGACGCGAGTACTGTGCTCTCTTGGGAATAAGCGTCAGACAGATGACCCTTTGAGTGGCACTTAAGTCCAAGGGGGCTCCCCAGGTAGGCAGTAGTAAAGAATTTGCCTGCCAATGCAAGAGACAGTGGGTTTGATAGGAGACAGGAGACTTGGATTTGATCCCTGGGTCAGGAAGATTGCCTGGAGGAGGAAATGGCAACCCACTCCAGGATCCTTGCCTGGAAAATTCCTTGGAGGAGCCTGGTGGGCTACACTCCATGGGTTCACAAAGAGTTGGACACAACTGAGCACGCACACACACACACACAGTTCAAGGAGGGTAGTTAGGTGTGTCATGAGGGTGATGAAAGAGAACACTGGAGGGAGAGTTAGACCCTGATCTCCTGGATAATTTTGGAACTGGAGGGTTTCCATTCATATTGGAAAAGTAGAATAATGTAACATCTACTCACAGATGATTGTGTAATTTATTTTTTCCAAATACTTTGACTTTGTTTTATGTCCTTAAGTTTCTGTCTGTATATTTGGAACTCAAAGAGTATAGTGTGTGCAGGAGAAGGATTTGGGAAGCAATCCATCCATCTTAGAGTCAAAACTAAAAATAGTTAACTTTGTAACCAGATAACTTTTTAAAAGAGAAAACACTAGATTGAAATCATAGCATATTTGACAAACAACATAATCCATGCGCCTCTGGTTTCTTAGTTAATTGAGATCCCCTGGGAATATCCACAACAGGATGTGGCGAGGAAATCCTACAACAGCTACTTAGATGGAGTCTCTGAGTTGCTGCTTTGGTTTCGCTTTAATGTTCCTGGATTCTCAGGCTCATTCGTTTCCTTTCTTCTTCGGCTTCTTACTTGGCTATAAACTGGTCAAACCACACCCATTAGAAAAACTAGTATCAAAAAGAGAAAGAAGAAAGGTGGAAGGAAGGAAGGAAGAGAGAGAGAGGAAGAGAGAAGAAGGAAGAGAGGGAGAGAGAGAGGAAGGCAGGGTGGAGGCGGGAAGGAAGGAAATAACCAGCGCCGATGATAATGTGGGGAAATTGGGACCTTTGTGCACTGCTGAAGCGAATGTGAAATGGTGCCATGCTACAAAAACCAGCACGGCAGTTCCTCACGAAGTTAAACAAAATTACCAGATGATCCAGCAATGGCACTTATGGATATCCACCCAAAGGAATTGAAAGCAAGCACTGGAAAAAGATATTGGTACACCCACGTTCATAGCAGCATTATTCACAAGAGCCAAAAGATAGAAACACCCCAATGTCCACTGATGGATGAATAGGTAATGTCGTCTACACATACAATGCATACAGTGGAGTATTATGCAGCCCTAAAAGGCATGAACTGCTGACACACACTTATTACATGGATGACCTTGAAGACAGTATGCTAAGTGAAATAAGCCAGGCACAAAGGGACAAATATTGGATCTTTCCACTTACAGGAGGTACTCGGAGTGACAGTTAAATTCATAGCGACAGAAAATGGAATGGTAGTTTCCAAGGCCTGGAAGGAGGGGACAATGGGAATTAGTGTTTAATGGGCAGAGGGTTTCTGTTTGAGAAGAAGCAAAGGTTCTGGGGGTGGGTAGCAGTGGTGTATTTATCTAATGCCACTGAGCTGTATACTTATAAATAGTTAAGATGGTAAATTTTATGTCATGCATATTTTGCCACAATAAAAATTATTCAGAAAAGGAAAAACCTTTGGGCAGTGGGAATGGAAACATGGCTGTCAGAGCCAGGTGGCCGCACTGTTCCTGTACAACACTTAGCTCTACGGTCACCCTCCCTCCTGAGATCTGTAAGTCTGCATTCATTCGCTCACTTATCCATTTTTGTTTACTAATGTTTAATGTTTATTAAGTGCACACTGTGTGTTTAGTTTACTCTGAAACTATAGAATAGTTCAAAAACCCCTTGATTGCAGTTCAGATGCATGATAGATTTTATCGAAATCATCAACATATGGCAATAATCAAATTGCTTTTCTTTTAACACAGTGTAATTTCTTTCCTCACTGTACATTTTTCACATTCAAATATAGATTTGATTCTGAAATCAGAGTATCACAAAATATTGAAAGCTGGGAGGAAATGACCTAGCCTAGTAAATTATTTGGCAGAGTAATATTTTTTCAAATAAAATGCTACAGGGTTCACTAATATAACAAAATAAAATATTAAAACTGGTACATAGCCTTCTTGGACAGTCAGTTTTTTACTGTTGGGTCAAAAACATGACACTGATTGGGGAAGACTTAAGCATGTTCAAAAACTCCTGACTCCCAAGGTTCACCTGAGCGTTCAGGCAGCCATGGGGCACAGGTCAATATTCCATATCGAATTTTACCCCTTAGTCCTACAGATTTAATTGATCGACCACAAAACATGTATTACAATTTTTTGTTGTGATTTTTAAAGAACAGTTCTAAGTTACACCTGAAAATTGAAATAGTTTGTTCTTTGACTCAGTTTTGTTTAATCTGTAAAGCAACTGAAGATTAGAAAAGTCTGCATGGCAATGAGGGTGGTTTTTGATAAATGTGGTAGAGTACAGAGTGTGGACTTGGAGCCCAAAAATCTAAGTTCTGCTTCTAGTTCTGCTAGTGTGTCACGTGGGAAGAATCGGGTCACCTCCCTGATCCTGATGCTGTGTTATTATTTCTGAAAGTAAGGACAATAATGCCCAAGGCACCTAGTTTCTGAGGTTACCATGTACACATAAGTTAAGCTTATACTTTGGAGCATGTTTTTGCCATAGTGTAAGAAAATGATAATAGCAATCCCCACAACAGAGTTCTTTTAAGTTTAAATAAGATAGTGTATACATTTAACTCTGTATATTAATAAACATTAGAAGTTTGTTAGTCTAAATATTTTTAATTTATAAAAATGAAACGTTACTGGTTTTAAAAAAAAGCCAAGTAGAGTCTGTAAACAAGTTTTGAATTCTACCTCTGTCATTGGGTAGGAATTTCTAGAGATTAAAAATAGCAGTTAATTTCCCCTTCCCAGTAAGGAAATATAATTTATTGGTCCCTCAAATGTATGATCACTCAATTTACTCAGAGTTCAGATTGCCCGATTCTTTCTCTTAATCAAATTTACATTTGGAATGCAAGATTTTAAAACATTAAACTTATTTTTCTATTAAAACAATTTTATTCACTTAAAATGTTAAGCTACATGCCTTAAAATTTAAAAAAATATATATATTTATGTATTTGGCCACACCGGGTCTTGGCTGTAGATGTGGGTCTTTTTTTCGTTATGGCATGCAAGATCTAGCTCCCTGACCAGTGATCAAACCCAAGCCCCCTGAACTGAGAGTTTTAGCCACCGGACCACTAGGGAAGCCCCTTAAGCAACATACTTTGATAAGGCTATTCTCTTCTGGAATGAATAGAAGCACAAAACAGGTAATAAGGATTTCTATTTCAGACTGATGCCTTTGATAATGATAAAAACACTTAAAACAGGATGCACCTATGTAAGATGTGAAATTTTCTTGCTCTCTCATGGGTATTTCTTAAACGGTGCTTTTTAATCAGCATTTTTTTTTTTTAAAGAAATCAGTGCTCTAGAGCAGGGACTGGCAAACAAACCAAGGCCTGTATATATATATCTCAATCCTGTTTTGGAAAATGAAATTTCACTGGAACACAGCCTTGCTCATTTGTTTACATATTGTCCAGGGCTGCCTTTGCATCATGACTGCAGTTGACTCATCGCTGCAGAGACTATATGGCTCTCAGAGCCAAAAGTATTTCTTATTAGATCCTTTGTGGAAAAAAACTGCCCACCCCTGTTTTAGGGACTAAGTAGAGGAAAAAAGAAAATAGATGGTCCCCCTCCACTTTTTTTTTTTTTTTTGCCTCAATGTTTCCATCAGGAGGTTCTAAAATATAAATACTCTGCACTGAGTTGAAAAACAGGCGTTCTACCTAACGCTAATGAAAGCCTTAACGTTGAAAGATCTCCCTGTGGTCAGTGTGCCTCATGGTTGCACACTGGGAAGTGAGTTCCCTTCCTTCCTCTGCACTTCCTTCCTCTGTCTGTGGAAGCGAAGACCAGGTTGCTGGGTCCAGACTCCCGAGGCAATAAGACTTTTTTAAGGGCAGACAACAGTGATACATAAACAACAGATAACAAAATGATGCAGATCCTTTGCACACATTTTTGGATGGGAGTGTGGACCACTTTGACCTGAGTGACACACTGACTTCTGCTGCTTTGGAACCTCAGGTTCAGGGGCAACAGAGGGTGGTCATCTTTCCTGTGGTGTCCGCTCTGCAGTCCTGAGACTCTCCCTCCTTTTGTAGGTGAAATGTTTCCTGTACCGGCCACAGCCTTAAACCCTGGCTATAGCCAAGCCTGATTCAAACTTCCTTGCTACGAAAGGGAATATATTGCGCTTTTGCTTAAGTGCTTTGAGTTGGTTTTCAGTTTACTCATAATCACAGCAGTTCTTCGTCTGAAGAGTCTCTGCAGCTCTAACATGCTAGGATTTTCTAAAGTTTTTATTGGAGTAGAGCTGATCTACAATGCGTTCTTAGTTTCTGCTGTACAGCTCAGTGAATCAACTTTATTAATACATATATATATCCGTTCTTTTAAAAATTCTTTCCCCATGTAGGTCATTACAGAGCATGGACTAGAGTTCCCTGTGCTATACACTGATTAGTTATCTATTTTATATATAGTAGTGTGTATATCTCAATCCCAATCTCCCAATTTATCCCTCCTCCCCACTTGCCCCCACCCCACGGCAGTAACCATATGTTTCTATCCCTGCCACTCTATTTCTGTCTTGTAAATAAGTTCATTTGTACCATTTTCTTAGCTTCCACACATAAGCAATGTCATATGATATTTTTCCTGACTTCACTCAGTGTGATAATCTCTGTTACATCCATGTTGCTGCAAATGACTTTATTTCAATCATTTTATGACTGAGTATAATATTCCATGGCGTATATGTACCACATCTTCCTTATCCTCTTTGATGGACGTTTAGGTTGCTTCCACGTCCTGATTTTCTACCCCCAGGAAGCTCATCTGTAAGGGCTGTTGTTTGTAACATTAAGACTTTTGTTAAATTGCAGCTCCAACATTTGTTCATTGTGTGAGTTTTTGAGCTTCAGTCTTTAGCTATCTAAAATGGAGATAATAATACCTGCTTTCAATTGTTTGTTGCATATTTGAGAAGTGTGGGCATAGAGCAGGCAATAAATATTCTGAAAGTGTTCCCCTAGTCCTCCTCAACCAAATCAGGAACAATGGAGTCAGAGGTCCTATCCCTCACCTCTGACTCATCCCATGCATACTTATTCTTCTGGAATTAAGTCAGTGGCTTGTCCTTTGGGAAGCCTTGCTGACCACCCACCACTCTCCTTAGCTTAGTGAAGTGAAGTCGCTCAGTCATGTCCGACTCTTTGCGACCCCATGGACTGTAGCCTGCCAGGCTCCTCTGTCCATGGGATTCTCCAGGCAAGAATACTGGAGTGGGTTGCCATTTCCTTCTCCAGGGGGTCTTCCCCACCCAGGGATCGAACCCAGGTCTCCTGCATTGCAGGCAGATGCTTTATCCTCTGAGCCACCAGGGAAGCACTCAGAGCCAATTAGCAACCCTCGGACAACCCCCTGAGATTAGCATTTATGCCATTTACAGCACTGAACACAGATTTTAAGAATAGTTTTCTACTTTATTCATATGGCTCAAGTGGTAAAGAATCTGGCTGCAATGACAGAGACCTCGGTCCAATCCCTGGGTTGGGAAGATCCCCTGGAGAAAGGGAATACTCCAGTATTCTGGCCTGGAGAATTCCATGGACTATATAGTCCATGAGGTCGCAAAGAGTTGATCACTACTGAGTGACCTTTCACTTTCACTTCACTTATTCATAGTCTACACATTCATTATTTTAAAAATTGGAAAACATAGAAAGTGCAAAGTAAACATAATAAATGCACAAATCAGCCGTATTCCCATTCCTACAATTCAGAAATAAGTGAGAGATAATTCTTCTGCCTCTCTCTCAACCAACATGTATTAATATGCTTTTAGCTGCAAGTAAGAGAAAACCAAGGATCAATTTTCATTTGCCTTAAACAATAAGAAATAATTGGCTTACTGAAGTCCAGGTATAAAATGACTTCTTAAGCAGGACGACTCATTAACAGTCAGTCTTAAGTTACAGCAATAAGGAACTGGAACAAAGACAAATTTAAGTGACTTCTTAAGCAGGAAAATTAATTAACAGTCTCAAGTTACAGGAATAAGGGACTGGGACAAAGACAAATTAAATATTTCTTAAGTGCTGTTTTGAAGACTAAATGAAAATCACTCATCTGTATCTAAATATCTAAGTAGTTGAAATCAGTGAGTAAATTCAGCAAATTGGCCATATGCGGAATTGATTACAGTGGGTGGACACTGGATGAATTGACTTTTGGCCACCGACTTACAGCAGATGATGCCAAGTTTGAGGGACCAGCAGATCAACAGCTACCCTGTCCCCCATCTAGGCCTTCCTCTCTTCCTGCCTTCTCCTGGTGCCAGCTCGGCCCAGCCTCGCTGCCTGGTGGTTGCCATGGTGCAGGCATCACCTGCAGACCCACCAACAGGTAGAAGCAGAAGTCTGGTTTCCTGTGTCTCTTTTTGAGATGAAGGGAAACTTTCCAGAAGCTTCCTCCCCACCCAAACCACATCACTGGCCTGAAATGACCTATGCCTGTCCATGTCTAAGCCTACCACTTGCAAGGGGCATTCATGGAGACCACTGGTGACTGATTGCCTACAGCAGGGCTGCCCACTGAAGCACGCAGCTATGCAGAGAAGAGTAGAAACTTTGACAAAGCTGTGTTGTTAGGAAAGAGAAGGGAGCTGGCCAGGGTAGGAGCTGACAGTTTCTGCCGCCTTATCTTTCTGATTTAACATATATATATATTTCCCCACAGCAGTAAATGTTTTTGGAAATGTGATTTCAACCAAAAATATAATTGCATAAAAACATCAGAGTTTATTTAACAAGTTCCCTGTTGAATTAGGGCAATTCAAATCTTCACTATTGTTAATCACTCAGTGTTTTGTCCTAAGACTATCGTATTCATCCTTGTAAACACATTACCTTGGAAAATGCTATTTCTCCTACTGAAATAAGTATTACCATCGACAGGTGCCTTTAGGTTTTCAAGAAAAAAACAAACTATATGTACACTTTATATTATACATGCAGACTTTGGTAACCTTTACTACCAGTTCCTGTGTTGACTCTCCCTCAAACTAGAGGAGCTCTTGGGCAATTTATTTTGACAAAATATTTATTGACGATGTTGCCAAGCCCCATAAAATGAGTGAGACCTAATCTCTGTCTTTCTGAGCTTAGAATTCACTAGAGTTTTTCCCCAATTAACCCTCAGCAGGCAGCGGTCTTTTGATGATCAGAACTGCCTGATTTATGTATTTATTTAATATTTCTTGAGCATCTGTTACTTGCCCGGTCCTGTCCTAGGACAGAGGAGGGTGATGCCCTCGTGGAACTTGGTAGCATCCAGAGGTCCTGAGGAAGTAGCCCAGGTGGACCTTTCATCGTTGTTCCTCCCACCCATTGTTCTCAGGCCCTTTGCTCTCCGAAAGGAAACATCTGGCCTCCCTCTCTTTTTCTGAATACTTTTGAGGGAGGAGATTCATGTATATTTTCTCCATTCTGGCCTTGTCACTGATGTCATAGATAGTAGCTTTCTCAACAAAGGGTTCAGCCAGAAATTTTAATTTGACAGACTTTGTTTCCTGATGCAGTCCATAGCAAACAAACAAGGCAGGAAGTGCTCACAATGAACGTGGCCGGTTGCTGCCAACCGCCCAGGAGAACTGGAATCCTGCTGACCCAGCAAGCTGACTACATTCTCTCCTGGGACCCTGGACCTATTAGGGCAGTGAGAGGCCACAGAGCACTGGGCTCTGACTTGGCACTTCCGTTCAGTTTAGAATTTGTCAAGACAAAATTTCATGCTTAAACACAAATAGTTCTGCAGTTGCCCGGTGAATGTGTCTTTTTTTTTGTTTTGTTTTAGTTTTACTGAAGTATAGTTGACTTACAATGTTGTATTTAATTTCTGCTGTACAGCAAAGTGACTCAGCTATACACACACACACACAGACATATAGGACTTTATTGTTAATCCATTCTATGTATAATAGCTTGCATCTGCTAACCCAAACTCCTCATCTTTCCCTCTCCCATCCTCCCATCCTTGGCAACCCAAGTCTGTTCTCTATGTCCGTGAGTCTGTTTTTGTTTTGTAAATATGTTCATTTGTATTTTATCTTAGATTCCACGTATAAGTGATATCCCATGGTATTTGAACTTGTTTTTTAAAAAAGATATAAGCATTTAATTTTTACCAAAATAATAAGAATCTTTCTACCTTTTTGTGATCCATCTAAATCGATGCAGTTAATAAATTCCTTTTTTGACTCAGGGACTTGATTCATAGACTGTTAAAGAGTTAGAAGGACTTTGGAAATGATCATGTCTAATGATGGGTGAGCCTGGCTGAACACCCAAACAACATGAGGAGGTTTTAAGAGTATAGTTTCCCAGGCCCCACATGGACCAAAGGAGTCAGATTCTCAGGGCATCATCAGGTCCAGGTGCCAGAAACATTGGTCTAAACCTCACGTTTCACAGAAGAGGAAATTGTCTGCCAAAGATTGATGGAGTCATAAATCATGTCATCAGAATTGAGACTTTCTGTTTTGTTTTTTTTTTTAACTCAAACATCAACTTCTTTCTTTAGTTTATTACCCGAGCAAAGAGGCTACCCTTGAACCCTTCTAAGGAGATGGGGAGAGGTCAGTAAATGAACAGCAGGCGAGCCAGGTGTGCTGCAGAGTCATCTGCGAGATGGCAAAAACCATAGGAGAGAGGACAAGGGGCGAGCTGAGCGGCAGGGCGTTCCCGCTGCAGGAGCAAGCCCGCCCCCGGCGGCACCCCTCCTTTGCTGCGCAGACTGGACCCCGCTGGGAGCGGCTGGGACTGCGGTGAGCGCTGCAGTGTCGGCCTGCGGAGCAGAGCCGCCCCACGCGGTGATGCGGGAGCAGGATCTGACTCAGGGTGAGGTAACGCTGACTCAGGGGCCGCGCTCTGCAGACACAGCTCTCTGCCGGCGCTCCCCACCCGGCAGGCAGGGAAGAGCTAAAGGGTCAAGGTAGCAGACACACATCAGCTGAAGCCCAGGCTGCTCTTTTCTGCTCAATGCAGATAAATACAGCAAAAGTGGCATGATACAGCTTTTTAGCAGAAAGACAGCAAAGGTTGATTTTTAAAAAAATGGTATATATTTTAAAAGCAATATAATCCGCTGGGACTGAGTTCTCCATAAGATGCCTTTATTGAGAGGATCTGGTAGCTCAGCGGTAAGGAATCTGCCTGCAATGCGGGAGACGCAGGTTCAATCCTTGGGTCAGGAAGATCCCCGGAGAAGGAAATGGCAAACCACTCCAGTATTCTTGCCTGGAGAATCCCATGGACACAGGAGCCTGGTGGACTACAGTCAATGGGGTTGCAAAGAAGTCGGACACCACTTAGTGACTAAAGCACCGTATACTGAGCACCTACTATGCAGAAGGCAGTGTTCCGGGTGTTAGTTTCTGGAACTTACATTCTTAGAACTGAAATCACAAATGTCTTTCAGAAACAAATACATAAATGGTTTCCTTTCCTTGGAGTAACAGCTTCCTGGTGGGTTTTTTTTTTTTTTTTTTTTTTTTTTTTTAGGTCTGCTTCTTTCTGTATTTAAGAGAGCAGCAATTTAATCAAATGAGAAGACCTAAAATAAAGATTGTGACATCCTATCAAATACAAAGTATTAGGTTAATTTTGCTCTTTCGTAGCATGTTAGATGGAACTCCACAAAGCCAGACATTATTATGAAAAGCAAAATTCAGTAAAGTCTGACCAAGGATCAAAATCCATAAACTATAATACAGTTTATATTATATTGTGGATTATATAGTATGATCCACAAACTAACTCCACATTCTTTTACTCTTGTGTCAACCTAAAAAGTACTGATATATAATTGTAACAATATCACCAATAGCTATACTTTATCGAACACTGTGTGCCAAACATTGTTCATTTAAAAATTTTAATCCTTACCATAAGCTTTTGAGGCAGGTCTTTTTACACACGTGGTAACTGAAGCACAGAGAGGTTAAGAAACATGTCGAAGATTACACAGTTCTTTTAACTTTTTATTTTATATTGGAGTATAACGGATTAACAGTGTTGTGATAGTTTCAGGTGGAGAGCAAAGGGACTCAGCCGTACATATACGTGTATCCATTCTCCCCAAACTCCCCTCCCATCCAGGCTGCCAGATAACATTGAGCAGAGATTCCTGTGCCATACAGCAGGTCCTTGTTGGTTATCCATTTTAGATATAGCAGTGTACACATGTCGATCTCAAACTTGCTTTCTCTTCCCCCCATCCTCCCTACTTCACCCCCCAGTGCCTAAAATGACATAGCTCTTGAACCTAATTCAGTGCCAGTTAGTTTGATGCCCAAGCCCCCATTATTCACAAACAAGCTTCGGGGCCTCCCCAGATATCCTCATGAATTGATCGTGCGTGATAAGTGGGAAGAGCAGGGCACAGTGGTTAAATGCCAGGGCTTTAGCGTCAGGCACATGCTCTGTGCATCCTGGCTCTGCTGCTGCCTGGGCAAACGATGCCTGCCTCACTGAGTTGTCCTGGGAGCACAGGATAATTCGTGTTAAGCACATAAATCATTTCTTGGCTCTCAGCTCTCAGTTCATGCTGACCATAATAACTGTGGTCAAAAAGATGGTGGTGGTGACTCTACAGGAGCCCAAACCTTGGCTTTGGTATGTAATCTCCTTTTCTTAGTTCAGGCCTTCAAATTCTGAAGTTTGAGTTTGTGAATCGCTTAAAATTAATGATAAATTATCATCAGATTGCTGGTTTGTTTCTTAACTCATCATCACCATTGTCAAATTGGGAGATAGTAGAGTGTCATTGTAAAGAGCAGGAACTTTGAAGCCAGGAGAAGGTGTAAATCTTGATTCTGACACTTATGTGATGTGAAAGTTTAGACTAATAATTAAATGTCTAAACCCATATTTCTCAAGCTGTTGAAGGAAAGGAGCAATTTTTTCTTTCCCTTCCTCTCTCTTTCTTTCTTTTCTTCCTTCATCCCTACCTCTTTCCATCTCCCCTTTCTTCCTTCTTTCCTTCCTTCCTTTCTTTCCGGTTTTTTCAAATCTCTTATGGACCAATCCCTTTGCAAAATATGATAGAAATATCTTAGCAATGTACGATTCTACAAACACTCCTAAATGATCTCTATTTCTGTTCTAACCTCGCTGAGGAGATTAACAGATACAAACTACTTTAAGCTTTGATTTCATAATCTATAAAATTGGGACCCTACTACTTATTTCATGTGATTGTTATAAAAAATTAAGTGAAATAATGTGGATAAAATGTTTGCCTCAGGGGTCGGGGGCACTGAAGAATCGGGAGCCCTTAGGAGCGCCTATTCTTGGCCCACACCAGGAACAAGGACATGAGAAAGGGCTATGAAAAGCATCTCAAGTATTCATAGCTAAGTCTCATATTAATCTATTTTTTTCCCCATCTCTCTGGGCAGCTGAGTTGTTCCTTGGGAGATAAATTCCACAATTCCAGTTTTCTTGGTGATGTTTTAAAAAGGTAAGTGACCAGCCTGGGCTAATCCTTGAGTCAAGCCAAAGGCCTGTGCCCTCTGAACTCAGCCCACGGTTCCATCTTGCTCAATATGAGGATAACCCTAGAACATCACTAGAGAGAAGCAGTATGGACCTCACCATGCGTATCTTGGAGTGGGTGCATTATGGCCGGGATTTTGGTTGTGGCTCAGAAGTGAAATAGCTCTGCTTGCAAGGCCCAGTTAAATTAACCTGCGACAACACTGCTAAATAACATATTTGCTAACTGGATAATCACTCTGTTGGGCTTCCCTGGTGGCTCAGTGGCAAAGGATTTGCTTGCCAGTGCAGGAGGCACAAGTTTGATCCCTGTGTAGAGAAGATCCCCTGGAGAAGGAAATGGCAAACCACTCCAGTATTCTTGCCTGGGAAATCCCAGGGACAGAGGAGCCTGGCGGGCTACTGTCCGTGGGCTCATAAAGAGTCGGACATGACTGAGCAACTAAACGACGTCAGTGACCACTCTCTTGTTATCATCCATTTGGTTTTAGAAGTGGGATGAACAGAGTTCCCAGTGGAGCTGAGAGAGCAGCTGGATCTGCCCTGGAATGCTATCCACCAGGACAATTCCTATAATACAGGGTGTACTATACAGGAAGCATAGCTGAGTCACAGACACGGCCATCAGCAATCTCCAGGACTCATTCGAAGACTTGGTGAGTATCTTAGTGATTAAATCATGATGCTGACGAGAGACGAGATGACGTCTTCTTGGTCATGGTATTTAATGGGACCTGGCACAAGTTGCAATCAAAGCCCCAGAAACATAAATGGGAAGATGACAAACATCTCCAAGTTTTGTTTGATGATGCTAGCCCTGAGTAATATCCTCAAAATCATGAAGGAAAGTGGCCTCATGAAAACAGCAGTTGAGGCATGTTTAAAACATCAGAGTAAAAGTAAGTTCTCAGAATCCAGATTTATATCAAGTTTAAATTTATATCAAGCTATATTTGATAATAAACATGAAATGTTACTTAATATAGTAGGGTATATTGCATTAATAAATATTTAAAATACTTTCCATAGATTATATCAGGTAAGACATCCTAATGAAAATATTACTTTATCTTTCACTGGGACTTGGGAAGCTACAATACTGAAAAGCATATGAAAGATAATCTCTCTGTTGGATAAGACACACCTGAGAAAACTTCCATGTGAAGCCTCAAATGAAAATAAGCTGATGGAGAAAAAAGATGCGACAGTCAAATGAAAAGCCAAAATTTGTCAGTTCAGAGACAGGAAAAATCAATACATTGAATGTCATATGGTCTAAAACGCTGGAAATATTGTGACACGGATCACTGTTCACTAGATGAGTTGGCATTGTCTAAGGTCTCAAAGTCAGCTTGGTCAAAAAGCAGGTAGGAAAAAGTCATGAGGGAGGGAGAGCTGGGGAAAAGAAATATTTTAGCCTCTAAAACAAATCAGTCAGGACAAAGGGAACATTGATGGAATAATATGTCAAGCAGTGTAAGCAAAGGAAAATAAAGCACGTGGAGGTAGGCAATGTTAAGTGTTTAAGAGCTTTCAGTCACACAAATCAGGATTGAAACCTTCGAATAAAATGGGGATGACAGTGTCACCTTTACAGATTTAATGAGACAATATTTGAAAAGGGTTTAGCAAATTCCTAACATCTATTCTGGGTTAGGGAGAAGGCAATGGCAACCCACTCCAGCACTCTTGCCTGGAAAACCCCCTGGGCAGAGGAGCCTGGTAGGCTGCAGTCCATGGGGTCGCTACGAATCAGACATGACTGAGCGACTTCACTTTCACTTTTCACTTTCCTGCATTGGAGAAGGAAATGGCAACCCACTCCAATGTTCTTGCCTGGAGAATCCCAGGGACGGAAGAGCCTTGTGGGCTGCCGTCTATGGGGTCGC
>SJYX01010451.1:620567-652574 GCA_006410675.1 Oreotragus oreotragus | reverse complement strand
GGCAGGAGGAGAAGGGGACGACAGAGGATGAGATGGTTGGATGGCATCACCGACTCAATGGACATGAGTTTGAGCAAGCTCCGGGAGACTGAAAGACAGGGAAGCCTGGTGTGCTGCAGTCCATAGGATGCAAAGAGTCGGACACGACTGAGTGAGCAACAAAAACAAAAACACTGATTAGGGGCTAAAACGCTCATTGTTCATCTGCCAGTCCACCAAGATAGGGACATTTTCCAAAACCTCAAGATAATAATAAAGTATCATTTATTTTAAAATTTACATAGCTCTCTCAAAGGGAAAATATCTAATTGTGAGAGGAAAGTGGAGATAAATTTGGCAAATTCAAAATGGACCTATTTGATTTGATTTGATTTGCAAATTGGAGGGAAATAAATACTCTAAGGGTTAATTTCACATGAGATAATAATATCCGTGAGGGCTCCAATTATCCCTTTTTTGGGATGGGGGGTTGGCGCTGTGCTGCTTGGCTTACTCGATCTGAGTTTCCTGACCAGGGATTGAACCCAGCTCCTAACCACTGGACTGCTAGGGAAGTCCCAGGGCTTCAGTTATTTCTTTAGTGAGGCACCAAGTATTTTAGGTGGAGAGTGGGTTTAACTGCTTTACAGGGTTGTTTTAGTTTTTGCTGTAGGTCAAAGTGAATCAGCTGTAGGTATACATATATCCTCTCCCTGCTGGATCTCCTCCCCACCCCCACATTACTATTTAACCTTTAAACATTACACTTTAAAAATAAATATCTCTGTAGAATAACTGGCCTAGCTTTTTCAACAAGCTGGTAGCTTGAAGGAGGAAAATGGAGAGGAATTACTACATAGACCGTAAAAGTCTTATAGGACATGGTAATTACAAGCAATAAAGGATATTTGGGGATCTTATTTAAACTACCTAAGTGTAAAAATATACATTTTTTGAGATAACTGGCAAATTTGATTATGGTTCGGGTATGTGGTAAAGGGGGAAATGTCACTATTATTGTGTGTAATAATGGCCTTGTGACTGTGCAAAGAAAATGCCCATATTTCAAAACTTTGCACTAAAGAAGGTGTATGAACTGAATTCTAAACAGGTGGATTTTGCTTCCAAACACTTCTAAAAAGGGAAAATCAGGGATAGGTGGAACAGAGGCAGCAGAAGCCCCTGGTAACTCTGGTGATAAGGTGAAAGTACACTGAACTCTTTTTGCTACTTTAAATATGCTTCAAATTTTAAATCATAAACTCATGAAATGTAAAGCACTTAAACACCAGGCAGTTAATGTTCTTTTGGAAATAACTCCAGAACTCCATTTGTTAATATTTGCTTCATTTTTTTTGAGATAGATTATGACATTTCCCTACACTATATCAGGAGGAATACAATGAAATAATTTGGAATTTACAGTACTGAGAATATCAGAACCTCTACATTTAAAAAAATCTACAGATGCTGTTATATTATCAGGAAATGTGGCTAATCTCTAAGTAAGTTTATGTACCCTGAGAAGCTCAACTAAGATTTTGAAGGTATTTGCTTCACAGTGACATGGATAACTGGTAAAATGTATTTTTATTTCAAGTAGAATAAATCAGGCTATCTGATCTATTCTTTTGGATTAAATTAAATTCATTCTACACGTCCATGTATTAAAAAAAAATCCAAAGAAGATATTAAAAGCTAGGATCCTAAAGTTCATTTCTGGTTTGAAAATTTGGGGGACAGTCCTCTCCTTGACCTGGGAACAAACCTCTCAACACTTCTAATTAATTCGAGTCCCTTCCTAGAAAGAAATCATCCACAACACTTTAGAAGTGTGTTATATTCTGCTTCTGTTTGAATATGGGTGTGTGTGTATGTGATGTTTGTCTCGAACCTGAATCTAGCCCAGACCGCTTTTGCAGTCTCTGAGTAATGATGAGGTCTGGGGGTAGTTCTGAAGTCAGAACCACAGACCTCAAGTTTGAGCAATTCTGTGAAAGTTCACTGTTCCTTTCTTGGTCCTTTCATGCAGAAATATCACCTCTAACCTTCCAGCCGTTTCACCTTGCACCATCCTGTGTGTCTCTTCTGCCTTTGATTGATGTCGCCCGTCATCCCTTTCATTTCCTTTCTCCAGCGTGACTCAGGTACTCTTTGCAGCCCCATCTTTGGCCTTACTTTTGGAACAATTTCTCTGCCCATTATGTTTGACTTTCAAATCTTCCAAGTTTCATAAACTGCAAAAGAGAAGAGCTATTAGTCCATATTTCTGTGCAAGAAAACATATCAGAAATCCTCTAAGGAGAAGAAAACTAGAATAACTCTGAAGACTGCACCTTCTAAGTGAACCTAGTACAAGATCCATAAAAGGCTTTCAATAACTTTATAAATAACTAGAATTGCTGTGGACTAATAAGCTGTAAGAGTTTAAAACCTTCTATCAACAATTTACTAGGAAAACACTACTCACAGTAAAAGATTTATCATGAAATTTAGAGTTGAAAAATTTTTAAATTCTAGACTGGCAATGTCATAAGCTCAAAAGCAAACTGCAACTCTATTTGTAGCTAGAGGCAGTGTTATCATATAATACGAATGGTATTAAGATTACAGGGAAAAAAAAGAGAAAAGGGAGTTTATTTTCAGTGAGCTGCAGGAAGTTCAAAATTTCAAAATATAAGTACAGATATCCAACTTGACTCTGGCAACATCAAAATCTAATCAAAATGGAATGGTAGCAAAAACTGCTTCCTTCCCATCTATTTTTGCATAACATCCTGATTGACCAGCTGCAAGCATTTTAACATGCTTAAGATGGCGGCTTTAATTTACATCACAGGCTGTCTCCAATTAGTCATCCTGCTGTAAAGCTGTGGCCTCGAGTAATCTTTTACGGCAATACCATTAAGTGTTTCTTGTAACATCTGAGAAAAAGCAGCTTTCTGCTTTGTCAGCCTAGCTGCTAGCCCCATTTTTTCCTCTTTAACAGCCTATGGAAAAGTGCACCCAGAGCTCTGAAAATCCAGTCTAGTCTAGTCTAGAGAAAGATAAGGAATGACATAGCATGTTCCTCAGGCTTCAGGTATGAATGACCTAAACTGTTTAGTGGCAAATAAAAACATAGCCTGTTTGTAAAGATCTCCAGAGATGATTGGGCAATGACTAATTCCCACTCAACAGTTCTTCGTCTTATTTAACCTGGATCCAAGGGCCGAGTGTACATTACATTTCTCCACTGAGAGGCAGGAGAGCTGGCCTTCCCCTTGGTGGGACTGAGGTGCAGTTGGATTTCTTGGCGTGTGTTGTCTGAGATGGTCTGGCTATGCCAGCAGGGCTGGAGCACTTCATGGTGCTCAAGTGTGTGGTGTTTTGTTCATAGACACACAAAACCCCCGCAGTTCAGTCAGCCCTGAAGCTCTGTCTCTCACTTCAGCAATTTTACCCTGACTTGAATGCTCACTTTTACTGCTTCCTCACAGAACTGCCTCCTACCACCCACCCACCTTTTACATTGAGATACTTAATTTAGTGCAAACTTCCATTTTCTCTCTCAGAGCTATCACTTTTGAGACCTCCTCATTCTCACAGCCACCAAGAGTTGAATTTTTTCCCCCTTATAGACAGGAGATTTTGTCACCCCAAAACAAGTTTTTTTACTTTTGATTTAGATCACACTTTTCAATGACAGAGGACTTTCAGGCCGTGTTGAGCTGTGGCTGCTGACTCAGTCCTTAACATGGGCCCACAGGTATGCTAATCACACCTCAGCAAAGTGCCAGTGACTCTAGTTTCTACTCCAGTTGCTACAACTAGTGAAAACTACATTTAAAGCTGCGAGCACCAACCAGTGACTTCCATAGCTCTGGGGTCAGATTCTCCTCGTGGCTTAGGCCGGCTCAGAGCTGCAAAGACTCTATTGCGTGCTCCTCCTGGTTTTCACTCCTCTGTCTGATTTTTTGCTTCTGGGTATTCACTCCAGTATTCATGCCTGGAGAATCCCATGGACAGAGGAGCCTGGCAGAGTACAGTCTGTGGAGTCGCAAAAGAGTCGGACACGACTGAGCGACTAACATCTCTCCTATTAATCTCTTTAAACCCTGCTCCTCCCACGCCTGTTTTGGTCAGTAGGGTGTGGGTCCCCAGGTGCACCAGGGCAGGGTTAGCATTTTTCAGAGTGCCACCAAGAGCAAGGTTGAGTGGTCTACTTTACATAATAACCTAGGGGCACTGGAAGGCTAACTTCAGTAGTAACCAGCCTTTACTTTTCCTGATTCAAGAACACCACTTGCTCTGTTGTTTTTTTCTCTAAGCATTAGCCTTTCATTTTTAATCTCTATAAACTTTCCCATTGCTTTGAGGCAATGGGTTGCTTTACACACCATTGGTAGAAGGACCTAAGTGAAAGTTGCTCAGTCATGTTTGACTCTTTGTGACCCCATGCACTATACAGTCCATGGAATTCTCCATGCCAGAATACTGGAGCGGGTAGCCTTTCCCTTCTCCGGGGGATCTTCCCAACCCAGGGATCGAACCCAGGTCTCCCACATTGCCGACGGAATCTTTACCAGCTGAGCCACAAGGGAAGCCCAGAAGAATCTAAGCAACTCCATAAGTAAATTACACAGCAAGGAGTTCTTGAGTGTTAAGGACCCAGAGTAACATCCCCGAGTAGTCACCCCCGCCCAATCAGGTCACTTAGAATCAAGATGCTCACCTGAGTGGTCTCCTAAGCTGTTTTAAAAGAAGGGAGCTCAAATAGGTATAAGCACCACTATTTTCATTATAGACAGTTTTTTTTGTTTGTTTGTTTGTTTTCCATTACATATACTGTCTCAGCTTCTTTATTGTCCATAAAAACCCAAAGAAGAAAATCATTACATCTCTATTTAACGAGTGAAAAAGCTAAGACTCAAAGAAGAGGTATTGAAAATCAGAATTCTATTCCAGGTCTGTCTGACATCACAGTGTAAGTTTTTGGACTAAATCATGCTATTTTGCAAAATGCAACAGGCAAGGAAAGACTTTTCTGCCCCAAAAACAGCTCATCAGAGTGCCTTGGGGCTCCTCCTCAAATTTTCAAAATGGTATATTCATCCTCATAACTTTGCAGAAACCAGCAGCTTCTATTTTATTTCTATAGCTGAATACTTTTGGGGAGGATAGGAGAGGGAGGTAGACATGTAACAAGAGGTAGACATGTAACAAGAGGTAGAAAAAGACATGGATATGCTGTCAAAGATATAGGATTTTTGTTGAAAATAGATTTTGAGATGTAAGAATGGAATTTCTGAGACTAGATTCAAACTAATGGTAACTCATCTGTGCAGTTAAAATCTAGGACTCTTCTTGATTAATATAAGAAGCTTCGGTTGCAGTTTCTGCAGTCGTGGACTCTGTCGGCGCTGTTTTCAGGCTGAGATTTGTCAGTGGTTGTACACTATCACTGTTCACTCATCTGTCAAATCTGTAGACAGAAGGGTTTCATCTTCAGTTCAGTTCAGTTCAGTTGCAAAGTCGTGTCCGACTCTTTGGGACCCCATGAATCACAGCACGCCAGGCCTCCCTGTCCATCACCAACTCCCAGAGTTCACTCAGACTCATGTCCATCGAGTCCGTGATGCCATCCAACCATCTCATCCTCGGTCGTCCCCTTCTCTTCCTGCCCCCAATCCCTCCCAGCATCAGAGTCTTTTCCAGTGAATCAACTCTTCGCATGAGGTGGCCAAAGTACTGGAGTTTCAGCTTTAGCATCATTCCTTCCAAAGAAATCCCAGGGTTGATCTCCTTCAGAATGGACTGGTTGGATCTCCTTGCAGTCCAGGGGACTCTCAAGAGTCTTCTCCAACACCACAGTTCAAAAGCATCAATTCTTCAGCGCTCAGCCTTCTTCACAGTCCAACTCTCACATCCATACATGACCACAGGAAAAACCATAGCCTTGACTAGACGGACCTTAGTCGGCAAAGTAATGTCTCTGCTTTTGCATATACTATCTAGGTTGGTCATAACTTTTCTTCCAAGGAATAAGCGTCCTTTAATTTCATGGCTGCAATCACCATCTGCAGTGATTTTGGGGCCCAAAAAATTAAAGTCTGACACTGTGTCCACTGTTTCCCCAGCTATTTCCCATGAAGTGATGGGACTGGATGCATTGATCTTCATTTTCTGAATGTTGAGCTTTAAGCCAACTTTTTCGCTCTCCTCTTTGCATTAGGTGGTCTCATTATTATCATTAAATCAATAATACACTTCGTGTATTATCAACGGTGGTAACTGATATTTATAATGTCGCCACAATCTTTTCTCTTACTTTTCATGTATCAAGTGAATCTCCCTCTTGGCCACAGGTCTGCTTTTGTGAAAGAATGGTTCTATGAAAGAAAATCTGAAAATGTGGTTAAGAGAGTGGTTTGGAATTACTTGAGTTTCTATTTTGATTGGGAAGAATCATTTCTGAACAATTTTTAGGTATATTATAAATTATAGAATACATGGAACTATGCCAAATTACTCCATATAATGTAGACCTGCTTCTTCCTCTAACTGATTGGTCTAAATTACTAGTGTTAGTTAATTTTATTTTAGAACACATATTCATATTTGAAGACTCACTTTTGTAATTTACTATTCTCAGTTAATGCACTCCAGGTCAGATATGGATACTATGTGAGTGAATTACTCAAGGGCATGCAAGCTGCTCTTAGAGGCAGGCATTGAGAGCTTATCAGAGTAAATCAGCAAGGCATGGCACAGCTTTGAGTTTGTGTAAGAGGAGGCAGAAGGGTACAAATAATTGATATACCAAATCAGGTGCAGGATCAGTTCTAGAAAACACACGCTGTGTAAAAATCGCATGTGTTTGCTCAGATGTCTGCCTTGATCATTTTCCTTCTTTCTGTTCAAGGAGTGGAAAACCTTCAGGATGGCTGATCCCAGGAAAAAAGTCCAATGGGCTAAAGGAAGTACTTGGTGGTTAAGTTACCAATACCACGAGAGCAATTACACTCAATTAGATGCCAACAAAGTGGCAGTTTTTAGTGGCTCTCTTTAAAAATCTGTGTGTGTATGTGTGTGCATGCACATGCATATGTTTTTCTATATTTCCTCTCTCATTTCTTCTGTAGTCACACTCTGCAGTTGGTGCTTTGTTGATCCCTAGAATTTTTGGTGTACCAAATGTCTTGTTAACATTTTTATTAGGAGACCATTCTAATAGACATTCTTATTAGAAGGCCTTCCCCTTTGCATTTGGTTCAATTTGGCTCTGGTTAAATACATGTTTATTCTTCATTTTTGGTTTTTTTTCTTTTAACTGCTATGTATGTTAGATGGGAAGTTGGATGACATTTTATTTATTTTAGGTTGCCTTTTGTTTCCCCTAGAGAAGCAAAAAGGAAGGATGTTTTTGAGGATAGTCTTTTTTTAGTTACTGATTTCGACAAGGAAAAGCTTTTCCACATATTTGAATAATTCCTTTTATAAAACAGACTACTTAACTTTGAAATACAGCTGGTATACACAGTTATGGACTACTCAACACAGCAATTTTCTACTTGGTAGGGTGTCCCCAGGGCTACAGACTATCATATAAAATGATTCTCAAAGTGCATTGATTACCTATTGAATTTCTGCAACTAGATGAAAATTACCTTTTCCTTTCTTAAGTTTTTCATTGAAAAATATTATGAAATAGCCTGACAAAAGTAAACTTGAAGCTGAATTTTATGTCTTAGAACTTCCATGGATGGTACATTTGTGTTGTGTTTTATGTGTGGTCTTTGCTTTGTGGTCCATCTTTAAACATTTACTTAGTACTTATTCTGTGCAAGGCACTGACTTAGCACACTGAGCTATGCAAAGGACAAGGTGGTGGTGGTTCAGTCCCTAAGTCACGTCCAGTCCTTCGTGACCCCATGCACTATAGCCCTCTGACTCCTCTGTCGACGGAATTTCCCAAGCAAGACCCTGGAGTGGGTTGCCAGCTCCTTCTCCAGCAGATCTTTCTGACCCAGGGGTCAAACACACGTCTCCTGCTTGGCAGGCAGATTCTTTACCACCGAGTCACCTAGAAAGTCATACAAAGGACATAACATATCCCAAATTTCAACGAACATATCAACTACTAACAACATAACAATGTATCAAAATATAAATTTTAGATATAAACTCTTTGCTTCCAAACCCCAAAATAATATACAATCTGAGCACAGAAGAGGAAAGATAACTTCTTTTTTTTATTGCAGCTTAGGTGATTTGCAACACTGTGTTAATTTCAGATGTACAGCAAAGCGATCCAATCATATATGCATGTATTTTTTCAGATTGTTTTCCATTATAGATCATTGCAAGATATTAAATATAGCTCCTTGTGCTATACAGTAACACCTTGTTGCTTATCTGCTTTATATATAGTAGTATATATCTGTTAATTCCATACTCTTAATTTATCACTCCCCCTTTTCCTTTTGCTAACCGTAGATTTGTTTTCTATATCTGTGAGTTGGTTTCTGTTTTGCAAATAAATTCGTGTGTATTATTTCAGATTCCACATATAAATAATATCATTAATATCCACTTATATCCACATATAAGAGATATAAGTGATATCATTAATATTTATCTTTGATTTACTTCACTTAGATAGTCTCTAAATCCATCTGTGTTGCTGTAAATGACATTATTTTATTCTTGTTTGTGGCTGAGTAGTGTTCTATTATGTGTACAGCACTTCTTTATTCATTCATCTGTTGCGGACCCTTAGGTTGCTTCCATATCTATATGCTATGGTACTGCTGTGAACATTGGGATGCATGTAGGAAATATAACTTCTAAATGAGGAATCTGAAGAACACTTCCAGAGGAGATGATATTTGAGGGAGAGGATGTTTAGGAATTCCATATATAAGATTAAAGTTTGGGAATCTAAAACAAAGAATGTGACCAAAGTGAAGAAAAATCCAGGATGCAGTAACTCACTAGGAAGCTACCTACTTTGCTGAAACCATAGAAAAAAACTGTAATAATAGAAGGCTCAAATATGAACAAAGAGTCAACTGTCAAACAAAAGAGGCAGTTTGTTATTCAGTAGATAATGAGATTTAAATTGGTGGGAGGTAGGAGGGGGGTTCATGTTTGGGAGTTCGTGTAAAAAAATAAATAAATACAAAAATAAAAAAAANAACTGTAATAATAGAAGGCTCAAATATGAACAAAGAGTCAACTGTCAAACAAAAGAGGCAGTTTGTTATTCAGTAGATAATGAGATTTAAATTGGTGGGAGGTAGGAGGGGGGTTCATGTTTGGGAGTTCGTGTAAAAAAATAAATAAATACAAAAATAAAGAAAATATTATATAAAAATAATAATAATAATAATAACATAAATATATTTGTTAATGAAAAATCTAATGCTGAGAATAGGATAAATCAAAATGTGAAAATAATTATGTGTAATAATTGTTATATATTTTGTGCTATAATAATTGTTATCATTAAAGGAGAACATTTTCATATACTTTCTTTCCCTGGGAAGAAAGAACAAAGTGTAGAAGGAAAGCAAAGTAAACTTAATTCAGAATAGGATTGAACCAATGGCAGAATGGTTGAATTTTAAACATAAGATGTTGAATTTTAAAATCATAAAGAAGCCATGCTAAGTGAGAAAAAAACCAATCCAAATTAACTTAGAGAAAAGTATATCAAATCGCATAACTGAAAATTTAGGAACAAAGCAAGAATTATCAGGCCCTGGTCTGATTTTCAGCTTCATTCTTGTCTATGTGTCAGTTTTATTCTCAAGCACATTGTCGTCCCAGCATAGCTGCTGGTACCTCCAGGCCCATATCTTCCCATGCCAGACACCAGTATAAAGGAACATCTCTTCCCCAACACCTGAGGAGGGTGTCAGGTCCTGACACACATTGGCCTCAGTTAATGCACATTTCAGAATAATTTAACTAAAGCCAAACAAGCAAAGAGACAACCAAACTGCTTTGGATCTGACAGCCCAGAATGACCCCATTTCTCAGCAGCCTGTTGGACTTCATGGCGATGAGTACCTGGTATGCTGCTGGCTATAGGTTTCTACCCCATGGCCATTGTTGAGTAGATAGAGATATTCTTCTGATTCAAACTGGGCTGGTCAGAATCTCTCTCTGGGAATTTGGACTCCGAATGCCTCTGCATTTATTTAAAAGTAAGAATTTACAGAATATGTAGCAGAGGAAATTCACAAGCTTTTAGAAGGGACAAAGTCCATAAAATAGAGTGAAATTAATGTGCCAAGAGAAAAAAAGGTAGAGACAATGCACCTCCAAAAAGCAAAAATAAATGAACAGCCTGAGAAAGTCAGTCTCTCAGAGCATCCAGAGCCTAGTTCCAGTTCATTCTAAAAGCCTAGCTGCATAGCCTGCAGCTGCACAAGTCTGGGACATCCTTGTGTGCTTTTTAATAAATACACATGGGCTCACATATCATAATCCTCCCCTTTCTTTTAGTTTCTTAAGATGCTTATAGTTTTATTTTTCAAATGAAAGACATGCACAGAACCAGAAACAAAATAGGGCTTATGTCAGCCATGCACCCATATACCTGAATAAACTGCAAGGGTTCCTAGAAGCAGTAAATGAAGAAAGTACAGTAAAATTTCTTGCCAGATGATGGCTTCAAGGTCTGAAGCTAAATAGGAAAGCAAGCTAAGAATAACAAAGAAGAAAGCTAGTTATCTCACTAGTAAGAGGAAAAGTCATTTGCACATTCTGCTTTACAATGACTTCTGTCTGCAGGGATCAAAGTCGTCAGCTATAGCATTTTAGAATATGAATAATTTAATCACAACCTCTCACAGTGGAGATCTATGATTTTTTTTTTTTAATATGCTTTTCTTTTGAGGTAAGAGGAAAGGATTTCTAAAGGCATCCTTAATTGCTGCTGTTGTTCAGTCACTGAGCCCTGTCTGGCTCTGTTACCCCACAAACGGACTGTAGCATTCCAGGCTCCCCGTCCTTCAATGTCTCCCAGAGTTTGCTCAAATTATTCATGTCTGTTGAGTCTGTGATGCTATCTAACCATCTCATTCTCTGCTGTCCCCTTCTCTTTTGCCTTCAGTTACAAATTTCAAAAACAGAATTTGGTACCTTTTTAGCCCTATTCAAAATGAAACCCCAAGGCCATTTCAAGATGATACCTCAGTAAAAGAATCAATGCTATTTGGCTATAGTCATTCTCACATTTGGGGGAGCAGTAAATAATCAGGGCAACCTGATTAAGATGCCATTAACTCATGTGTATCTTGATGCAGTAGATCAGATCCGAGGGCAAAAATCTACATTTTTTTTAAAAATTATTTTTAATTGAAGTATAATTTTTTTACAATGTTGTGATACTTTCTGCTCTCTCTCTATATATATGTGTGTGTGTGTATATATATATATACACCCCTTCCTTCTTCAACCTCCCTCCCACCCTCAACAAATATACATTTTTAACAAATATTCCCATTGATTCTGATGCAATTGATTCTGTCTCTGTACTAAGCCTTGAGAATTCTCAATCCAGGAGTAATTGTCACTGATCTTGACTAGGCAGTTTGGGGCAGCAGATTGATCACTGGCCTGTATATCTGAAGTCACAACTTTTCTGAGGTTGTATCTTCAAACTAAGAAATACTAATTCTATGCCTTACCCATTTCAGTTATTATCATGTTAAAATAATATAATAAAGTATGAATATAATATTAGTTGAACACCATTTATGTTGCAAATCTCCAGAGTGAAAGCATTTTTATTCCATGGGAAAGTGCCCTAAATATCAAAATATTCCTTCACTGCAATTGTTCACAGGTACAAATTGGACAGCAAAACCAAATGTTTGCAGGATGATTAAAAAAAAAAAAAACTATCTTTGTTTTCATATAAACTGGGTTTCCTTTCTCAAGACCCCATTCTTTCTCAGTGACCAAAGGTTAACAAAATCATGACATTTCCAGTTATTCTTTTCTCTTTTAAAGTTATGCTTTGTTTGGGTAAATATTCAGTCAAATTCAAGCACTATTATTTCCATCACTATCCTCAGCGCCTTACTTCCCCCCGTCTTAAGGTCTTCAACCCTGCTTCTCATTTCCCTTTTTAAAGGTCTGTGTGCCCCTTTCCACCACAGCTGCAGGTAGAAGAGGGGAAGTCATCTTAGATAACTATCCTCCCTCAAGGGGTGGCATTGCATCTCCAGTCTGTGAAGTTCTTTTGTCTTCTGCTCTTGCTGTTGATGGAGAAGTCAATGGCACCCCACCCCAGCACTCTTGCCTGGAAAATCCCATGGATGGAGGAGCCTGGTGGGCTGCTGTCTATGGGGTCACACAGAGCCAGACACGACTGAAGTGACTTAGCAGCAGCAGCTTGCTGTTGAACTTTAGTCAATGTCTGGGATTGATCTCAGGTGGCCTCAGCCTGCACCCACTTGGAGCAGGGCTTGGATTCCCAACCAGAGATTGAGGCTGGGTGGCGGCAGTGAAAGTACCAGATCCTAGTCACTAAACCAGTCATCAGTGACAAAGACTCTGGCTTTTGGCTTTGCAGAAAAGAATGTCCACAAAAACAAAGTAGTGGATCAAGTAAAGAACTTATTAAGAGGAAAAAAGTACAGTATGTGTGGATAGGAATATGGGCAGACTCAGGGAGAGAGAGTCACTGAGTCGCACCCTCATGGCAGTTCGAATTACTTTCATGGGTTATTTCTTCTGCAATCTACATTTAGTATGTCTCAGGATCCTCCCATGTATGTGCATGCATCTCTTATCCAAGATGGATTTTACCAAAAAGGCATCTAGGTAGGACATTCCTTGCCCTTGACATTGCTCCCCTCATTGGCCTACAAGGAGCTTTTCTATGCACATGTGGTTGAGGAGGTCTCCTGACATCAGGAATGAGAGATATGTGATCTGGGCAGGGCCCAGTCTTCTCCCTTAATCGTCCTGCAATTCTTGTCTTAGAGATTTGGTCAATAGGGAATGAATCTTCAATTGCTTTACCCTGGGGTGCCCATCTGCTTCCTGCCTCAGGATGAGTGGTATCCCAGCTAGCTTTCAGCCTGGACTGCATCCAAAACTGATCTCAGCATGTGAAGCCTTCTCCTTCTGCAGGTCCCCAGCTGAACCCCAATTCAGGGAAGGATGACTGCCTCCCTCAAAATCCAGATGGAATTCAGTTCATCTGTTCCATTTATATAGATTCACACATACGCATTAATATGAAATATTTGTTTTTCTCTTTTTACTTCAATCTCTAAGACAGTCTTTAGGTCCATCCACATCTCTGCAAATGTCACATTTCATTCATTTTAATGGCTGAGTAATATTTGTTTGTATATATGTACCAAATCTTATTTATCTATTCTTCTGTTGATGGGCATTTAGGTTGTGTTCATGTACTGGTTAGCCACTGTAGTATTCTTGTCTGGGAAATCCCATGGACAGAGGAGCTTAGCAGGCTACAGTCCATGGGGCCACAAAGAGTCAGACACTACTTAGCTGCTGAGTACACAGGCATGTCCTGGTTATTGTAAACAGTGCTGCAGTGAACATTGGGGTGCATGTATCTTTTTGAATTATCATGTTCTCTGGATATATGCCCAGGAGTGGGATTGCTGGGTCATATGGTATTTCTATTTTTCTTTTTTTAAGAAAGGCCCACACTGTTCTCCATAGTGGCTCTACCAATTTCATTCCCATCGATATGTACATATCCACTTGTACTATACTTTTTTCCTGTTAGTAGACACTTTACTTATTTCACTACTTTCTGTCTTTGTGGAAACTATTTTCTGCAAAGTCAAAGGCCAGAGCCTTTGTCACTGACCACTGGTCTGGTGGCTAGGATATGGTGTTTTCACCACTGCAACCCACACTCAAAAGAGAGTTTCCTTTTCTCCATACCCTCTCCAGCATTTATTGTTTGTAGGATGGCTTGGGAGATTGGGATTGGCAAATATACAGTACTATGTATAAAATAGATAACTAATAAAAATGAACTGCATAGCACAGGAAACTCTACTGAGTGTTCTATGGTGACCTAAATGGGAAGGAACTCCAAGGAGGAGAGAATATAAATATGGGTGACTGATTTACTTAGCTGTACAGTAGAAACTAACACAACATTATAAAGCAATTATACTCCAATTTTAAAGAAATTTGCCAGTTGAAAAAAAATATCCAGATGGAGTTCTAGGCTCTCTCTAATGGGAGTAACCCCATTTGGTGGCAGAGAAATGACTCACACTTCCAGATTCTTTCACAGACTACCTTAGGCCTATTGGAAATCTATGAATCTCCTCCAGACAAACTGAGTTCTCATGGCAACTGGGGATTGTTCTTGCTCTCTCTCACCATGTTACATCTCTCCCCAAATTCTACATTATCCACACTCCCAAATTGCTACATTTTTCTGTAGGCAGTTTTCACTGCCAAGCCAACATCACCAAAGTTCATTTCCTTACACCAGAATAGCCTCCTTAGTGTCCAGCTACGTCCTTAGAGGCCCCCATGTTAAGCCAAGACTTTGTGGATATACCCCCACATCAGGACCAAGACAATTCCATTCTTTAACTTCCATCTCTTTCTTTCTGCTGATTCTCTCTTTTTCCCTAGCTAAGTTGCCTTTTTACTTCTTGCTGTAATCAAATAAAAAGAACCAATTTTGCCTCATCCACTTGGTTTGAATCACAGGCTTTCAACATCAGTGACATCTCATGTGGTGTGTTCCTTACATTTGGCCTTTTGAAATCCAGTCTCTTTTATTCTTAACCATGTACAACCTCCAGGGAATCCATGCATTTTTAGTTTGGTCACCAGATAGGATAAAGAGAATACTTATTTCTTAAAAACAATAACAAAAGTAATAAATAATAAAACAATATACAGCCTGTGTTTTAAAGCATATACGCTTTAATGAGACTCAGCAGACAATTAAAATATATTATGTTGATTATCATAATAGAGATATGGAGAAGGTTCTCTTACGAGTTCTCAGGAGCTGGTCCCTAGAACCAACATAAGCACTCTGAAAATCTTTCCCAACATCAGAGTCTTTTCCAATGAGTCAGTTCTTCGCATCAGGGGCCCTAAGTATTGGAGTTTCAGCTTCAGCATCAGTCCTTCTAATTAATATTCAGGACTGATTTCCTTTAGCATGGACTGGTTTGATCTCCTTGCAGTCCAAGGAACTCTCAAGAGTCTTCTCCAAGAGGTTTTTCAGAGAATTCTTAAAAACTGATATACTGTTAGACTTTACTAATCCAAGCCCTAAGTTACATTCCCAGCTGTATGTACATGGTTCTCTCCAACGTATCTTTCCTGAACTTGTTCTAGGTATATCCTCTGTGGACCCTCAGAATTGCCTCTTCCATATCTCTCTTAAGATAATCAATACATTATCTTACAATTATCTGCCAACCCATTAAATTGTAAATGCCATAAAAAAATATAGCAGTATGTTTTAGTTTGTCTTTTTTTCATCATTTTTTTTTATCATCAGTGCCTACCACAACAATTCAAACTTGGTAGAGGCTCCTCGGAGTTTTTGATAATTATTTTACCAATATACTAACTGTCTCTTATACACATCTAGATGTGTANTAGCAGTATGTTTTAGTTTGTCTTTTTTTCATCATTTTTTTTTATCATCAGTGCCTACCACAACAATTCAAACTTGGTAGAGGCTCCTCGGAGTTTTTGATAATTATTTTACCAATATACTAATGGCATTAAGACAATAATTCATTATTATTAATGAAGTGCTCCATCAAAGATTGTCATGTGGTATATATAAACTACTTAAATCTAAAATGTAACTAACCATTTAGTAAATGTAACAAGGAGGCTAACCAGTGAGTAGCCTTCTTGTCTAGTGGCAAAGGCACAACTATTTATATCAATCTGATATGGGTCATATGGACCTACAAAATTCTAGGGAGAGAAAGAGAGGTAAATCTATCTTAAGAAAGTTGAAATAACATGAACAGACAGCAGATTTAAAGATGAGTAAGAGTTTACAAGACAATGGAAGTTGCAGCATGTGCCAATCTAAAAAATGAATTAAACACCTAAGCCACCTAAAGACCACTGGCGGTCTGGTGTGACTGCAGCATATTTTATGTCAATTGTGGTAGGAGAAAAGCTAATGCCAAAGCTACAAAGCTTTTAGAAGACATTGAAAAACATCTTTACAAATTTGAGTTTTGGAAATTCTTAGTATGAATAAACTATTAGCCATAATTTTTAATGAAAATTAGATTTCATTAAAATCAGGACTTTTACAAATATAAAGATACCATTTTAAGAAATGAAATGGCAAGCAAGAAGCTGGAAGAAAATTTTTGCAATCAATACATATAGCAAAGGACAAGTGTCCAGAATAAATAAATAATCCATAAAAAAGAATAATAACAGAAAAAATCATATCTAGAATATGCAAAGAAATTTACTACAAAACAGTAATAAATAAAGCCCTATATTAAGTGGGGCTTCCCTTCTGGTTCAGCTGATAAAGAGTCTGCCTCTGCCTGCAATGCGGGAGACCTGGGTTCTATCCCTGGGTTGGAAATATCCCCTGGAGAAGGGAAAGGCTACCCACTCCAGTACTCTGGCTTGGAGAATTCTGTGGACAATATAGTCCATGGGGTCACAAAGAGTCAGACATGACTGAGCGACTTTCACTCACTGTATTAAGTGGGCAAAGTATACTTTCAAAAGATACTTCACAAAAGAAGACATATGCATGGCCAATAAGCACATTAAATTATGTCCAATATTAGTCATCAGGGAAATAAAAATCAAAATGAGATGCCATTTGCCTCCCACTCAAATGGCTAAAATTGTAAAAAAGAGGTCAATGCCAAATATTGGCAAGATTTGGAACAGTGGGAACAATTTTACCATCTCGGAAAGCTTTCTGGGTTTTTTTGTGTTTTTCTTTTGCTTTGTTTTTTAATTAGCCTTATCTCTACTGGATACCCCTGCAATTTCATTCCTAGCATCTACACAACAGAAACAGAAATGCAGGTCTACAAAAACAGCTGCTGTTCATAGCAGTTTTATTCACAGGAGCACAAACCTGGAAACATCATTCCCATCAACAGGATGCATAAATTAACAAATTGTGGTGTAGCCATTGAAGGAAAGATTACTCAGCATTTTTATTTTAATGCAGTAAATTAACCCTCTTCAAAATATTTCTTAATAACAAAGTGAAAGCCAATACTTTTGTAGAAGAAAAAATGGACAGACACCGACTTAACCAGGTATCTTATGTAAGCGTCACAACTAACAGCAAAATGACATCATGAGCCTCTTGATAGGAGGTACTGAGGATACAGCATCATCCCCATGACATTTCTGCCAAATAAAACATAGCCTGAATTTAATAATGAGGAAATATCAGACAACCCAAATTCAAGGACAAAATGCTCTTCAAAAATATCAAGACTATGAAAGACAAATTCAGACCAAGAAACTGTTCCTAACTAAATAATCCCAAAGAGACCTGAAAAGTAAACATAACACATGATTTTAGATTGGATCTTGAACCAAAAATCATGTTTTCCCTATAAAGGAAAATGTTGGGAAATATGGTAGAATTTCAATAGGTGTCTAGATTAGATGTTAGTATTATCTTCATGTGGATTTTCTGACTTTGCTAAGTGCACTGATGTTCTGATATCTTGAGGCAATATAATGGAAATATTTAGGAGTAAAGAGGGGTAACTTCTGCAGCTCAACTCAAATGGCTCAGAAAGAGAAAACAAATGTGGTAAAACACTGACAATTGGCAATTTGGGTGAATGGCTTTACAGAAATTATTTGAACTATCCTTAAAACTTTTATGTACAGTCAAAGTAGTTTGTTTTAATCTGATAAACACAGTGCTGCTGCTGCTAAGTCACTTCAGTCGTGTCCGACTCTGGGTGACCCCATAGACGCCAGCCCACCAGGCTCCCCCATCCCTGGGATTCTCCAGGCAAGAACACTGGAGTGGGTTGCCATTTCCTTCTCCAATGCACGAAAGAGAAAAGTGAAAGTGAAGTCGCTCAGTCTGTCCGACTGTTAGCGACCCCATGGACTGCAGCCCACCAGCCTACTCCGTCCATTGGATTTTCCAGGCAAGAGTACTGGGGTGGGGTGCCATTGCCTTCACAGTAACAGGGATGAAATTCAAAATTAGTATGCTGAGTGAAAGAAGCCAATCAAACATTAAAGGGCATGTAATATGTACTTATATAAAGCTCAGAACAAGCAAAACCAATCTCTGGTGGTAGAAATCAGAACATTCCCACCTACTCCCCCTCCATGGGCAATGGGGACTGAACAAAAAGGGGCCCTGGAAAACTAAGAAAAAAAATAAAAAACATGAGCTGAGGACATATCAGATTTGATTTTGCAGTTAAGTAGGGAATATTGAATCAAGCTCCTATGTGGCCCTACCTTAACAGGTCAACTGTTTTGTAATAGCTGATTCGGTAGGACAGCTTTCTTCCAGAAACACCCTCTCAGTTACATGACACAGGGGAATTTTTATGTTGTTTCTTTTCTTACTGACATCTTACACTAATTTATGGAAGCTATTTCCAACTCTTTTGAGTAAATATTTTTTAAAAAAGAAAGACCTTTAGTATGTGCAAAAGCTATATCATTCGTAGTTCACAGTTACTGATTACTTAGAACATGGCTAACACCATGCAAAGTATGTACCATCTCACTTAATGTAATTATTCCCATTTACACATGTTGTTGTTTTTCCATAGCTCGGTCATCTCCTACCTTTGGAACCCCATGGAGTGCAGCGCGCCAGGCTTCCCTGTCTTTCACTGCTTCCCAGAGTCTGCTCAAACTCATGTCCATTGAGTCAGTGATGCCGTCCAACCATCTCATCCTCTGTCAGCCCCTTCTCCTCTGGCCCTCAGTCTTTCCCAGCATCAAGGTCTTTCCCAACGAGTTGACTCTTCACATCAGATGGCCAAAGTATTGGAGTTTCAGCTTCAGCATCAGTCCTTCCAATGAATATTTAGGTTTTATTTCCTTTAGGATTCACTGGTTGGATCTCCTTGCTGCCCAAGGGACTCTCAAGACTCTTCTCCAGCATCATAGTTTGAAAGCATCAATTCTTTGGTGCTCAGACTTCTTTATGGTCCAACTCTCACATCCATATATTACACATGAAGAAACTAAAGGTCAGAGAGTCTAATCACTGATGGAAGTTTACACAGAGGGAGAGCTCTTTCAGAAATCCAGATCCATATTAACCCAGAGGCCCCTATTCAACATATATTAGTATATACATTGTTCATTGTACAGTACTGCTTCCCTTCTGTGATAGAATCTGCATAAACAAGAACCACATATCTAATTATCTAATTACTTATCTTTATACAAAGGTAATACCACTCGATCTCTCACATGGATTGTGGTGGTATGATAACATGCTGAATCTTGCCATATGTCATTTAAAAGAAATGTAAAAAGATCTGATCAAAGAAAAGATCTGATCAAAGCTGTTTGCTTGGGTATTCAAATAAATTATGGGGTATGTTGAGGTTCATTTGTGATTTTATAATTTCTGACAAAATTCACCAATCTCATGTTAAATGATGCCTAGAAACTTCTTTTCCTATTAGAGGATCTAAATAGTAACAATTTTGTTAAAAAAAGATTATGTGTCTTTCAAAACACTTTTAAATCAATGCAACATGCCTACCCATTAAAGTTTTTTTTTTTTTTTTACTTTATTTTACTTTACAGTACTGTATTGGTTTTGGCATACATTGACATGAATCCATCATGGGTGTATATGAACTCCCAAACATGAGCCCCTCCCACCTCCCACCCCACATCATCCCTCCGGATCATCCCATACACCAGCCCCAAGCATCCTGCATCCTGCATCGAACATAGACTGGCGATTCGTTTCTTACATGATAGTATACATATTTCAATGCTATTCTCCCAAATCATCCCACCCTCTCCCAGATGTGATGAGCGGACTTTTGGACCCTTTAAAGTTTTCATATGATTATTTTTCTACAGATAGAAAGAATTCCAATCACAAAATGTGTTCTCACTTTTAAAATTAAGGGAAGGCTGCCTGGTTTGAGGTGTGTGCCATACTATTATTTGAATGGTATATTTAAATCTTTTATTTATTTATTTTTTTGAGAAACTAAACAACAGACTTAAGTTTATTGAGCCACATACCAACAGATACAGGATACTGCTTCCTGGAATTTCCTTTTTATTCCCAGTTTTATTGAGATATAATAGACACATACCTTTGTATTAGTTTTAGATGCACAACCCACTGATTGGTATATGTATATATTGTGAAATGATTACCATAGTAAGTTATTAACATTTATCACCTCACATAAGTTGTATTTTTTTCTGGTGATGAGTATTTTAAAGATAAACTTAGTAAATTTCAACTATACAGTACAGTCTTGTGAATTGTAATAACCATGCTATAAATCCCAGAGCTTATTTATCTTATAAGCAGAAAGTTGTATCTTTTGACCACCTTTACCCAATTCTTTTACCCTCATTCTCACCCCCTGCATCTAGCAACTCAATCTGTTCTGTTTCTTTGTCTTGTTTTTTAGTTTCACATATATGTGAGGTGATACATTATTTATCTTACTCTGTCTGGTTATATCACTTAGCATAATCACCTCAAAGTCTATCCATTGTGTTGCAAAATACAAGATTTCCTTCTTGTTTATTGCTGACTATGTATTATGTATATATACATATACACTACAACTTCTTTATTCATTCATCAGTTGATGGGATTAGGTTTTCCATGTCTTCTTTATTGTAAATCATGCTCCAGTAAGTGAGAGAGTACAGAATTAGTGGTTTTGTATCTTTGTGGAATTGCTGGCTCCTATGGTAATTTATTTTTAATTTTTTGAGGCAAGTCCATACTGTTTTCTATAGTGGATTCACCAATTTACATTCCCACCAATGTACAAAGTTTCCCTCTTCTCCACATCCTCACTAGCATTTGTTATCTCTTGTCTTTTTGATAATTGCCATTCTTATATGTGTGAGGTGATATCTCATTGTGGTTTTGATTTTCATTTCTCTGAGGATTATTGATGTTGAGCGCCTTTTCATGTACCTGCTGACAATTTGGATATCTTCGTTGGATGAATGTCTATTTAGTCCCTCTGCCCATGTTTTAATCATATGGTTTGTTTTATGTGCTATTGAGTTGAATGAATTTTTATACATTTAGATTTTAAGCCCTTATAAGACATGCAATTTACAAATATTTCTCCCATTCAGTAGGCCGCCTTTTCATTTTGTTGGTGGTTTCCTTTGCTATGCAGATTTTTAGTATGATATATTATCACTTGTTTGTTTTTGCTTTTGTGTCTTTGGTTTTAGTATCAAATACAAAAGATTATTGTCAAGATGAATACTGAGGAGGTTACCCTCTACTTTCTTCTATGAGGTTTATCATTTCAGGTATAATATTTAAATCTTTAATCCATTTTGAGTTGATTTTTTGTATGCTATAAAATCAGAGTCCAGTTTCATTCTTTTGCATGTGGTTGTCCAGTTTTCCATTCAACATTAATTGAAGACTATCTTTTCTCCATTGAGAGTTCTTGGATTCTTTGTCAAATATTAGTTGACTATATAAGCATGAATTTATCTATGGGTTCTTCATTTTATTCCATCATCTATGCCTGTGTTTTTTTATGCTAGTATCATACTATTTTGATTACTAGAGTTTTGTAACATAGCTTGAAATCAAAAAGTGTGATGTCTTAAGGTTTATTTTTTGTCAGGATTGTTTTGGATATTCAAGAGCTTTTGTGGTTCCATACAATTTTATGAAGTTTTATTGCATTTTGTACAACAAGCCATTATAATTTTGAGAAGGATTGCATTATATCTTTAGGTTGCTTTGGGTAGCATGACCATTACAATGCTACATTCTTCCAATCCATGAGCATGGAATATCTCTTCACTTGCTTGTATCTTCTTCAGTACCTTTCATTACTATTTTACAGTTTTCAGTGTACATGTCTTTCACTCTTGTTTAAATTTATTCCTTGGTATTTTATTCTTTCTGATACAATTATAAATGGGATTTAAAGAATATTCTTTTTATGATAGCTTGCTATTACTGTATAGAAACATAACTAATTTTTGTATAGTGATTTTGTATCCAGAAACTTTACTGAATTTGTTTAATAGTTCTAACAGGGTTGTTTTTGTTTTTTGTTTTTTGTTTTTTTTACTCTTCAGTGTTTAGTGTATATACTATCATGTCATCTGCAAATAGAAACAGTTTTACATCTTTGTTTTTGATTTAGATGGCTTTTTTCCTTGCCTAATTCCTCTGGCTGTGACTTCCAGTACTATCTTGAATAAAAGTGATGAGAATGAGCATCCTCTTGTTCCTCATCTTAGAGGAAAAGCTTTCAGCTTCTCACCACTCAGTATGAAGTTTAGTTGCAGGCTTGTCCTAAATGGCCTTTATTCTATTAAACTTTTATTCCCTCTATTCTCATTTTGTTGAAAGTTTTTTTCATGAAATGATATTGAATTTTGTCAAATTGTTTTTTGCATCTATTGAGGTGATCATATAATTTTTTTCTATTTCTGTGATATCAGTTGCAATGTTTATCTTTTCAAGAAACCAAGCTCTTAGTTTAATGCATCCTTTTTATTGTCTTTTTTGCCTCTTGTCCAATTTATATCTGCTCTAATCTTTGATATTTTCTTCCTTCCTTTTATTAATTTGGGGTTTCATTTGTTCTTTTTCTAGTTTCTTGAGGTATAAAGTTAGGTAGTTTATTTGAGCTCTTTTGTTTTCTTAATGTAGGAATTTACTGTTATGAACTTACCTCTTAGAACTATTTTTTGCTGCATCCTATAAGTATGGATATGTAGTACATCTGATTTCATTTGTCTCAATATACTTTTATTTATTCTTTGGCCCATTTTTTTTCAGTAGCATGTTGCTTAATCTCGACATGTTTATGAGTTTTTCAGTTTTCTTTTGTAATTGATTCTAGTTTCATACCACTGTGATCAGAAAAATGCTTGGTATAACTTCAATCTTCTTAAAGTTTCTATGACTTGTTTTGTGAATTAGCACATGAAAATACTGTACTTTTTATCAGTTAGCTATTCATATACCTTACTCAGTATGAAAGAAGACACCTATGATCCTTTTTCCATCCAAAATTAAACTGGCACTATGAACTTTTTAGTCCTTCCCATATGTTTTGTTTTGTTTTGTTTTAACAATTCATGCTATAACATTTGGCATAATACAGGTCACAGGTGAAACTTTGTATCTGGCCATTAGATTAGTGAGTTTGATTCCTCAGGGTGGAAGATTCCCTGGAGAAGGGCATGGCAACCCACTCCAGTATTTTTGCCTGAAGAATTTGATGGGCAGAGGATCCTGGAGAGCTATAGTCCACAGGGTCTCAAAGAATGAATCAGACATAATTGAAGTGCCTTACTGTGCATTAGTAGATGGAATACTACAGTCCTACAGTTTGAAAAGATGCAAAGTCTTTTTAAATAAAATACTTTTTCTCATGTTCATTCTTGGTATTTGACACTAAATTATACTCAAAGTAATGATGAGGAAACCCTGATCAAGCAAGGTTATATGTACCGGGCTTCAGACATTATCAATAGGTTTTTATATTAAAAACAATACAGTCACTAAAAAATAACTGTAATCATCACATCTAATATAGATCACTTAAGGAAGTAAGAGAGATCAGACTTTGTTCACTCGCTCTTTTCACCTGGATTCTTTCACAAGATGTAAATAAAATCAGCTTTACATAATTTTTTTTTGTATTACAAGAGAAAAATGTATGAGGAGATTTTCTATTTTCACTGTTTCTTCCTTTCACCTTACTTGTTGTTATATGAAGATATGATCATTGGACCATAGTTGAAAAGCCAAGAGAAATTTACAGATGTGTGTGTTAGACACTCTGTCATGTCCAACTCTTTGCAACCCATGGACTGTGGCAGCCAAGCTCCTCTGTCCATGGAATTCTCCATTCAAGGTTTTTGGAGTGGGTTGCCATTCCTGTCTCCAGGGGATCTTCCCAACCCAGGGATTGAACCTGGGTCTCCAGCACTGCAGGCAGATTCTTTACCAACTGAGCCACCAGGGAAACATGAGGAGATTTCCTATCTTCACTATCTCTTCCTTTCACCTTACTTGTTGTCATATGAAAATATGATCATTCGACCATAGCCGAAAAGCCAAGAGAAATCTAGAGAAGCTGACCCAATGCTCTCTGATATTACTGAGTTGCTGAAACAATTTTGAAAATATCCACCTCTATGCTTCTTGTAACGGGAGATATTTAAACGTCTTAAGCCACTGCTAGCTATTTTGTCGTTCATACCCTAAAACATTTCTAACATAATATCTTTATTAATCTCCTTAATTCTCCTCATATGCCAACTTCTGCAGAAATTCCACTCTTTCTGAAATAATTCATTCATCCCTCATGGTCTTATTATTTATGTGTAGGTGATTTTGACTTTTACTCCAAACAGACCAACCAATAAAGATATAAATTTGGTATGTGTTCACTTTTATCCTTATTTCTAGTTTAACATTTGTGTTTTTGTAATGGATATATGCTTTTATCTCTCCTTTTAATCTTGAAAAAAATAACCGCTTTTTATGGCTAAAGCTAACCTGTGTGTTTTAAAGTTCTTTATTCTCACCCTTGAATACACCTATTCCCATATCTATCCACAAATGGCTAATGTGAACTGTCTCACTAATGTAGATCCTTTGTCTCTGTCTTCAAATTTGTCTATACTTCCTTTATTATAAATAAATAAACCCAGTGGCATTCTGCTGTCTTTTTTCCAAGCCTCTTGAAAATCCCTAATTTATTTCTTCCTGCTTCACTTATAATCTCATTTACTCAGGTGTCTGCCAATTTTCCTATTGCCAAATACAATAGCTTCTATTTGCCATCCTTCTCTTTAAATACTGAATCAACAGAACACCATCTTATATTTTTCTCCCTCAATTCAGATGAACTAGGATATAATGATTTCCCTTCTATCTCTGACCACTCCTGTGATTTTCCTTACTGACTGATATCCTTCTTTTCTCTTTCTCTGCACTTGCATTCCACATATTTAAGCTTCCTGAGTTCTTCTCTAGACAATCTAAGTCTTCTTTGGGGATTCCATTCATTCTCACTGCTAAGATGTCATTATGATGGAAATGATACTAGATCAAGACTGGAACAGATCTGCAAATTCAGTTCACAAACTAATTTCTCAACTTCTCTGGCTCTCAGTTTTTCGTTTGCCAATGATGATTAGTGATCTGTAAGATAACTGTTAATCCTAAAACATTAAGATGCCACTGAAACCTACATCTCTTGTCCTTCCTACTGGCTGTTTTCACTTAGCAGTTCTGCTGCTTTTGCAAACAATTATGAATAAAATTGAGCACTTCCTGTCCCTCCTCCTTTTCTCCCTCCAGTCAGCTCCATCATTACTTCTTCTATTCCTGAGTCCCCTCCATGGCTATATTGAGCCTCCAGTGGCTCAAATGGTATAGGATCTGCCTGCAATGCAGGAAACCCAGGTGCAAACACTGGGTTGGAAAGATACCCTGGAGAAGGGGATGGCAATCCACTCTAGTATTTCTGCCTGAAGAATTCAACAGACAGAAGAGCCTGATGGGCTACAGTCCATGGGGTCTCAAAGGGATGACTATATTCTCCTCTTTCTAATTTTCATTAATATAAATTTTATTTATCATGGTATTTCGCTCATCGAAAAATTTTATTCATTTTGTTTGAGATGTTAAAATTAACTCCTTTTTTTTTTCACATTCAATACCCTTTGTAATATGGCCCTAGCATATCTGTCGAAATATTTTCTGCTATCTCCTTTGTTTCTCTCCACTTCTAAAGCCAATTCTCTAAATACTTGGGGAAAAAAAATCTCATGCTTGTCCTTTTCATTTGTAACTTTGCTTATGTAGTTCTCTTGCTGAAATTTTCTCCTCTTTTTTCCAGACTTCTAAATAATGTTTATTTTCAAAACCCTTCTTCCATGAAGTCTTCTCAAATATCTCAGAAGGATCCTTTCACTCTTTTTTGAAATCTTGTTCAAGTAATTATCAGCATATCACAGATAACTGTTATGGTTAAGAGCTTAGAATTTGCACATTAGAATTCATCTATATAATATATTGTTATTGTTCAGTCACTCAGTCGTGTTCAACAACTTGTGACCCCATGAACTGCAGCACGCCAGGCTCCCAGGAGCTTGCTCAAACTCAGGTCCATTGCGTCAATGATGCCACCCATATCTTGCATGGTTTATCTTGTATGGTTTACTAATTGTTTAATGTAGGTGACTGAACATGATCCAGTTTTCTAAAGATGCCCTGGGAGAAATTTCAAGCCTTCTGTTTCTATCATTTGTAGGTCACTTGTTGAATGGGTCGTATACATTAACAGCAACTCTTTCAAAAACAAAGTGAACTGTTCAGCTCATTTCAGTTGTCCAGTAATGTCTGACGCTTTGGGACCCCATGGACTGCAGCACGCCAGGCTTCCCTGTCCATCACCAACTCCTGGAGTTTACTCAAACTTATGTCCATTGAGTCGGTGATGCCATCCAACCATTTCATCCTCTGTCGTCCCCTTCTCCTGCCTTCAATCTTTCCCAGTATCAGGGTCTTTTCAAATGAGTCAGTTCTTCGCATCAGGTGGCCAAAGTATTGGAGTTTCAGCTTTAACATCAGTCTTTCCAATGAATATTCAGGACTGATCTCCTTTAGAATAGACTGGTTGAATCTCCTTCTAGTCCAAGGGACTCTTAAGAATCTTCTCCAACACCAAAGTTCAAAAGCATCAATTCTTTGGTGCTCAACTTTCTTTATAGTCCAGCTCTCACATCCATACATGACTACTGGAAAAACCATAGTTTTGACTAGATGGACCTTTGTTGGCAAAGTAGTGAACTGTTACTATTATTCAAAATTTATGGTTGAAAGCAATGAAGTTTTGGGGGAGTCAGTCATCAACTTACATTTACGTAATGATGAAGTTGAAAGCCAAGACTTAACTCTAAATCAGCCTTATTCTAAACCTTGTTATTGGGACTTCCCTGGCAGTCCAGTGGTTAAAACTCTGTGCTTCCAACATACGGGGTACAGATTTGATCCCTGGTCAGGGAAATAAGAGCCCATGTACCCGGGGGAGCACAGTCAAAAGATTAAATTAAAAAATTAAAGATTTCTATTGAGTATAGTTTTTTTTAAAAGTAAGCAGTCTCAGAAAATACTCACTGATTAATCATTGTTAAAAGCTCTATGAATCTATGGGATGTAGGGGGGATATATAATTCAGTTGAGGTATTTGAAATTCCTTTGCTCTCAGAGACCAAGCTTAAACCCAGTGGCACAATATAGTTTGTAGTAGGAAGCTCCCCAATATTGTAAGATTATTCAACATTTTCAAGATTTCACAAACCAAGTCTTTGTCAACCTATGACTTACTCGACAATTTAGTGGTGCTTTAGTCTTGTTACACAAAATGGGTAAATTTATCCATTTCCCTTGACCGCCTGTTCTATATGGTGAATAAATAAGTGGATAATAAAAATCACTTCCTTAAGAATTCTTATAATAAACTTTGATTTAGAAAAAAATCAGTTGATAATATTGGAGTTGAAATATTTGGAATTAATAATAATTGTGTGATTAAAAATGTGTGTGTGTATGCCTACATGCATATAAATACACATGTAAATATAGAGCTGAAGAAGTTTTTGGTGTTGTTGAGGAATTCTTTTTTATCTTCTCTCCATGTTCCTTTCTTATTCATATTGAACTTGATTTAAATGTAGAACAGATTATTTTTATATTAGGGTCCTTTTGCTTACATTCCAGATATAAGTTTCAAGGATATATTTGGTTTTGACAAAAAAGTAACTGCAACAATAAAAATAGAGATTTCTTTTGTATTTAAAACCAGTATTGAGAACAAGGCATCAATAAATAAGAAAACTCAAAGAGTATAGTGTTGTTTAGGACATATAGATCATGGGACAAAGAATGAGACAGACATTATCGCAAAAAAGCACACAACGCCTGGGAGATGGGCAGTGTTGCCCAGCCTTGTCCATTCACGTTCTTGAAATAATCACATCATTGTTTTTAATTACAGAGTACAGTTCAGATAATAATGGGATGCTTTTTGAGCAAATGGAGCTTACATGACTATCAGATCAATGATCTTAGAATTTACTTTCCTGAGAGACAAGTTATAATATAAAAGTGTGTTTACTTAGTTCAATAACTATCTATTGAATACCTACTCTGTACCCATATTACATTAAGTGCTATTGGTGGTGAAAATGAGCTAGACTGGATCTTGACTTCAAGAATTCTACAGTCTGAGAAAATAAACCATAAGTTATAATATGACCTATACTGTGGGGAACAATAAACATAAAAATAAAATAAAAAACTTGTAAAAGGAGATAACAAACCTTAAAGATGAGAAACTGACTTCCAAATGCAATTGGGATTTGAACTCAGCACTCAATTATGGATAAAAGTCCTTATGAGAGTTTACTAACTTGTTTGTAGCCAAAAGGTACATATTGCAGAATAGTTTATGATACAGTTACAATTATGAGGGTGCCAAGTTCTGTGCTTTTTCTCAACAAATGATTAAAATGTGTTGAAGTTATTAACCTTCCTTTGGAGATATATAGAGAAATAGAAAATGCCTTGACCTCCCAGGCTTACATCACACATGTAGCACAGAATAGGAGAAGTAAGCATAGTATTTGATCACATCTCATATTTGTGGAGCATATTATGACTTTAAAAACAGATTAACATAATTTTTTAAAAAACGATGTATGACTAATTAGCAAGAGAACGGCAAAGAAGTTTCAAGACTCATTAATTATGAGGCAGTATAGGAATTGAATCTGTTATCACAAGATAAAATTGCAACATCAACTTTGTCAGTAATATGCTCTGAGACCCTGAGCTTATCACTACACCTTTCTGAAATTTAATATGATTGTCATTGAAATGATTTAATACCTGTATTTCAGGTTATTATAAGAATTGAAGGAAGGAAAGAGAGAAGGAAATCTTACATTTTCTTTTGACTATATATTTATTTATTTGGCTTCTCTGGGTCTTAGTTGTGGCATGTCGAATCTGGTTCCCTGACCAAGGATTAAACCTGGGCCCCCAGTATTGAGAGTGCAGAGTCTTAGCCACTGGACCACTAGGGAGGTCTCTAGGAGATCTTACACTTATCCCTTTTGCATATATTTTCAAAGTTAAAAATATTATTGCGTTTTACATCATAAAACATGATACTATTTTTTAAAACAGATTAATTGGTTTGCAAGATATAGAGTTGACAAGTTGTGTTTATTTAGTAGTGTGTCACACTCTAGCTAATTATTTTTGTCAAATACTTGAAATATAATTTGTTTAGAACTGAAGACATGAGATAAGCATCTAGTGGAATGGACTGTCTTTACTTCTGAATAAAAAAGCAGCAAGTGAAACAGTTTTGAATAATTTCTCCAGTATTTTATAAACTTTAGTACTTTCAGCACTCAAGTTGAAAAAGAATGTGTAAATCTCACCTAAAGAACTTATGCAAAAATGTGGAGATATGGACATGAAAAAAAGAAAAAACTGGACTGGGAACTAACTTTTATTCTGAAGTCTACATTTAAGACACAATAGTTTAGGTCCTAAGATTGATCAATTCCTAAACTGAGAAGTTTAAAAAAACAAACACCTACTCAATTCTACTCTGCAGTTTAGAAATAGATTATGTGATGCACATTCCTGGCAGGCAACAGCCTGAAACTCACATACTTTTGATATTGGCTCAGACCTCTTGGCATTCAAGATGAATACACTACTGCATAGTAATAATTATTCTCACATCCTCTTCTGAGGGGGCAGGAGGCACAACAGTGCCTACGTACATCTTACAGGGTTGGCAAGAGGCTAATATAATGTTATCCGAAGCCACAGACATTGTTGCCAAGACTCTATTTGATGTCGGAATTGCAGCTAAAATGCAGTCATTATTGGCTCTAAGAATTCTCTGTCATTGTAATCATCTGAAAATAAAAATGATGTAATTAAAATTTTCCTGAATAAATGTATTCGTAAAATTAGTTTCTTAGCTGGGAAATCAATTTATGCTTCAGTTAAAGCAGTTCATAAGGTAAGGGATAATAAAAGTGAAAAATTTAAATTGAAATATTAAAATTAGAAATTTAGTGTTTTATTCTCATTCCAAATATTAATTGAAAGTCCTTTATATCCAATCCCCCAACTTTAAATAGCAAAATACAGAAACATATATATATATAAGAATTTTAGGGTCAGCTTTGGAGATAATGCTGTTATATAAAGAAAGATAAAATTAATGATAGAAGACTGTAATAATACAAAAGATAGCATAGACTTTCATTCTGCCTGCTATGTAGGTAGTCTCAGATGGTTTTAAAATGTTATATTGTTATATTTAACATTTAAAATGTTATATTGTTCAAGGCTACCATTTACCTTTTAAAATAAGTCTTTTTATTCCAGTAATCCAGATAAAGAAACAAGCTCAAAATTGCTATTGTGCTTTACCAAAGTAGTATGGATCTGTTTCTATAGATTGAGCCAAAAGTATTTTGGATACAATCCTGCTTTTTAGTGCATGAGACATAGTTACAGTAAATACCATCAGATATTATAAGAGTGAGAGAGATACGTAGTTTACCTAAGCATTAAAATACAGAAACATATATATATATAAGAATTTTAGGGTCAGCTTTGGAGATAATGCTGTTATATAAAGAAAGATAAAATTAATGATAGAAGACTGTAATAATACAAAAGATAGCATAGACTTTCATTCTGCCTGCTATGTAGGTAGTCTCAGATGGTTTTAAAATGTTATATTGTTATATTTAACATTTAAAATGTTATATTGTTCAAGGCTACCATTTGCCTTTTAAAATAAGTCTTTTTATTCCAATAATCCAGATAAAGAAACAAGCTCAAAATGGCTATTGTGCTTTACCAAAGTAGTATGGATCTGTTTCTATAGATTGAGCCAAAAGTATTTTGGATACAATCCTGCTTTTTAGTGCATGAGACATAGTTACAGTAAATACCATCAGATATTATAAGAGTGAGAGAGATACATAGTTTACCTAAGCATGAACTGAGCCCTTACAAATAAGTAGGAAACAAATATAGGCCAAACTTGAGCAAAAATGTGAAGCTCCTCCCTCCACCCCCATGAAGCTCCACAGGGTACATCAGCACACAACTGGGGAATTTAGTATAGGCAATCAAAAATAAGCAAAAAGTTGTAATAGTAACCAGTAAAACAGACGAAATTCAAGTTATCATCATATGGATATGATAGATGGTAATAAAGGATGGGCTAACTGGAGCAGAACATCAGGAAGAAATTGCTTTACAGGTCTGTGTGGTTGAATAAACAACAAAAGGGAAAAAAAGAAAAATGTGTCAGGTTCAGTTAGTTCAGTTCAGTTGCTCAGTTGTGTCTGACTCTTTGCAACCCCGTGGACTGCAGTACACCAGGCCTCCCTGTCCATCACCAACACCCAGAGTTTCAAAACTCATGTCCATTGAGTCGGTGATGCCATCCAACCATCTCATTCTCTGTCATCCCCTTCTCCTCCTGCCTTCAATCTTTCCCAGCATCAGGGTCTTTTCAGATGAGTCAGTTTTTCGCATCAGGTGGCCAAAATATTGGAGTTTCCGCTTCAACATCAGCCCTTCCAATGAACATACAGAACTGATCGCCATTAGGATGGACTGGTTGGATCTGCTTGCTGTCCAAGGGACTCTGAAGAGTCTTCTCCAACACCATGGTTCAAACCATCAACTCTACATTACTAAGCTTTCTTCATAATTCAACTCTCATATCCATA
>SJYX01010451.1:603014-617826 GCA_006410675.1 Oreotragus oreotragus | reverse complement strand
CTTGATTCCACCTTGTGCTTCTTCCAGCCCAGCCTTTCTCATGATGTACTCTGCATATAAGTTAAATCAGTAGGGTGACAATATACAGCCTGATGTACTCCTTTTCCTATTTGGAACCAGTCTGCTGTTCCATGTCCAGTCCTAACTGTTGCTTCCTGACCTGCATCTAGGTTTCTCAAGATGCAGGTCAGGTGGTCTGGTATTCCCATTTCTTTCAGGATTTTCCACAGTTTATTGTGATCCACACAGTCAAAGGCTTTGGCATAGTCAATAAAGCAGAAATAGATGTTTCTCTAGAATTCTTTTGCTTTTTAAATGATCCAGCAAATGTTGGCAATTTGATCTCTGGTTCATCTGCCTTTTCTAAAACCAGCTTGCACATCTGGAATTTCATGGTTCAAGTACTGCTGAAGCCTGGCTTGGAGAATTTTGAGCATTACCTTGCTAGCATGTGAGATTCATGCAACTGTGGAGTAGTTTGAGCATTCTTTGGCATTGCCTTTCTTTGAGTTTGGAATGAAAACTGACCTTTTCCAGCCCTGTGGCCACTGCTGAGCTTTCCAAATTTGCTGGCATATTGAGTGCAGCACTTTTACAGCATCATCTTTTAGGATTTGAAGTAGCTTAACTGGAATTCCATCACCTCACTAGCTTTGTTCGTAGTCATGCTTCCTAAGGCCCACTTGATTTCACATTCCAGGATGTCTGGCTCTAGGTGAGTGATCACACCATCATGATTATCTGGGTCGTGAAGATCTTTTTTGTGCAGTTCTTCTGTGTATTCTTGCCACCTCTTCTTATCTTCTGCTTCTGTTAGGTCCATACCATTTCTGTCCTTTATCGAACCCATCTTTGCATGAAACATTCCCTTGGTATCTCTAATTTTCTTTTCTTTCTTTCTTTCTTTCTTTCTTTTTTTTTTTGTATCACTGACAGGATTTTATTTATTTATTTATTTATCTTTAGTCTTTCCCATTCCATTGTTTTCCTCTGTTTCTTTGCACTGATCACTGAGGAAGGCTTTCTTATCTCTCCTTGCTATTCTCCTTGCTGTATCAAAGGCTAACCCTAATACTCTCCTTGCATTTATTGTCATGCTTTTGTGTGTCAAACTGGAGAGCTACTTTTATGGCTCTAGAAAATGCACTTCACCCCACTGACCTTGAAAATATTCACCTAAACAGTGAAGGATTTTTGACTAAAAGATCTCTAAGGATTTAAGATTTCTTCTAGATGTGCATGTCAGTGATTTTGCTTAGAGAGTATTTAATAAACATTTTTTGAATAAATGGTACATACCTCCCATGCAAGAATTCATTATAGCTCAATAACTGTAGAACAATGAAACAAGTATAGGGAGATTTCAAATAATGAGTGTTTAAGAGTAATAAAATTATTTTCCCTTTTGATGAACAAAAGAATTAGAAAATGAGAAAGGTAATATATAGGACATGTTAAACTTCATATGCAGTTGAGGCAAATGAACATTCACAATTGCACTCATTTCAGGATAAGCATTTTTCTTTTTGTAGAGTCAGTGTATTTTCTAGGCCAATCTGCTTCTATCCTCTATCAGTAGTGAATACCGTTTCAATAAAAAGACATGATATGATTGACAGCATAGAATAAAAGCATATGAATTATTCACCAAAGCACTGAAATTCAGTCTATAGTAAAACAGTTTGCAAATAATTAGAAGAGTGAACGTCTCCTTCCCAAAGTGTAAACCCATTTCTATAGCTAATTAAAACTCAACTATAAGCTGAAATAAAACTGAAAAAAAAAATAACAATTCCATGAAGTTTGCCTTCTGAGGACAAAACTTATATCTTGAGGACTTAGGGATAATTTTCTCTTATAATAAAACTGCAGCTGTTTCTAAAATTGTCTCCAGGAGTGATGTCAGTGCACTTTGAGCTTGGAGTCAAGATATTTTTAGGAAAATTAATAAGGAAAGTAGCTGATAAAAAGAAAAAATAATTTCAGTTGTATAGTAATTAAAAAATAGCAAAGATAACAAAGTAGAAAAAAATGCAATCGAGTAAGACCAAGAGTGTTATCTTTTTGATGAATGAATGATTGAGTATTTATTCATTTGATAACATTGAATAAATTGGGGGTTCACACAATCAGTAAATGTTGGGTCAATAGAGCACTTGTGAATGCACCTTGCAGCCATGATCTCTCAGAGCAAACAGAGAAAATGACACTTTTACCATCAGTTTAAAAGAATATTGGGCAACAGAACACATTTACACAGACTCAAATCTATTTCCATTGCTAGAAGATGAATTCAAAGGTCCTTTCTTAGTAGAATAGGTCAAACCATCCTGAGTATGAAGACTGTCATATTCCTATGGTTATCATTATTGACAATAATCTGATTATTTGACAGCTAGCCAGACTTACAGGATTCATCTCATATGCTAGACCAAATATATTTGTGCAGGTACTAAGGAAAATATCAAAAATAAGGTAAATGGTAATTAATTTTTACATAACTCTTGGTGGTTTGAATACAGATTTCAGTAAGAACTTTGACTTGATCTTTTTTTTTCTCTTACATACTTTTATAATATCTNAGCCAGACTTACAGGATTCATCTCATATGCTAGACCAAATATATTTGTGCAGGTACTAAGGAAAATATCAAAAATAAGGTAAATGGTAATTAATTTTTACATAACTCTTGGTGGTTTGAATACAGATTTCAGTAAGAACTTTGACTTGATCTTTTTTTTTCTCTTACATACTTTTATAATATCTCTTTAATTATATGAGAATTGAATTAAAAGAAGTCTCCTTTCCCTGCAATTCATCTAAAGCTTTCTTTCTTTCATTACTTTATCTGCTGATATTTGTTACAGAGCAAAGTATAATATATAATAGAGATTTCTCCCATCCAAAATGGCAAGAAAAGAACAAGCAGCAAGTTTCTTTAAGGTATGCTTCATCTAGAGGTGTGGCTTCTCTTCTGTACTTTGTGTAACTGTGACTAAAGCCTTTATGTGATCACACAGGAAATACAGTTTTTCAATTGACTAGAGATGTAGCTGTACTTTAGATCATATTGATCCAGGGGAGACCTACACAGTTCATACCACCATTTCAGTCTGTCAATTCTAAGTTCCTTTCTCAGGAAACAAGAATATTAACCCAAAGTTGTTGATAAACTGTTGTTACAAATTTATTATTAACATTTACAAAAGTTCATCTTAAATTGTTAGACACGGACTTCCCTGATGGTCCAGTGGTGAAGAAACTGACTTCCAATGCAGGGAATGTGGGTTCAATCCCTGGTCAAGGAACTAAGATCCCACGTGCCACTGGGGAACTCACACACTTGCAGCTAGAGAGAAGCCCACCTGGGCTGAGAGAAGCCCAACTAAGACATGACTCAGCCAAATAAATAAATATTTTTTGTAATTAATAGACAACAAATAGAAATAATAGCAATATATGAGTTATATAGTACATATCACATTAGTCGTTGAGATTTGGTACTCAGAGCTCATTTAATAGTCAAGAAACTAAGGGGACGTGTAACTCACCAGACTACAACTACACAACTCACAACTCACAACCACAGGGGAAAATCAGGATGTAAACCCAGGCACTCATGCTCAAATGCTAGAGCACCCACTACTTAGGTTTCAATAGGTATTGTTATTCAAATAACAATTCAAATAACAATAATATTGTTATCCCAAGTCTAACTACTTTGCACCTTCACAGTAAGATAACCCTGAATCAAGCTTCTAAAAATGAAGTAAACATTAAGAAATTAAATGTCTTGATTTTTATTTATTCTTGAGGGAAAAGAAGTGAGCAGGGGTATTTTGTAACATTATGACTGCTAAAATACATTTTTACTTCTCTTTAAAAATACTTCACAATCAGAAAATTAATTTTAAAATAATATCAAGATGTATGGTTGTAAGAATTTTCATAAGCACCTAATTATTGGGGGATTTGTTTCTCTGTGCTTTCTGGTATAATCAATAGAATAGTTCCTTTATAAAGATGAAAAGGAATACAATCCAAACTAATTCAAATCTGCATTTTTAACAGAACATTTAATGTAATGCTTTTAATTTAGGTTTCACCTCAAATTAAACATCAAGAATTTACATTGATCGTCACTAATTCTGTGTCTCAAGTTAAAATTCTAAAGAAGTTTTCATGTCTTTCTTAATTCTTATTCTTGGCCTTTAGATTTCAAATCTAAAGGAGCAGGGAGAAGTATACGATCAGTCAATGTAAGCTTCATTTCTAGTATCATTGCCAACTTTTTCTATTGAAATTAGGCAAAGAAACAAGTTGACAAAGTAAAAATAGCTGTACAAAATGATTCTGGAGAAATTAAATTATTCCAACCAGTCCTACAATGAAGAAGAAAAGCAGCCTTAGCAGGTAAGAAATTCAGTGAAAATGAAAGTCACGTGCTCAGCAGTAGACAGGGATGACAGAAGAGGACCTTGCTATGTAACCAATGCAAGCCTTGAGATCTCTACTACATAACTTTTTTTAAGCTTGCTTTAGCTAGAGAAAAAAAGAAACAAAAACACTCAAGAAGTCAAGTCCCAAGAACTCAGACTAACATATTCTCATTCACGCAACTCTGAGCAAAACAAACTATATTTCATGTAAAAAGCATTTGTATTACTTTTGGCTTATGATAAATACTATGATGCAAAATAGATATGGGAAATTAAAAACCAAATGATTCACCTTTTCCTGATACAGTATTGAGTGTCAATAATTCACAGAGATGACACATTGAAAACTTTGTGATTTTTTTCCCAAAGGACTGTTAGGAGAATCTAATGTTCATAAGCAGAATGCAGATACTGACAACTGCCATTCTGATTACAGGCTCTGGACTCAAAGAAGAGTGGTTTTCTCACTACCTAAAAGCCATTGGTCATTTGCACTTTTCCACAGAGATGATCTGGAAGAGAGATACTGATGGTCTGGATACTGAAGGGTTTTTACTTCTATTTTATGACCTAGCCTCACTAAAGTTGAAGTGTGAAAGTGTTAGCTGCTTAGTCGAGTCTGACTCCTTGTGACTGCATGAACTGTAGCCCGCCAGGCTATGGGATAGCCCAAGTATCTATGGGATTTTCCAGGCAAGAATCCTGGTGGGTTGCCATTTTCTGCTCTAGGGGATCTTCCCGAACTAGGGATCCAACCCGAGTCTCCTACAAGGCAGGCAAATTCTTTACCATCTGAGTTAATACTTCCTATTTCTTAATACATTTGAAGAACAAAAAATAAAAAGCAGAAGGATAGAGATCACTGAAAGAGTAAAAGAAAGAACCAGGAGCATGAAATAACATGAAATTAAGCTAAGGAAATTGTGTTTCCAAAAGAATGGTGCTATCTAGTCTGATAAACAAATTGCTCCCAAACTTAATTGCTTAGAGTACGGGTTTGTTCACGACTCTATGGATTGGCACTTGGGGCTGTGCTCAGTTGGGACGGCCCACTGCTCATTCGAGTATGTGGCCCTCAGACAGGACAGCTAAGAAAATCCAGTCCCTATCTCTGTGCTCTCTCAGCCTCCAGGAGGCTAGCCTGGGATATTTGATTTGTTGTGTTTTGGTTTTAAACATTTAGAAAGCAGCAGTGGAGGGTTATCTCCCTGCAACAAGTCCTTTTCAAGTATCTGATGGCTCCCTTGCCCAAGCACTGAGGGAACGTAAGAAAACAATCACAGAAGCCTGAGAGTGGAGGGAGTCATTGAGCGCAACTGCTGTAACAATCAGCCCCAGATACATGGTCCATCTTGTCACAGGCTGAAAGAAGGGATTAAAAAAAGATGAAGGCTGAAAAGGCGTGTCATTGGACTTGATACTTAGACACCAGTTTTAGAAGTAAGAGTAGGGCAAATTGACATTGCAAAATCAGACTGAATTTCCCTGGTAGTCCAGTGGTTAAAAATTTGCCTACAAATGCAGGGGACAGGGATTCATTTGACCCCTAACTGAGGAAGATCCCACATGCTACAAGCAATTAAGCCCCCATGTGCCAGTGTTCTAGAGCTTGCAGGCAGCAACTACTGAGCTTGTCACCTTAGCAGTACAACTAGAGAAAGCCTGAGTGCAGTAAGGAACACCCAGCACAGCAATAAATAAACAAATAATTTAAAAAATGAACATAGAGGAAACACAAAACACAGCAACTCACTCTGTATAAAAAAGAAACATCAAAGAGAGAGATTTGGAGGAAAACATGCTTTCCTTTTTATGAAAGTTATTGGCAAAGCAAAGAGGAGAAGCCAGAAGAGGCACCAACAGTAAGGAAAGTTGGTCAGCTTTTTTTTTTTTTTTGGCTTGTTTATTTTAGGAGGAAGTGATTTCAGCAGTTTTCTCCCAATCCCACACCAAGAGAGTAAGTAGAGAGGAAAGTTCAAAAGTTTTTGCAAGACAAAGGCACTCCTTTGCACTCCTTAGCAAAGATAAAAATAAAAGAAGGCCAACTCTGGTCTTCTGAAGCTCTGAACTGAGGTGTAATTAACTGGAAAGTTTATACTTACGTGTTAATGATTAAACATGGTAATAATGTAGAAGGATGTTTATTTGCACAGCATTATAACTGGCACTCAAATAAACTTCCTTGGAAATCTCCCTTGCTTTATATTTCTTTGTAGCTGTGGAGCTCTCAGAAACTCTGGGAAACTTGCCTGATTTGCCACCTGCCATAATTCGATTATCAAGAGCAATGAGAGCAGGTTCTGCAAATGATTTTCGATTTACTGTCTTCCTGATTGAGAGGAAAGAGAGCAAACATTTTCCATAATTCTGGAATTTAGTCCTTGGGAACTTAAACAAAAGTTTTTTTTGTCTCAACAATAAATAAATAAAGGCATGTATGTTGTATTTATGGAACTGTCATTGAAGAATCTAGGAAGTCAAGTGCCACAGTATAAGTAAATGGCTAGAGTGTCCCAGTATCACATTTATTTATCTCATCAAATACTCCTGACACTATTGCTAGTAAACTACATAGCAATTACTGGGCAGCAAGCAGGTAGAAAACAAATAAAATCTAGTTCTTGTCTTTTGATGATTACAATGTTAAAAACAGGGTGTTGGCTGATTGCTCTCCTAACACAGTATTTACACAAACTACTTCCCACACTTCCCTTGAAGTTGAAGATATGAATGGCTTTAAGGGAAAATAAAAAATCTTACTCCTAGCCAAAAGATTTTGTAAAACCAGTAGAAATAATATACTTACCTATTTTGTTTTGAAGTGAGAGTGAGTAAGAAAGTCACCTTTTCACTATTAATTCAGGAAATTTCACTATTAATTCAGGAAATATCTCTACCACCACTGTTTGTTTCCAAAACTGGAAAAGCGTAAGTAAAGACCTAGTATATTTTTGCAGACATGGAAAACTCCCATAAAAGATAAAAAATCAGGAAGTAATGAGTTAGAGCTATAAAACCTCACCCCACCTAGGGAAGAGAAAGCATTTTCTCACAAACACTTAAGGCAATCCGAGAATTTCCCTTTGCATATTAAAAAAATACAAAGTGTGAGATTAGACCGCTTTCAGACTTCTGTAAGCATAATAATAATGGATGGTGATAAAAGCATGGCTATTTTTTTTTAATGATGAGACTCTACTCCTTCACCCCTCTTCCCTAAGGCTCTAGATTTTTAAAGCACTTTGAATAATTGTAACAAAAGTGGTGGTAAAGCAAAGCTTCAAGAAATATGAACTAAAAGTTAGAGTGTCTTCTACATGTACCTAAACTTCTGTTCTATTCTTTCCTGTATATGTCCAGGTCCTGATGACTTCACTTGCGGTATCTGCTTTACGTCTTTCTACAACTAGGTTTGCAAGATTCCAGTTTATAGTCTTGGATAATACTAAATCAATTTAAAAATGCAGATAGATCTTGTTTTGAAATTATATTGGCTTTTAGTCTTTCATTTTTTTTCTCCTGTGCTCAGTTGCCATTTAAAGAAGAAGGTAGAATGGAGAGAGACAGATGTCCCATGCCGCTCTTAGCCACGAGACATGTAAAAGGGAGAGAGAAGACAGTTAGTCTCTAACTAGCTTTCATATGGAAGCACAGTATTTCTTACAGGGCCACCACTAAGTTCAAATGGAGGGAAGAATCTGAATGGTCCATGCTATCAGTATTTTAATGTGGTATAAGAATTCCATCCTTAGGAACTAGAGTGGCAGAACTTCTGGAAAAAAGGGTAGAGACAGGAAGATAAGGGATTTGAGTCAAATGTCCCAACCTTGATTCATCATTAAGGACAGAGTATAAAAACCAACCATTAAGTGTTCAGGCACCTCTGTTTATGACCTCCCTTCAATCCAGCCACATAAGAACTCAGGCTTTGCTTACAATGAGTGACATGTGGCTTGGCATTCAAAATACAAACTTGATTAACAGGAAGTCTCTGCTTTCAGGGAGCTCAAACTTCAGTACATTGTGGAGAAATATAATCATGAACATGATAAGTATTACAATGAGTTACCTATAAAGGGAAGCTTGGCGTGCTGCAGCCCATGGGGTCACAAAGACATGGGTCGGACATGACTTAACGATCCAACAGCAACAAAAAGCTATGAAGTGATACCAGAGCCTGGAGACTAAATAATGGTCCGCAGAGTTATGGGAATGTGACTGAAAGACGATCGGCCACCTGGGCAGCGAAGGGAAAGGACACTCAGGGAGGAGGGACCCAGATAAGGAAAAGCACCAAAGACTGACAGAATGTAAAGTTTCAGAGTCCTAATGTATTGGCATCGGAGAAGGCAGTGGCACCCGACTCCAGTACTCTTGCCTGGAACACCCCATGGACGGAGGAGCCTGGTAGGCTGCGGTCCATGGGGTCGCAAAGAGTCCAACACGACTGAGCGACTTCATTTTCACTTTTCACTTTCATGCTTTGGAAAAGGAAATGGCACCCCACTCCAGTGTTCTTGCCTGGAGAATCCCAGGGACGGCGCAGCCTGGCGGGCTGCCATCTGTGGGGTCTCACAGAGTCCACCACGACTGAAGCGACTAGCAGCAGCAGCAATCTACTGGCATGGAAGTTGTAGTGCTGAAGAGCTATATATGTTTTCAGTGCTAGACAGAAGAATAACATTTTCATGAGACACACTAAATAAATCAATATGCAATTACATCGAGAAGAGGGTTGCTAAATAATAATACAAAAGAGCATAAATGTTTTTTGTAAACCTGTGAGAATAAAAGTTTATCTTTCATTCCTTCTTTTCATATCTGGATCTTCAGGCAAAAAAAATATTCATTTAATTCACTGAACATTAATCTCTTTTAAGTATTTATGTGCAAGATTTTCAAAATGTCTGACCAAAGACACATATGAAATTCTTTCATGGCAGATTGCCATTAAGAAGGGTGTGAAATCACAGTGAGTCTTTACTGTCAGCATAGGGTTAAAACGTTTGTCATTTAAGGGCTTGATAATTGGGCAGGGTTTCAACAGTCCCCAACCTGAGAAGCTAATCAAGTATAAATTNAACACCCCATGGGCGGAGGAGCCTGGTAGGCTGTGGTCCATGGGGTCTCGAAGAGTCCAACACGACTGAGCGACTTCATTTTCACTTTTCACTTTCATGCTTTGGAAAAGGAAATGGCACCCCACTCCAGTGTTCTTGCCTGGAGAATCCCAGGGACGGCGCAGCCTGGCGGGCTGCCATCTGTGGGGTCTCACAGAGTCCACCACGACTGAAGCGACTAGCAGCAGCAGCAATGTACTGGCATGGAAGTTGTAGTGCTGAAGAGCTATATATGTTTTCAGTGCTAGACAGAAGAATAACATTTTCATGAGACACACTAAATAAATCAATATGCAATTACATCGAGAAGAGGGTTGCTAAATAATAATACAAAAGAGCATAAATGTTTTTTGTAAACCTGTGAGAATAAAAGTTTATCTTTCATTCCTTCTTTTCATATCTGGATCTTCAGGCAAAAAAAATATTCATTTAATTCACTGAACATTAATCTCTTTTAAGTATTTATGTGCAAGATTTTCAAAATGTCTGACCAAAGACACATATGAAATTCTTTCATGGCAGATTGCCATTAAGAAGGGTGTGAAATCACAGTGAGTCTTTACTGTCAGCATAGGGTTAAAACGTTTGTCATTTAAGGGCTTGATAATTGGGCAGGGTTTCAACAGTCCCCAACCTGAGAAGCTAATCAAGTATAAATTTCCCAAATCAGTTAACTGCTCCATTGTTTTTGTGATAGGAAAATATAATTCAGGAGTAGAGAAGAGAAATGAATTTTTTTGTTATCTGTTTCAACAAATTGGTTAAATTGATTCAAGTCTAATTAAGAGATTTTCTCAATTAAAAAAATAAATTTAGTGAAATGTTACATCAACTTGGACTAATTGCCCTTTAGAGAAATTTAGAACTATCTGATTCATCTCTAAACTTTGAATTGTAATCTTTAAGCAAATATTTATATGCTATATATATGTATATTACATAAATATATATATCCCCAGATTTGCATGTGTGTGTGTGTGTGTGTGTGAGTGTATGAGTTAGTATACATACACTATTTCCACTGAAAAGGCCTACAAACAATGACACTCCAATAGCAAGTAGCACACATAGAGCCCAGATATTGATTTCTAAATAACATTCTGTACAAGCAACCCGGGATGCTTGGAGAAATAAGATTCTAAAATTGAGACAGAGAAAGTATCTGGACTATCTGTGGTTCCAGAAAGTTTGTTGTTTTTTAAAAAAGGAGGTTAAAAAAAAAACAGATTAAAGTATATGTAAAAGACACAGAATCTAACCTGAAATAGCTCCAGTGGGCAAAGATGGAACTAATTGAATTATGAAAAAAAAAATAATGTGATCTCCAGAAAAAATAAGTAATTATCTATGAACCTATAGTGATATAAATAAATGATAGAGGGAATAAATGAGGAAGAAAGGTTAAGTCTTTCTCATATAAAAATTACAAATATTAAATATGAAAGGAAAAACACTTTTTAAACAAATCATTAGACCACCACACTGATTTATGCAGGCAAGATCTACAGATGAATATTAAAATTAGTGGGGAAAAGTTTAAAAGGAAACATTTACATAGTCAGTAGTTTCTCTCCCAAATATTTCCTATGTACTTAAAAATACAATGTACAAATGTATCTGTGAATAGATAAGAAACTACAGTAGCATTAAAGAAACTTGACTAGCAAACACACTTTAACCAGACACCATTTTAACCACTGTATCAAGTTTAACATCAGCAGTAATAAGTTTTATTGACATCATATAACTCCTCTATGTAGCACCTACAATAGAATAGCATCACTTCTGTGATGGTCTTGTCAAAAATACATAACCTCAACTTTATCATTAGCAAATACCAGACAAACCTGGATGGGAAGACATTCTGCAAAATAATTGATCTGTACTTTTCAAAACTGTCAGGGAAATAAAAGATAAGGAAGATGGAGGAACTGTCACAGACTGGAGGGAAATAAGAAACTCTAACAACTAAGTATTGGGTGGAATTCCGTGTAAAATCCTAGAACAACAAAAGCCATCAGTGGAAAAATAGGTGAAATCTGGGTACAAACTATACCATACAATGCTTAACGTATTCATTTTATTAACTTTATTATAGTCATTAAGACTTTACATTAAGGGAAGCTATATTAAGAGGTACAGAGAAACATTTTACATTATTTTCACAACTTTTCCCCAGTCTAAAATTATTTAGAATTTTTTTTTAAGTCTAGTCCTATACAGACACCCACAGGGCTATTGCAGAGGCTAATATGATTTTGCCCTAGGCATCCACAACCTAGGATTCACCATAATTCCCAGGAGAACAGCTCCTACAGAGGTTAAAACTGCAGTTAACAATTGCAAATCTTGGCAGAAACTCTCTCATAAAGGAGAATTCATGAGATGAACCAGAAGGAGAATTAGGGCCTAAAAATTATACAAAGTAGACCAATATTAAAAAAGGCCTTAAAGAATGCATATTTCAAATGTTTAAAAGGTTTACAAAATTAAAAACAGAAAAACAGAATATTCTGAAAGTTTAAGGAGACATGACAAAATAAAAAATTAATCTGAAAAAAGAAGAAAATTTAAAACATGTATAGATAGTCTCCAACTTACTGTGGTTAAAGTTACTATTTTTTAACTTTATGATGGTACAAAGGAAATGGCATTCAGTAGAAAACCTTCCTTTAAATTTTGATCTTTTCCCTGGCAAGTGATATGTAGTGAGATACTCAAGAGGAGAAGCAACAAATATATTTACAATCATTCTGTTCCCAAGCATTCTATTTTTTACTTCTAGTACAGTACTCAATAAATTATGAGACAGTGAAGATGTTATTATAAAATAGGCTTTGTGTTAGATGATTTTATGCAACTGTAGGCTAATGTAAGTGTTCTGAACAGGTTTAAGGTAGGGTAGGCTAAGCTATGATGTTCATTAGGTTAGGTATATTAGATACATCTTTGATTTACAATAGTTTCAAGTTATGATGGGTTTATTGGGACATAAACCTTATTGTGAGTTGAGGAACATCTGTGTGTATATGTGAGCATGTGTATGTGTGTATATACACATACATATACACACATACTATATAATCCAATATTTTAAATATAGTTGAAGAAATAATAATCATTAGTTTTAGTTAATATAGATTTCAGTTTCAATAAATGCTATTTTATATAATGCTATGTAAATTTCTCTTCATTGAGAGGTATCTCTGTGTGTTATTTTATATCTAGTCCAAAATAGTCCTCTGAGTATAGTAATAATATAGTAATAGTCCAATATGTACAGTAATAATGAACAACTTAACAGTTTGCACAAGTGAAATTTCTCATTAATTAAAAAAAGAACAAAACTCTGCCTCACATAAGGCATTAATTCCTGGTAGATTAAAGATCTAGTATAGGAGAATATTTTAAAATCAGAATGGGTAAACATAAGAAAATTCACAAATTTGACAAAATAAAATTAAAGTATCTGGATTAGCAAAATTAAATTAACTTATTGGAGGAAGGAGAAAAGTGCAACAAATGATAACCATCTAGATAACTGGTATTCCTAATATCCATAACATTTATAAAAGTTTCTTCTCAAGCACTGATTCACTTATTCAGCATTTATTTATTGAGAATTTACTTGGTGTCAAATGCTGATAAAGACTCTGGAAATGCATTTGTGAATAAGGGAGTCATTTGCCATCACAAAACTTAGGTAATAGTGGAATAAACTATGTTTACTCTATAAGAGAATAAATCAATGAGTAAACAAATGATTGCAGTCTCAATAAGCATTGTGAGATAATCAAAACTACCTGACATGAAAATTACAGAAGAAAACATAGGACTTTTACTGAAACCAAGCTTACACTACTTGCCAAATGACAGGCCAATAAATTGAGGCAAGTTGTTGGGGCAGTTAATAAAGATTTCATTGAGAAAGCCACAGACAGCAAGGATGACAGACTACTATCCCAAAGAACCATGTTACCCAAGTTAGAATTCAGATTTCTTTTATACTAAAAGGGGAGGGGCTGTGGCAAATTTTTGATGCCTGAATCCTTTCTTCTTGCAGATGTTCATGTAAGTCTGGTCATGGTGTTCCTATAAACCTCCAACAAGACAGGATGTTTTTTCTGCAACTTTTTATCTCTATATGAATAGAAAAGTGTTCTACCTTTAAAGGTCAAAGCCTCGAGAATGAATGGAAAAATGTTTTACCTTTAAAGGTCAGAGCCTCGAGAATGGACTGTCCTATATATTTCAGGCTATAGGTAACATTTTAGAGAGGTGCAGAGACAACATGACTAAGTACAGCAACAGAGCACAAGGCTTAAAGATGAAAGAATTGATCCAAAATGGAGCCAAGTTTATTCTTCTCTATGTGAGAAGGCATCGCAGAAGTACTGACAATTTAGCTGGGAACAGAAGCATAATATGAGCCAGTCAGCTGAGAAATGGAGAGAAGAATCTTCAATTGGAATAGCATGTGAAAAGTCTCTGAGGCAATGAAACTTTACTTTCTTTGCTATTATTTTAAGAAATCAAAGAATTAGAGTGAGTTAGGAAAACAATGGCTCAAGTATATGAAAGCAACTATGTGGAGGCAGAAGTTAGACCATACATGCAGTTACCTACCATGTAGGACATGGTTAAAATGTTTGGATTTTACTCAAGTGACATGGGGAACTCTTTAAATATTTTAGGCAAGGCAGTGGTTTTCATGTCATTTATTTATCTTAATCTTTACTCCTGTGAGAAAACTGAATTTATGGTGTGAAAGACTGGGAGCAGGGAAATCAGACTGAGAGATTGGCAGGGACGTGTGATGTAGGCAAAAGTGGTGTCAATGGAGATGTAAGTCAATGCCAAATTCAGGGTATATCTTAATGATTTAATTAGCAAGTGTTTTGATAGCTCTAATGAAGCAGGGCAAAGACTAATAGAGTTTTGCCAAGAAAATGCACTGGTCATAGCAAACACCCTCTTCCAGCAACACAAGAGAAGACTCTACACATGGACATCACCAGATGGTCAACACCGAAATCAGATTGATTATATTCTTTGCAGCCAAAGATGGAGAAGCTCTATACAGTCAACAAAAACAAGACCAGGAGCTGACTCTGGCTCAGATCATGAACTCCTTATTTCCAAATTCAGACTTAAATTGAAGAAAATAGGGAAAACTGCTAGACCTTGATTTAGGTATGATCTAAATCAAATCCCTTATGATTATACAGTGGAAGTGAGAAATAGATTTAAGGG
>SJYX01010451.1:586300-602341 GCA_006410675.1 Oreotragus oreotragus | reverse complement strand
TTCAGCTTTAGCATCATTCCTTCCAAAGAAATCCCAGGGCCAGTCTCCTTCAGAATGGACTGGTTGGATCTCCTTGCAGTCCAAGGGACTCTCAAGAGTCTTCTCCAACACCACAGTTCAAAAGCATCAATTCTTCGGTGCTCAGCCTTCTTCACAGTCCAACTTTCACATCCATACATGACCACAGGAAAAACCATGGCCTTGACTAGACGGACCTTAGTTGGCAAAGTAATGTCTCTGCTTTTGAATATGCTATCTAGGTTGGTCATAACTTTTCTTCCAAGGAGTAAGTGTCTTTTAATTTCATGGCTAACTTACGTATAATAAGATACAAGGATGATAGGTGAACATTTTGGTGAGATTTTGATATTGGGTACACCCATGCTCTGTCCAATATACAAAACAAAATAAAGAGCATTCTCATGACAACAGAAACTTCCCTTGTGCCCCTTTTCAGTCATCTCCTCTCCCCACCCCCCACAGGAAGCTACTTTATGAATCTGTACAATCATAGAATAGTTTTGCCTTTGTCCAGCATGAAGTTTGGAGATTATCAATGTTGCATGTGTTAGTAATTTGTTCTTTTTTGCTGAATAATAGTTAATCATATGAATGAGCCACAATGTATTTACTTTATGTTGCGGTACAGTTGGTTTGTCTCTATTTTTTTGCTATTATGAATAAAGTTTCTGTTATGAACATTTAAAAGATATTTTCTATGTATTGATACCTAGGAATAGAATTGTTGAGTTATAGATTAGATATACATTTAACCTTACGAGAAACTACCAAAGAGTTCTCCAAAGTGATTTTAAACTGCCACCAGCGGTGTATGAGAATACCATTTGCCGTGCATTGTTGCCAACATTTGGTGCTGTCATTCTTTTTGATTTAGCCATTCTGCTTAGAGTATAGTGATATCTTACTGTGTTTTATGTCTGTATTTCTCTGGTGACTGAAAAGTGTGAGGACCTTTCCATACGGTTATTAGCTGCTGGAATATATTCTTTTGTGAAGAGTCTGTTCAGTCTTTAGCTCGTTTTTAAATGGTTGTTTTCTGTTGATTTGCAATATTTTGATTAACAGTCACATAAAATTAGATGTGATTTCATCAATCTGTTTAGAGCTAGCTAGCAAGATAGTGTTTGTGCACATGTGACAGAGGAGAGGTAAAGAGAAAGAAAGAAAAATATTTTCTCACATTTGTCAGTCATCTTTAAATGATGTCTTTGGATGGACAGATTCTTTTTTAATTTTGGTTGTCTTTCGTATTTAGACATGTGCTTCATCTCAAATTATTTTTTGTGTATACTGTGAGAAAGAAGTTCAACTTCATTTTTTAAATACACGTGTCCAGTTTTCTAGCACTAAATTTAAGAAGACACTTTCCTCGATTTAACTAACTTGAAGCCTTGGTTGAAAGAAAAATACATGTATGTATGTATGTATAGAAAGGTAGATAGATATTTGCGTATGTGCATAGGGAGTCTGATTTTAGATTATGTATTCTGTTATCTGCCTCATGCCAATGCGACTTAGTCTAAAAGCTGTAGGATAAGGCTTCTGGATTTGTTTTCTTTTTAAAGAATTGTTTTGGGGATTTTAGATTGTGTGTTATTTCCATGGAAATTTTGGTATCAGCCTGTAAGTTTCTTCAAAATGATTGCTGGACTTTTGCTGAGGGGTTTGTGAAATTGATACCTCACTTTGGAGAGAATTGCTGACATAGCAATATTGAGTATTCTGATGCATGAACATTATTTATCTTGCCATTGATTTAGGTCTTTTGAAATTTCTTACAGTAGCATTTTATAGTGTAATAAACTTGTACTTCTTTGTTAGGCTTGTTTTTAGATACCTTTTTTTTTAAACTTCATTTGGAATTGTGTATTACTAGTCTTGAGAGTCCCTTGGACTGCAAGGAGATCCAACCAGTCCATTCTGAAGGAGATCAACCCTGGGATTTCTTTGGAAGGAATGATGCTAAAGCTGAAACTCCAGTCCTTTGGCCACCTCATGCGAAGAGTTGACTCATTGGAAAAGACTCTGATGCTGGGAGGGATTGGGGGCAGGAGGAGAAGGGGACGACCAAGGATGAGATGGCTGGATGGCATCACGGACTCGATGGACGTGAGTCTGAGTGAACTCCGGGAGATGGTGATGAACAGGGAGGCCTGGCGTGCTGCGATTCATGGGGTCGCAAAGAGTCGGACACGACTGAGTGACTGAACTGAACTGAACTGAATGTATGTTTAGGTATCTAGATTACTGGCTTCAATACAAAGTTTCGTTTTAATTGTAAATGGCACCCCACTCCAGTACTCTTGCCTGGAATATCCCATGGACAGAGGAGCATGATGGGCTACAGTCCACGGGGTCGCAAAGAGTCGGATACGTCTGAGCGACTTTACTTACTTTACTAAATTAGGCTAAATATATTATCAGAACTTTATAAAATAAAGTGACACACTTTATTTGGGGGGGGCCTCCAAAATCACTACAGATGGTGACTGTAGCCATGAATTTATTTTTTTTTCCACTTTCTAAAAATTTATTTATTTATTTATTTTAACATGAACTCCCAGACATGAACTCCCCTCCTACCTCCCACCCCACATCATCCCTCCAGATCACCCCCATACACCAGCCCCAAGCATCCTACATCCTGCATTGAACATAGACTGGCAATTCATTTCTTACATGATAGTATACATATTTCAATGTTATTCTCCCAAATCATCCCACCCTCTCCCTCTCCCTCTCCCTCTCCCTCAGAGTTCAAAAGTCCGCTCTACACATCTGTGTCTCTTTTGCTGTCTTGCATACAGGGTCCTCATTACCATCTTTCTAAATTCCATATATATGTGTTAGTATACCGTATTGGTGTTTTTCTTTCTGGCTTACTTCACTCTGTACAATCAGTTCCAGTTTCATCCATCTTATTAGAACAGCTCCTTGGAAGAAAAGTTATGACCAACCTAGACAGTTTGTTAAAAAGCAGAGACATTACTTTGCTGACAAAGGTCAGTCTAGTCAAAGCTATGGTTTTTCCAGTAGTCGTATATGGATGTGGAGAAAGAAAATGAGCACCAAAGAATTGATGCTTTTGAACGGCGGTGTTGGAGAAGACTCTTGAGAGTCCCTTGGACTGCAAGGAGATCAACCAGTCCATCCTAAAGGATATCATTCCTGAATATTCATCAGAAGGACTGATGCTAACGCTGAAATTACAACACTTTGGCCACCTGATGCAAAGAACTGACTCATTGGAAAAGCCCCTGATGCTGGGAAAGATTGAAGGTGGGAGAAGAAGGGGATGACAGAGGATGAGATGGTTGGATGGCATCACCCACTCAATGGATATGAGTTTGAGTAAACTCCAGGAGTTGGTGATGAACAGGGAGGCCTGGCATGCTGCAGTCCGTGGGATCAGTCCGAGCATGACTGAGTGATTGAACTGAACTGAACTGAAAGATTAGGCAAATCACATAATAGGAAATATAAATGTTTAATAAGCCTGTAAATAGATCCTCATCCTTACTAGTATTAAAGTTTGATAATTAAAGAAAAAACAAAAATGAATACCAAATATTGATAATATCTAATGCTGGAATGGATGTAAGGAAATGAGCATGCTCACATATTGATACTGAGTAGTGAACTGCCTTAACCTCTCCGGGAAGTAATTCAGCAAAAATTATTTGATCAAATATATATAACTTAAAACATTATATTGGATACATAAGAAATTAATCCACAGATATATTCTGCACAAAGATACTTAAATTACATTTCTCTCAGTATTGTATGTCAAAGGAAAAATAATTAAAGATTCCGAATGCTTATCATTAAAATGTGTTTGAAAACATGATGCTATATTTGTACATGGATTAAACTATGTTATATAGCACTTCTTAGAAGAATCCAAAACTATGTCATTTCTCCACCTTCTGGGCATGGAATATACTTTGTACTTCCTTTCTTTTTTGAAGTTGGGCATGGCCATATGTGTTGGTTTAACCAATTAAATCAGAGCTTCTATGTTGGGCTGAAGCCTACACACAATTTGTGTTTCTTACCCTTCAGAATAGATATAACTTGCTCCAGGAGACTAACAATAACTTAGAGAAGAGACTCAAGCAATTTCAATAAATAGGTAACTGAAAAAAAAAGAAAAAAAATTTGCTTATTTTGTTCTGAAAATACTGAAATTTGGGAATGATTCACTACCTATTATTAAAGCATAACCTAGCCAACCATAACTGATAAAAAGTATTTTTGTACTTAAAATATGTCCTTGATATGTTTTACAGTGAAGAAATAAAGTTGTAGAATAACGTGTATTAGAATCCTACTTTTGAAAAAAATAGATATGTTATATGAGACAGGAAAAATGTCAACTGGTAACTTCTGGCAAGTAGGAAATTATGAACATTAACATTTTCCTAGATACATTGTAGCTTTATTTAAAAGAAGAAGCAATTATTTCTAAACTTAAAAATACTAAATAAAAAGTTATCCTCATCAACCAGATGGAAAAAAAAAACTGTGCTATAATTCTATATTTATTGAAAAGTATTGGTTATTCATGAGGATAAAATAATCAGTTAAAGTGAAGAGCAAGTCCAAAGTCAGATCAAATACAACTGAATAAGTTTATCATTTCAAGACTGTGTGGAAAGAAATATCTACTCAAAGAATTTAGTTTATATATTGGTTATACATTTGAAAAGGATTAAGTGAAATCTATACCTCTTTTTCAGAAAAGGCAATGGCACCCCACTCCAGTACTCTTGCCTGGAAAATCCCATGGATGGAGAGCTTGGTGGGCTGCAGCCCACAGGGTCGCTAAGAGTCGGACACGACTGAGCACCTTCACTTTCACTTTTCACTTTCATGCATTGAAGAAGGAAATGGCAAGCCACTCCAGTGTTCTTACCCGGAGAATCCCAGGGATGGGGGAGCCTGGTGGGCTGCAGTCTGTGGGGTCGCACAGAGTCGGACACAACTGAAGCGACTTAGCAGCAGCAGCAGCATACCTCTTTTTAGCAAAATGAATTCCAGATTTATTACAGTTATGAATGTTATAAAATAAATCTTACAGACAAACAGTCTCTGTCTGGTGGATTGGGATGGCCCTCTAATAGTACTATCAAGGCCAGAAAGAGTTATGAATAAATTGGTAGATTCATCTACATAGTCAATCAACCAAATCAGCAATCAATCAATTACAGAATAAGGGAAATATTTGCAAACACGTGTAACAATGCCCAGTAAAAAATGTATATGCCTATCCAATAACATAGTACTTACATTCCTAAGTAAAATTTAACAGAGATTGAAAGAAAAAGCATTTTTTGAACTGCTAGGGCATTAGAGACACTCTGGGTGCCCATTTTGGGGACTGAACTCATAAACTGTGATTAATGAACAGCATAGAGTATCTTGCAGAAATCAAAAGTAATCAATTAGGTATATACCCAGCAACATGGACTCTTCTATTTAAAGCAAACAAACAAATAAACACGGTACTGAATTAGCAAATTTTAAAACAGAATGAAATGTGAATCATATAAAATTTATGGAAACTATCTTTACAAGTGCTCAAAAGGACAACATTCAGAAACACATACAAACATAAAATAGTACAATAAGTGCTTTAGAATGGATGTCCTTGTGGGAGGAGATGGGAAATAAAACAAAGGGAATGGAATATATAAATAAACATAAAACCAAAACAAAGGAACGAAACAGAACCACACTTTGCAGAGACCAATGATGACAGTGTGCCATACCATTAATGAGTATAATTATCTCAGTGAACTCAAATTTCAAGAAATTTATCATCAGTATTTTAAAAATAGGCTAATGCATGAACACGTAAATGAACAGCTAAGAAATACAAATATTAAGTATATGAATAAAGTTTACTTTTACTATCAATTAAATAATTACAGATTAATATAAATATTGTTATATGTGTATTTATTGACTAGTCCATTGAGAAATGTGATACCAAGTAGAAAGTATCATCCATAACCATTGCCAATAGAACTAGACAAGGGTAGAAACTTTCTAGACCATTCAGACAAAGATCAAGCAATACTTCAACAAAAATGTTTATTATAACATTCTTCATTAAAAGTAACAGCTAGGGAAGAAATATACAACCCTTAAGGATTGAATTATATAAGTGCTTTATCCAACAGTGGAGTACTATATAGCCAATTAGAATTGATGATTTAGAGGCATTTTTCTGTTCTCTGCTTTTTTAAATCTTTTTATGATTGATATGAGTTATTTTTTATAAAACATAGAAATAATAAAAATAGGATAAAATTAATTTGGAGCAACTTCAGAAATTAAATTCCTGTAGAAGAAAAGCTCTATTGGAGAAGGCAATGACAACCCACTCAAGTACTCTTGCCTGGAAAATCCCATGGACGGAGGAGCCTGGTAGGCTGCAGTCCATGGGGTCGTGAAGAGTCGGACATGACTAAGCAACTTCACTTTCACTTCTCACTTTCATGCATTGGAGAAGGAAATGGCAACCCACTCCAGTGTTCTTGCCTGGAGAATCCCAGGGACTGGCGAGCCTGGTGCACTGTCGTCTATGGGGGCGCACAGAGTCGGACACAACTGATATCATGCAGCAGCAGCAGCAGCAGAAGAAAAGCTCAACTATTTATATTCTGTTCTCTGACAAATAAAATTAGAATTTTAATGCATTTTAGTTTGCTTCTTTTCACATAGAAATGCAAGTGATCCTGATTAACCTGTAACTTCATGCATTTACTTCCCAAAATTAGGAAAGGTTTGTGCTTGCTAGTAAAACTCTACATGTACACTTACAATATAGCTAAGAGGGAAAAATACTTAGATTTTTACAGTAACAAAAAGAATTTTTTTAAATATGTGCTAAACAAAAAAGTTTCTTGAACAGGAAATGGCATAAAAAGGTGTTTTCCCTCATTAACTGATAAAATGTAAAATGAAATAATTGCAAATGATATATTTCATATGATTTCTTGGTTTGTGGGTAAATAGTAAAATTTATGGACAGCATTTTTTTTAATTAAGATTATATTTTAATGCCATTTTAATGCTTTTTTCTTTTCACACCAACCTTTCAGTTGGTGTGAAAGGTGTATGACTCCATTATGAATGGATAATCAAGCATTACTTTGGGTCCCCATAGGCTTCTAGAAGATCATAAACACTTTGATGTCTGTTGAAGATGAGAAAACAGGAGACTCAAAAAGGCAAATTCAGCAACTTTTATTTATTTAACCTCATTCATTAATTATTTATTGAGCACTTCCCTGGTGGCTCAGATGGTAAAGCGTCTGTCTACAATGCAGGAGACCCGGGTTCGATCCCTGGGTTGGGAAGATCCCCTGGAGAAGGAAATGGCAATCCACTCCAGGACTATTGCCTGGAAAATCCCATGGACAGAAGAGCCTAGTAGGCTACAGTCCATGGGGTCGCAAAGAGTCGGACACGACTGAGCGACTTCACTTCACTTCGCTTCACTTCACTTCCTATGTGCCAATATTCTGAAAAAAAAAAAAGAAAAAAAAGAAAAAGACTGGATTTTTTTAGAACAGGTTGAGGTTCAGAGCAAAATTGACTGGAAAGTTCAGAGATTCCCCATTATCACCCTGTCTCACATACACACAGCTCTTCCATTTTCAACTTTCCCCTCCAGAGTAGTACATTTGCTACAATTGTTGAGCCTACATTAACACACCATAATCGCACAAAGTCCATAGCTTACATTACAGTTCATTCTTGATGCAGTTCATTCTATGGATTTGGAAAAATACATAATGACATGTATCCATCATTATAATACTGTACTGAGTATTTTAACTGCCCTGAAAATCCTCTGTGTTGCACCTATTCATCTCTCCTCACCAATAGCCCATGGCAACTACAGATCTTTTTTTGTTGTTTTCATAGTGTTTCCAAAATTTTATATGGTTGGAATTATACAATATGTATCGTCTTTAGGTTAACATCCAAAATTTTCCAAAATTTTATATGGTTGGAATTATACAATATGTAACCTCTTTAGCTTAGCTTCTTTCACTTAGAAATATTTTCTTACGGTTCCTCCCTATCTTTCCATGACTTGATAGCTCACTTCTTTTTTAGTATTGGCTTCCCTGGTGGCCTAGACAGTAAATAATCTGCCTGCAATGCAGGAGACGTGGGTTTAATCCCTGGGTCGGGAAGATCCCCTGGAGAAGAGAGTGGCAACCCACTCCAGTCTTCTTGCCTGGAGAATTCCATGGACAGAGGAGCCTGGCAGGCTACAGTCCTTGTGGTCACAAAGAGTTGGATTCAACTCAGCAACTAACACTTTCACTTTTTTCATTTTCAATATTGAGTCCTTTGTCTGTTTATTTATCCATTCACTTACTGAAAGACATCCTGATGGCTTCCATGTTTTGGCAATTGTGAATAAAGCTGCTATAAACATCCAGCTGTGGGGTTTTGTGTGAACATTAGTTTTTAACTCCCTTGGGTAAATACCGAGGAGTGCAATTATTTTTTTAAGCACAGAAACTTTTCAAGTTAATCAGATGTTTTGAATATGTAATATTAAACGTCATACTCTAATAGCTTTTAATCCTTATGATATGGAAAAAGTAGTTATACTTTGAGGTGAATGCTGATAGTTACCTTGCTCAGCTGTATCGGCCAATGAAGTTGTCAGAGATAAGAAAAATTTGTCTTTCATGTCATCTGTCCACGCAAACCTCTATTTCCCTCTATGTCATTCTCCTTTCCTGTTGTCAGACTTACTTTTTAAACAAGATGTTTGCATTCTTTCCATGGACATGCTTATCCACAAAGATGTAGATAATTAAAATAACAGTACAAAAGAGACCCAGAGGTAGTAGGTCTTAGCTGTGTACAGTGAGGACTCTTGAGAGACTAAGGGGTAGAGTGGTCTTATCCTGCCAAAAAATGTTCTCACTTCTTGTTTCCTCTGCAGCTATGGGGATGAAGAATTTACTCTTTTATTTGTGGTCTGATGACAGTTTAAAGTTTTACTGAGGATGTGGTCAGGCAATGGTAATCTGCAACCCACACACAAAACATAGCACTAAAATCTTTATAATTAACTACGTATGATTTAGCAGGGTCATTTAGAAAGATGATTCATCAGCAGTAGGTGTAAACTGGTTCACTAAACCTAAAGCTTAAGGGGAAGAAGAGATGGAACAGCTTCTTGATTCTACTTTAGGCTATTAGCCAGGTGATTCAGAGTCCTTAAGAGCTCTGATTCAGGCATCATTTCTCATCACTGATAGCAGAGTGATGCTAGAGTTTTATGCCAAAAAACTTATCGTTCCACCCTTCAGTTATGTAAATCTCTGAAATAAACCTCTAACAGTGTCTATGATTATGCTACTTGTAAGCCTGTATTCCAAAGCACTAATATTTTTCTTCATTCTTCTTTATATTTGATATGTGAATTATTTGTGTATAGGATTTTCTTTTCCCAGTGTGACTGTGCATCTTGGAAAAACTGTGTGATGGGCACTGCTTTCCTTTGGTGCCTTTCCATTGTTTCCTAGACTGGTCATGCCAGGTCTTCTTATGCTATCTGATCCCTGGCTACTCAGAGAATTCTGTTATAACAGCCACAGTCTCTAAACAGCCCTTAGCTTCTATAAAAATCTTTACCTTTTCCCCTTTAAACTCTGCTTCCATCAAGCTGCCAACTAAAAAGTATCCGAAAAAAAAAAAAAAAACCTCACCCTCTGAAATAGTTAATAACAGCTCACTGGAGTTCAGTGTTATTCTGTTTAAAAGAACTTGCATCATAAAAGGAAATGGATCCTTGATTTGAGGCAGTGTTCCACAACTAAGGGCAGTAGAATCTCTTGGAATGAATTTTTCCGAATGCAGGTTTCCAGGGTACCAGACATGTATGCTTTAAACAACTTCCTGAGATTGATGTTAGGGAATAAGAATGATTTGCCTGGAGTAAACACCATGCTCAGCTTAGGAGTTATGGTTCAAGCAAGGGGCTTTTTGGATGTCTTAATTATTTTCTACCACAACCTCTAGAGAGATTTTGCATCCAAGGTATTATATGAGTGCTATAATTTGGCCTTGTGCCAAATATCAAGAAGTATAAAATCGAATAATGAGCATTATACATTCATTACAACCTCTAAGATATATTATACTCTTGGTCAACTCAAGACCAAGTTTTAGAAAATCTGTTGACTTTATATTGAAAGATAACTATTAATACACTTCTTATTTAGAGGAAATTATATTCTCTTTGGTTAACACATGTGAAGCTGCACTGTCCTATATGGAAGCCACTAAGCACCATGTAACTAGTGAGCACTTGAATCAGAGGTGGTCTGAACTGAGATGGTCCAGTTTTCTCTAGAGAGCAGTTCCCAGTCCCCTCAAAGCCTGGAAGCTATAGCTATCTGACAACAGGAGGCTGAGGTGGAGCTGGGGATCTAACTGCTTCTTCTGTAAACTTCTAGGCCACCCCAGGCTTCCATCCCATACACATATATATCCCTTTCTATAGTCAAGGCACCTTAGCTTATAAATCTGAACTGAGATGGTCCAGTTTTCTCTAGAGAGCAGTTCCCAGTCCCCTCAAAGCCTGGAAGCTATAGCTATCTGACAACAGGAGGCTGAGGTGGAGCTGGGGATCTAACTGCTTCTTCTGTAAACTTCTAGGCCACCCCAGGCTTCCATCCCATACACATATATATCCCTTTCTATAGTCAAGGCACCTTAGCTTATAAATCTTTCCAGTATTCTTAAGAACAAAATCTACCTCCTTCTCATTGGTAACCCACTTTGTAGATACATGTATTTGACCTTTCTCTACTTTGTTAAATAATTTAACTCCTAGTTTTTCTTTTCATCTTCATATATTGTAATTCAGAATTATAGATGTCTTCTAGTTTAATGAGAAATTAATGTTTCTACTTCCTTGCAGAGGCCCAATATTGCTGAGCCGCTAACACTGCTGTCTGTTTACATATGATTACATATATTTACAGATGATTATGACAATGGAGTTATTTTTAACAATCAAGATTCTTGAACATATTGCCTTTTAGAAACTCTTAATTAATAGCCATATTTACAGTTTCTGTACTTCCATATCTATGCTGAGTATTATCTTTTATTCTAAATATTAATCAAAACATAGTATGGAAAGGATAGCATCCTGTTCAAATTCTCATCACAATAGGGTTATTGTTTTCTGGGGAGAAAAAAGGGGAAAAAAAATCCTTCAGAAACAGAATGGAAGGCAACTAATTCTGCTTTTCTAGTGAAACAGAAGGGACTTCATAAAGGAACTAATATTTCACCTATATCTTGAAATATTTGCCCACCTTTTTAAAAGGCGTTTAAAGAGGGGATTATAAATCACAAGCGAATGGAGGGAAAGAGGAGACCAACATATTCAGAGAATAATGAGATATTCTGGAAGAAAAAAGAGATAATGTATGAGAAAGGATTTTGAGAAAAGTAAAAAGCTTCCATAAATTCAAGGAAGCATTATTTTTATTGATATCAATTCCATCTTCTTCCTAGAGTTTCATGTCTCCTCAGTGAATAAAATATATGCTTAATGGTCTAGTTTACAAGGAACCCACAAATCTTCTTCAAGAGAGCCCTAGAAGAGATTCAATTCCAATTTCATAAGAATTATTACTTGATAAAAAAAATTCATAAAATAGTCTTTTGATTATTTTATGGCCAAGAATTAGGCTCTTGTCACTGGTTGTAATGCATCATGCAAACTTCCCTGAGTCCAGCTGATTTCCGCTCACTGGTGGTGGACAGTTCCCCGCATGCTGCCAATATCTGTTTTTAAAATTTTATTTATTTTTGGCTGCTCTGGGTCTTTGTTGCTGCACACACGCTTCTGCTAGTTGTGGCAAGCAGAGGCTACTCTCCAGTTGTGGTGTGCAGGCTTCTCATTGTAGTCGCTTTTCTTGATGTGACGCTCTGGACTCCAGAGCGCAGGCTCGGTAGTTATGGTGCTTGGGTCTAGTTGCCCCACGGTATGTGTAATCTTCCAGGACCTGGGATTGAACCCGTGTCCCCTGCACTGGCAGGCGGATTCTTAACACTGGACCATGATGAAAGTCCAATGGGTAACATCTTGAGTGCCCCCTCTGCTTTGTGGTTCCAAGGTCTTCTAACCTACAGGAGGCCATTTAGCCACAAGCTGGCTCAACTTACAAAAGCAGGAGGGTTCATCTCCTGGGAGGAGTCTTTCACAAGCCAGAGACAGGAGTCTTGATAAATGCTCCAGCCCTCCTGTCTTCTGTGGCTGTGGTGCTAAGGCAGGTTCTACACAGTTCCTCACCACGTGCTATGTCACTTCATTTGTGTCCAGCTCTTTGTAATACCAAGGATTTTACCCCACCCGGCTCCTCTGTCCATAGGATTCTCCAGGCAAGAAAACTGCAGTGGGTAGCCATGCTCTCCTCCAGGGACTGAAACTCACTTGCTCGCAGTGGCAACTGATCATGAAAACATAGAGTTGACTCGTTTTCCTTCTTTCTTTTTTTGTACACTTTTAATTCTGCTTGAAATTTCCTCTGGGATAATTTACCTATACTCATTTTCTTTTCTCAAGTTGGGCCTTAGGGGAAATCCAAACAAAACATATACTTAACAAATTATGTGTCTCTACTATTTACCTATTTCTATTAACTGCATAATTTGCAAGCATCTAGCCTTTCTCTCTTTTTATCTAAGACTGAAGAATAGTTTAAAATTATGGACTTTTTTTCAACTGTTGGCATTGATTACATTGATATATTTAGAAGAGGGATTCATCAGTGATAAAGGAAGAACACTGACGTAAGAACTCATAATTTATTCCAAGATTCGGGGAAGGCAATGGCACCCCACCCCAGTACTCTTGCCTGGAAAATCCAATGGACGGAGTAGCCTGGTGGGCTGCAGTCCATGGGGTCACTAACAGTTGGACAGACTGAGCGACTTCACTTTCACTTTTCTCTTTCATGCATTGGAGTAGGAAATGGCAACCCACCCCAGTATTCTTGCCTGGAGAATCCCAGGGATGGGGGAGCCTGGTGGGCTGCCGTCTATGGGGTCACACAGAGTCGGACGCGACTGAAGTGACTTAGCAGCAGCAGCAGCAGCAGCAGCAGCATTCCAAGATTTAGTATCAGCCAATGAGTATAAAAATCGTCTTTATCGCTCTAAAACTTCAATTTCCTAGGTTATTAAAATGAAGGTGATTAGAAGGTAATTCAAGACACTAGTATTATGGTTCCATGAAATTATAGACACAGGCCTGCTTTAGACAAAGCTGTCAATTGAGCATGTTGCCAGGTGGTGAGTCGGTCATGATTTGGAGGCTCACCTGCAACTGTGGCCTGCCATCACAATGCCTGGAACAACTTCTCACCAGCCTCCAACCCCAATCTGTCCCTTGCTTGGACAGTTTCTCACATTTCAATTGCCCGTGGTCTTAAATATGCATAATATTTAATTTATGTAAATAATCTGCTTCCACAGAATATAACAAAATTAACTATGTAAACAGGAAATTCATCAAGGAAGACAAACCCACGAATCCCATGCTAACCCCAGGTTCTTTCTCTTTCTTAATCAACCCTTTTAGGTAACACACATGAATGTAAGCAACTCTCTCGGTGCATGTCACCTGACTTTGTGTTGGCACTCTATCTTGACTCTAAAGGCGAAGTTTCTAGACAGAAGGGAGGTGGATACCCAGTGGTAGGTGGAGCCTGGAGGCAGGAAAGGCTTTACTGCACTTTGCAAATCATCCTATGTAACTGGTTGCCAATTCAACTACCTTGAAGACTGGCTCTGTCAGAAGGTATTACAAGGAGAAAGTAAAATAGTCTCTTTGTTCTGAGTCTAGACATGCTGAAAGGAAATTCCTGTTCACAGCAGGTGATTAAACAAGCTTTATTAGAGGCCATTACATGGAGTCACCAATGCTGCTTCGTTGTAATAAAATGGTTCATTTTCCCATTTTCTCATTCTTTAAATTTCAAAAAGAATTAATTAGATTTACCAATAATTTGATAACTCCAAACTGGCTGCCAGTGTCTTATAAGAGTACTTTGATAACCTGGTCTCTTAAAGTAGTAAAGCTCAAACATATTAACCAAATTCATCCTCAAATAGAGCAGAATGGAGTTACATCTTGGGACGACCATGCAGTTTCAGGGATGACCATGAAGCTCAAAGTTTCTAGCAACATGCATGATAATTCTCCAAAGCCTTCTCCTTCACCTTAAAAATTCATATGAATGGAATTGAATTTGCCTTCTATTTAGTAGTAAATCTCAACTTAAATGAATTTCAATATAATGTATGAAGTTATTTCCTAATTACCCCATCAGAATGTTTAAGGAAGAATAATTTGGATTTTATGCTTTACTCTTACATGATTTATGAGGATGAAATAGAAAGATATCTCTTTCATCTCATGACACCTCTAAACTGTTCCTGTATCATATATTCAAGCTGAATTCATTATGAAGCATTTTGGCACATCTGAAATCCTACATCATGTCTAAATATGAAATTCAAATGTCAGCTCCATTATCCTTGCAAGAGAAAAATAAAGATCAAAATTAATTGTCTACCAAGTCAAACTAGAAGGGGATATTATGGTTTTAGTTCCTTTATGGGTTTAGCATGATGGCTGCACCAGCTGAATGTCCAGAAGTTACTTTTTGCTGCTGGCAACTGACTTGCCACAATATCTAGGTCAGGTTCAAAGTGAGTACACCACGTTCAACAGAAACATTCATTTTCTCCCTGTATTCTTATTTTTTAATCTCAAGAACTCATCCCTGTTCTTTCCTGTCCTTCCTTTCACTTTACAAACCCATCACTGCCCACCTCAGAGCACTTTTTTGTATATTTTCTCCACCCCATAATCTCCTGTATGGTAGATACCATTGTTTTGTTACATTAGAAAAAGGCAGAAATATTCTTCCCCTGACTCCTTTAGCCATTCTCTTTGTATTTTGTATTAATGAGATCACTACATTTCCTTGCCTAATCAATTATTACTCTGCTATACATAAATCCAGTAAGTTTGATGGCAAAAATCTGCCAAGTGCTTTGGATGTCACAGAATGGAAACCTCTATATAAATGTCTTCTGTGATTTCTATTAGATGAAGACACTTTAGGGTATGTTTTATTGTCCCATTAATAAATGACTAGAGTGGTAAAGATATCTGGCTAGAAGCCTCATTTCTTGCAAGCACAAAATATGTGGGTTAATGGAGCAATTACATATACTTTCATATCCTAAGGCTGTAACAATATTAGGAAAAGTAAGTGAACTATTAAAAATGAAAGATAACTGTAAATACAGAAAAAGAACCAGAAGCTTAACTTTTTAAAAACTGATAAGGAAATACATGACAGAATTTCAAACAGTAAGCAATCTGTATGGCACCAAATAAATTGGTATATTTACATCTTTCCTTGTCCAGAGAGGTATCTTGTTTTACTGAAGTGAATGAAATATAAAGTGGATAAATAATCCTATGAAAGAACCAAACCGTAAGTCAGTAGTAGGTCCAAGGGGAAGACTGTTCAAAAAGCATTCTAAGAAATGTTAACAGTTACATGATTATGGGGTATTGATATAATAAGGCTCTTTTGAAGATATGATAGAGACAATGTAACAGCTTGTGAAATGAAGTGCAAGGGCTAAGAAAGAACATTATCAGTACCAGATTCAACATTGGTCATTTTTGTATTCCTAACATAACGTATATTTGTGCCAGGTAGTGCTTGTTCAATAACTGGTAATTTTCCAATATTAGTATACCAGTAATTGGTAATAATGGTAATAAAGGTAAAAGGAAGATTCAGTTTACTAGGTAACTTCTTGACAAAGCCAATTTAAAAGATAACGTTTAGAAGATTTACCCACTCAGATATCAATAGAGTATGCATCCTTCATATCCCAAAGCCTTTGACTGTGTGGATCACAATAAACTGT
>SJYX01010451.1:533476-583478 GCA_006410675.1 Oreotragus oreotragus | reverse complement strand
AAGCTGAGTGCCGAAGAATTCATGCTTTTGAACTGGGTGTTGGAGAAGACTCTTGAGAGTCCCTTGGACTGCAAGGAGATCCAACCAGTCCATTCTGAAGGAGATCAGTCCTGGGATTTCTTTGGAAGGAATGATGCTAAAGCTGAAACTCCAGTACTTTGGCCACCTCATGCGAAGAGTGGACTCATTGGAAAAGACTCTGATGGTGGGAGGGATTGGCGGCAGGAGGAGAAGAGGACGACCGAGGATGAGATGGCTGGATGGCATCACGGGCTCGATGGATGTGAGTCTGAGTGAACTCTAGGAGTTGGTGATGGACAGGGAGGCCTGGCGTGCTGTGATTCATGGGGTCGCAAAGAGTCAGACATGACTGAGCGACTGAACTGAACTGAACTGAACTGAAAACAATGGATCATATCAAGTAGTGGTGAGAATATGGAGGGACTGGAAGTCTCATTCATTGCTGGTAGTAACATAAAATGGTACAGTTTGGTAGTTTCTTGAAAAAATTAACATAAACTTTGTATGATGAAGCTATTCAACACCTTGGTATTAACCTCAGAGGAATGAAAGTATATATCCAGAGAAGATTTATACAGAAATGTTCATAGAATCTTTATGTGTAATAGTCTAAACCCAAATGTTCACTAACAGGTGAGTGGCTAAAACCAATTGTGATACTCAGCACTAAAAAAATAAGTTAACCACTAATAATAATTACAATATGAACAAATCCCAAGAGAATATGCTGAATGAAAGAAGCCAATCTAAAAAGAAAGTATGCATTAGCTCATTCATACAAAATTCTAGAAAATAACTAATCTATAGTGACAAAAAGTAAATTAGTAGTTACCTGGGGGATGATAAGGAGAGGTGGGAGTGACAAGTTACAAAGGGCCAGGGGAAAACTTTTGAGGGACTATGTGTATTCATTAAATTGGGGTTATGATGTTACCTGTATGCATATAAACATTCCTGTGTTTTCCCTTTACTCTCACAATACAATCGTACTCACAACACTCTTGACACCAGATAAGTGACTTGTCCACGTGTTGAGCAGTTCTGCAGCACTAGCTGAGTGTACCACATTTCAGTGCAGTCCTGACATTATCCACTTGCAGATAGCATCAGATTCCACAGGTTAAGAAGTTTTCCAGGTGGCGCTAGTGGTAAAGAACCTGCCTCTCAATGCAAGAAATAAGATGAGGGTTCGATCCCTGTGTCGGGAAGATTCCTCTAGAGGAGGGCGTAGCAACCCACTCCAGTATTTTTGCCTGAAGAATCCCATGGACAGAGAAGCCTGGTGGGCTACAGGCTATAGGGTGGCAAAGAGTCAGACACAACTGAAGCTACTGAGCATACATGCCTGTAGGTTAAGGACTTAGTTGAACATGACTGCTCCTACTTCAAATGCTAATCACAAATCCCAGGTTGTCACATGTGCTTCTGATCAGTGGGCTAAAAGTAGAGATGACCCTTCTTTTGGTTCAATAATTTGCTTAGATAGCTAAGGGAAACATTGAGTTACATTTATTGGTTTATTGTAAAGAATATAATAAAGATTTAAGATAAAAGATAACAGCCATATAAAGAAATGCATGGGACAAGGGATGTGGGAAAGGGCATAGATCTTCCATTTCCACTCTGGGTGCCACTTTCCCAGCACTCTAGGTGTTTACCAATCCAGAAGCTCTCCAAACCTATAATATTGGGATTTTTGTGGAGATATTATCATGTAAGCATGATTGCTTATAACTCCCCTTTTAGCCCCTCTCCTCTCTCTGGAGAATGGGAGGGAAGTCTACTAAAAGTTCCAAGCTTCTAATCACAGTCTGGGTCTTTCTGGCAACCAACCCCTATCCAGCGGCCTACTGAGAGCTGCCTCATTAGAACAAAAGATACTCCTATCACCCAGGACGCTCCAAGGATTTAAGAGTGCACTGTCAGGAAACACCGTTAAAAAACAAATTTTAGAATGAAAGATGCTCCCAGTGCTTTTATCACTTAGGAAGTTGCAAGTGTTTTAGGAGTCTATGCCAGGAACTGGGGGATATATATATATATATATATATATCTCCTATAGCTCATTACAAATATCCTATTATCTCATTATATATATTATATATATAATATCTATCTCACTATAATATTATGTATATATCCATGCACCAAAACTTATCCAGTTTTGCACTNATGGGACAAGGGATGTGGGAAAGGGCATAGATCTTCCATTTCCACTCTGGGTGCCACTTTCCCAGCACTCTAGGTGTTTACCAATCCAGAAGCTCTCCAAACCTATAATATTGGGATTTTTGTGGAGATATTATCATGTAAGCATGATTGCTTATAACTCCCCTTTTAGCCCCTCTCCTCTCTCTGGAGAATGGGAGGGAAGTCTACTAAAAGTTCCAAGCTTCTAATCACAGTCTGGGTCTTTCTGGCAACCAACCCCTATCCAGCGGCCTACTGAGAGCTGCCTCATTAGAACAAAAGATACTCCTATCACCCAGGACGCTCCAAGGATTTAAGAGTGCACTGTCAGGAAACACCGTTAAAAAACAAATTTTAGAATGAAAGATGCTCCCAGTGCTTTTATCACTTAGGAAGTTGCAAGTGTTTTAGGAGTCTATGCCAGGAACTGGGGGATATATATATATATATATATATATATATATATATATATATATATCTCCTATAGCTCATTACAAATATCCTATTATCTCATTATATATATTATATATATAATATCTATCTCACTATAATATTATGTATATATCCATGCACCAAAACTTATCCAGTTTTGCACTTTAATATGTACATTTTATTGTAAGTCAGTTATACCTCAATAAATCTATTAACATTTTCATACACTTGCTTTTCTATTTACTTCTTAACCGATTAAAATTTGGTTTCTGTTCCTCTCACTTTAGAGAAACAACTTTACCAAGATGTTGATTGGTGTTTGAGTTACTATCTATTTTATCTGAGCTTTCTTGTACTTTTGATAATTGTGGTAAGTCCCGCTTCTTAGATTTCTTTACTCCACTGGCTTCTGTGACACTGATGTTTTCTAGTGGTCCTCATACATTTCTGAGAGTTCTCTTTCTTTTGTATGTATTCCTTTTTCCCTCCTAATTTCTAAACTGTGGTTGTGTCCCAGGATTTCACTGACATCTCATCTCAATCTAAATATAATTCCTGAATATCTTCCTGTCTTATAGATGCAAGTCACCTACACTGAGCTAGCATGAGACCCACAGTGATCTTCAGTGTATTATTTCCAAATGCTTGATGGACATCTCCACTTTTATTTCCCATAGAATAGTGAACACAACAAATGAAACACTGAAATCACCATCAGTACTCTTAAAAAAAAAAAACTATTTATTTGGCTGTGTTGGGTCTTGGTTGCAGTATGCAGGATGTTTTTGAGTCGTGGCATGTAAACTCCTAGTTGGTGCATGTGGGATCTAGTTTCCTGGCCAGGGATCAAACCCAGGCCCCATGCATTGGGAGCATGGAGTCTTAGCCACTGAACCACCAGGGAAGTCTCACCATCAACACCCTTAAATAAAGTCATCCTCCAAAACTCACTGCCTGGATTTTAAATATCATAGCTCACCTATCACCAAGCAATCACCCTTGCATTATCCTCTTAAATCACCGACTCTTTGTTTCTTCACATGTTGACTGCCATTTCACTCTTCAGTTGTGATGCTTTGTTAACCACAGGATGAAATGCAAACACCTTATAGGAGTGACCAAGACACAAAAATCTTCAAAAGTCTGGCCTTATCTGTCTTGTTAGCAAACACCTGCATTTACCTTCTGCCAAAACCAGTCTGCTCTGACAATACCAAACAGATTTTAGATCGCCACACACACTGCTACATATTGCTAACATGTCCCGATTCCCACTGTCCTTCTTGCCTGAAATGCTCTTTCTTATATTATTTTTTTCTGGATAACTTGTGCTTGTCTGTTCAGATTTAGAAGAAGCTTTAACTACCTTAGGAAGCCTTGCTTTATCACCCATCGACTCAGTCACACCACACTTACTCCTGCTATCTCCAGAGCCTTTTTCAATTCTCTCCAAATACCAAATTAGTAGAGTGGTTTGATCTCAATCACTCCATTAATTACCAAAAATATTTAATGTCATTCTCTTCCGAATATACAGTATGTCTCAGGTAATACAATAGTAACTTTACAAATAATTATTCCTCTCAACATTCCTTTAAATCAAATATTTCCATTTTAGGGTGTAATTTAAGAAACTGAGATGTAAAGAGATTAAGTAGCTTAACCAATTATTAATGAGGAGGTATGGGATTCGAACTCATCTCTGTAACTATGGGACCATCAGCTCTTAATCACCACTATGACCAATTTTTAAAAAAAAAAAAAAACTTGAGAAAGGAAATATTTGTTGAAATTTTGGTAAAGGCTTAATACCTAAATGTCCTTAGGAATAACTTAATGATGTACCAAACTAAAGGAAGTTAAAGAAAAATCTTGAGTCAATATGAAGGAATGATGTAGTGTGACTTCTCATGCCAAGAGTACTTGTGAATCCTGAAGTGGTATGCCTTAATGAGCTCAGAGAGTTCAGAGGTAAGGCATTGATTCCGTGGGTTTGTGTACTTTGTATTATTTTCCGTTTGAAGGAAGTTTAATTTTAACATGCATTGAAAGCAGACAAATTATATGTAGCCATAGGAAATATAATAGATACATTTGTTCAAGGCATACCCAGTCCTTTGTAGAAGGCACAAATACAGAGGTAAAAAATAGCTAATAAAAGTTGTTTTTTTTTTTAAGTCAGGTTGCCAGTATCAGCGAAGGCGCCACAACTTCTGAGAGTCCTCGAAGATTTTTTGCTTTTTCTCAGTTAATTTGCATTCTCATTTATTCATTTCAAATAATTTTTAGAGGATTTTGACTAAGTTCAGGAGTATGTAAATGAATAAAATTTATTTTCTACCTACAAGTGCCCTATAGTTAAGAAGATGAAAAGAGCCTTTAGTACTTGATATTGCCATGTTCTTCACCTAAGTGTTAGATAAGACTTGTTTAGGATAGTATAGAGATCTATATATAGCAATACCATCAGTTATACAAGTTAAATCACTTTATAAATAGGGTGATATGGGCAGCGATGTAGATTGCGGCAGAATTATAAAAGGATGAGAGCAGTGTTCTGTGTCAGAGACCGCCTTATGGCTAGAAGTAGGTGAAAGCAAAAGTCACTCGAGTGTGTCCAACTTTTTGTGATCTCATGGACTCTAGCCCACCAGGCTCCTCTGTCCATGGAATTCTCCAGGCAAGAATACTGGAGTGGGTAGCNATAAAAGGATGAGAGCAGTGTTCTGTGTCAGAGACCGCCTTATGGCTAGAAGTAGGTGAAAGCAAAAGTCACTCGAGTGTGTCCAACTTTTTGTGATCTCATGGACTCTAGCCCACCAGGCTCCTCTGTCCATGGAATTCTCCAGGCAAGAATACTGGAGTGGGTAGCCATTCCCCTCTCCAGGGAATCTTCCCAACCAGGGATCGAACCCAGCTTTCCTGCATTGCAGGCAGATTCTTTACCATCTGAGTCACCAGGGAGGCTAGATATAGATACTACTTCTAAATATGGTATACATGAATCCTAAGAGAAAAGGACACATTGCAGAGATTGTTAGTGTTTTTATCTGAGATTCATTTTCCCTTTCTTGTTTACAAAATTGCAATTACATTCTAAGCAAAGGTTCATGATCCATAACCTCCTTTGCAAATGGAATTGCTAATGATAAATAAAGGGGCAGATACTGGATGGGTTTTCTTGACCTTAATGTGGACTGGCCCAGGCTAGAGATGATCCTTTTATCTTCCCTCCTCTTCACTTCCTCCTATTCCTTGCTTTCAGCACAGACATCATTACGGGAACTCCAGCAACCACTGTGTAGACCATGAAGAGATCCTGATGAAAGCTCCAGATTTCTGATGAAGCAGAAAGCTAGAGGGAATATGCCTTCCTGAAGACTGTGATGCTATCATACTTCTAGTATTTTTTTTTTAAGAGTAACATAAGTAAGTCTCAATTCTTTTTAATGGGGAGGTTAATTTGAAGCTTTATTTTTATATGGATCAAATTCAATTCAAAAAACACCTATAAAGAAATAGAATTAAAAATACTCAGCTAGTAAGTTCAGATAAGAGTCAAGAAATTGATCTGAACACAGGAGAGCCTGAGACACCACTACTATCACTAAAAAGTATTAACATCACTTCTCCCCTATATAATTATACTTTTCAGCTTCCCCTACAGAAATATAACTCTTCATAAAGGATGGCTTTGGACTTGTTGAATACATCACCTTTCAAATGTAGCTCTCTGTTACTGACATCTATAAATATCAAACCAACTTTTCCAAGGAGAACAACTAAAAATTACAGATATACTTTTTTTTAATCAAAGGTATAAAACTGCTGTCAGTGCAAACATCTCAAGAAGCAGGGACGAACATCTCAAAGAAGCAGAAAGCACATCTGGGTGAGGCTGTGGATTCACTACTTTTCCCTTAGAGACATTTATGTCTATGAGCCAAGTGGCTGACTTTGGTTTGCAACTTCCGGGTTCCTGAGGTGAAATTGAAGCTGGCCTCCTTACACAGAGGGCAAGCAGAGGCTGAAGAAAGAGGCAAACCACTCCAGATTGGCAGGTAACAGATTTAATAAACAAGGGAACTCACATACAAGGCTTGCCTTGGGCAGCTACAAAATGAGATATCTGCCAGAATCTGAAAAGTTTACAGAGGCTTTAATGAGCTGCAGTTACATATCAGTCCAGATGGTCTCAGCAACACCTTACTCTCTGAACACTGCATCCTTGAAACAGCTTTGGCTATGGGAATAGTGGATGGAAGGTGCTTTCCAAGGACAGGGGAGAAGATAAGGAGACTCTGATTGCCGGATCCAGCTCACAGGTCAACTGGTGGTCAAGTCCTCTTGTTGACCTCCAATGACTGAACGGGCAAGCAGAAAGAAGGGGCTAAAAGGTTAGGCATCAGAGCAGACTTTCAGCAACCTCTGTTTGATGGGAAAACCAAAATTGAAGTTCAGAGCTGGCCAAATATAAGGGTTCTAGTGACCATTCCAGGCATTCTGTTGGAGTCCCTTATAGGATGAAAGCCTAGATAAAATAGCAGACTGGAAATTGTGCAACTCTCTCCAGGATTAAAACTGAGTTTCAAACCAATTCATGCTAGATTCAATTAAGGGCATCTAAATCTTGCATTTTGATAAATTAAAGACTATCTAAATTAATGATGAGACATATCATATTCATAGATTGTGAGACTCAGTGTTACAAGGGTGTCGGTTCTGTCCCAAACTGATCTGTAGATTGAGTATGATCCCAGTCAACAATCCAGCAGGCTTTTAGTGGGAAGCAACCACTGCTTGTAAAAGTTTTATGGAAATGTGAAAAATTAAGAATAGCAAGATTGTTTCAACAAAGGACAAAATTGAGCTACTAGAGATAGAGTGATGAGAAAAGCAATGAGGTCCCTGACACTACAGGGTCCACAATCCTATGGGAACATTAGAATATAAGCATACATTTTTTTTTTTTCTAAAAGAAAAGTATAGGATATAGAATAAATCCAACCTAGTTTAGGGAGCCTACCTGAATAAGTGTCTTTAATGTGAATGCTTGAGGGTGAAGAGTAGTTATCTAGGTGAATAGGAGAGGTAAGAACATTCTAAGAGAGGGAGACATTGGTGATAATTCCCTGAGAAAAAGAGATGGCTTACAAAATGTAGGAGGAGAGGTTGGGAGTTATGGGGGCTAGAATGAAGGTTAGAAAAGGATGATAATATGTATGCAAGCAGACACTAAAACTCAGTAGGCCTTACAGGGTGTGGGAAATAATTTGTGCAAAAATTCAACATTTTAAGGGATTCTCCTCACCCAAGAAATACAGATATGGAATTTGCATTATTGAAAGACTTTAAAATATAATTCTATCTGCAGAGGGGAAGCTCAAATAGAATAGTTGGGAGAGAAACTAGCAGTGTTTTCCTAGAAAAGTTCAGGAGAAAAATGCAGCTCTTTATCATGGTGGTGCTAGTGGTAAAGAACCTGCTTGTCGACACACAAGATGTAAGAGATGCAAGTTCAGTCCTTGGGTTGGAAAGATTCCCTGGAGAAGGGCATGGTAACCCACTCTAGTATTCTTGCCTGGAGAATCCATGGACAGAGGAGTCTGACGGGCTACAGTCCATAGGGTCACAAGGAGTTGGACACTTCTGAAATGACTTAGCACGCATACGTGAATGGTGGTAGTGAAGAGTAAATGGAATCAAGACTAAGACACATGTATACGGTACTAATAAACTCCAATACATCATTGTTAAATGTTGGGAGAGAGAAGCATTGATTTATGGGCTTTGGAATATTAGGAAAGAAGGAAGGGAGAAAGGAAGGTAGGAGGAAAGAAGTGAGGGAGAAAACGGAACTCAGAATCCAGAATATCTTTGAGGTATGCCAGCAAAAAGGAGGAGGAGGAGGAATGAAAATTCCAAAACACCAAGCCAAATGAAAAGTTTATAGACAGAGATTGAAACAGTAATATAAAATTTTGTTACAAGTCAAAATACAATCTTCATACTGTTTAGACAAGGTTATGGGTCATTTTAGCACAATCTACGTGGTTAATATCTCTGGAAGCATCAGTCAGTAAATTTAATGATAAGTATTTAAGTCTTAATGATATGCATTAACAATTCAACAGATAATTAAATAATATGTAGATATCTTTTAAATTGGTTTTATGGTATTTTTACAAGGACATTCCATTTCTAAACTATGCAATTCTTATTTAGGAGGCTGTTGTAATTATTTTGTTCCTGGATACACACTTTTGAGAGTATGCAACACAAACTCTAAAGTTTGTAAGATGATGAGAAAGAAAGTTATGTTAAAACCTACCATACATAATCCACAGTAAATGAGACACATGATAAAAAGTTAAATTTATATATTATAAAAAAATACGAGAGGATTCATTTGATTCATAATAAAGAGCTTAAAGTTTTATTTCATTTTGTTTTACTTAAGAACAACTGTCTCCATCACCAGAATAATCTTATTTGTAGGCAGAAATCATCACTGTGTGAATTGGGAGGTGATGGAAAACTAAATATGAATCCAACTTCTACCATCTATTAATTTCTGTCACATTGAATGAGACATTCATGCCTATTCTAGTCTGTTTTCACCTCTACAAGATGAGTTTCATCAAGAGATCAAAAGAACAGAAATAAAAATATTCAATGTATTAAGACATTACATAGAAATGTTATACAAAATATTACCATATTGTTCCTAGCTATGACATTGCCTCAAGTACCAAGCTAAGGGTCATTTTCTTGTTTTGCAATTTTTCTCAATCTTGACATTTCTTATGAACATTCTGGGTTTTGAACCTCAATAGATTTAAGTTTACAACATGTTTAGAGAATGAATTTGATGACAATTAGTGGTTTATTTCAGGTGTAAACTGATGAGTCAAAGGAATATAGGACTGTTATGTAATCGGCTCAAGACATCTGTTACTAGGTGACATGAAACATTCAGAAGGGAAAAGTTCTGGAACTGGAGGAGAGGAGGGAAAATGAGTTCCACAGGGCAATGTTTAATTTGTCATCATTAAATCTGAGGTAGTGGCAATCTTGGCTGTGGATGGGATGGCTCAGTATAGAACACAGAGCAACAGGAAGAGGGCCAAGGACTCGGAGGAACTAAGGGAGCACAGAGACTCAGGGAGAGAAATAAACCAGAGCTCCAGTTGAACCACATTCCAACAAACAGTACTGTCAGAAGAAATAGAGGCAAAAGCAAAACCAAGAGAAAAGCAAAGAGAAAAGGAGATATATGATTATCAGCATATTTCTCACCAGCTAGTTACAGACCCCTTTTCTCCCACAGCTCTTGGATTGCCTCCTGTTAGTTGTCAAGATGTCCTAGAGCAGAGGTCATCTCCATTTTTCCAAATTCTGCTGGAGAAACCTGTCATTAGTGGCTCCTTACCAAAGACATTTATGACAAATAGGTAGAGGGTGACTAACTTGGAAGCAAATAAGCTTCAACTTAAGTCTCTCCTTGTATGAACACTTGTCTAAGGCCTTGAGGCTATTTTAATATTCATAAATGTGCGTTATTTTCTCCCAAAGAAAATACAGCCCCAAACCAGGGTCCATCCATGCATATAGGATAAATGCACACATCTCTCATTTGGAAGGAACTTTGAAGGTCATATGTGTCCTCCAGACTTACAGAAATCTTGCTGCCAACAGTACTTAGAAATCGTCATCTAAAGGAGGTGAACTGCTAACTCTGTTTGGATCTTGCTTGGTCACTTGTCTAGTTTCTCCATCTCTAAAAGGGCAATAATATGAATTTCCTGAAAAAGGAAGTTGTCAAAATAAATAAGACGTTCATAGCAACTTATCTAGCACAAAGGTGAGGTTCAAGAGTGATTATTACTATTGTTGCTCTGTATCGGAATATTTCCAGAGATTAAAATTTCACTACTTCTTTAGGACAGATGGGCAATTTATAAAGGTTAACCTAGGTCTTCCTTATCATGGGCTGGAGCCCATATCCCCATAACTTCCTTTAGAATCACACAATCTGTTTACTCTTCATTCAAAAGTTTAAAAGAACCATTCATGTACTCTAAGCCTTCTAAGAAGAGTGATGTTCTTTAACTATTAATTGACATGTCTTAAAATCTATAAAGCATAGCCTAGTGTTTAGCATTTAGCAAAATTAAATGAGCCCTTTAAAGTAAGTGGAAAAAAAAAAATAGATGAAAGTGTTAGTTGTGTCTGACTCTTTGCGACCGCATGGACTGTAGCCTGCCAGACTCCTCTGCCCATGAAATTCTCCAGGCAAGAATTCTGGAGTGGGTTGCCATGCCCTTCTCCAGGAGATCTTCCTGACCCAGGGATCAAACCCAGGTCTTCAGCATTGCAGGCAGATTCTTTACTATCTGAGTCACCAGGAAAGACCAAGTGAATGAGTAAGGGAAAGCATAAGAAAAGAAAACAAATCTCCATCATTCTATCCTTGGTTCTCACTTCTTAAAATCTGATGGACTAACTCTGAAGAATCAAAACTATTTTGTCAGGACTTCCCGGCTGGTCCAGTGGTTATGAGTCCATCTTGCAAAGTAGGGAACATGGGTTCAATCCCCGTTTGGGCAACTAAGTTCCCACATGCTGCGGGGAAACCAAGCCCATGAGCTGCAACTAGAGTACATGTGCCCCAACTAAGACCTAACATAGTTATATATATATATATTTTTTTTCAAATTTAGGGGGAAAAAAATCTGTTCTTTTCAAAACAGAATACAAAGGAATTATTGCCTCAGGTAATAAAATTACTATTTTTATTCTCTTGACTCAAAGAAAGTTGTACAAAATAAAATTTGGATAAATACTAACAAGTGCACTTGTTGGCTCACTTAGTGAGAGTATATTTTGTTTTGTAAGAAATTGCCAAAATATCTTCCAAAGTGGCTTATCATTTGTGTTCTTTCCAGTAATGAATGAGAATTCCTTTGCTCCACATCCTTGTCAGCATTTGGTGCTCCAGATTTGTGCCATTCTAATAGGTATATAGTGGTATCTCACAGTTGTTTTAATTTTCATTTCCCGGATGTGGGAGAAGGCAATGGCACCCCACTCCATTACTCTTGCCTGGAAAATCCTATGGACGGAGGAGCCTGGTGGGCTGCAGTCCATGGGGTCTCTAAGAGTTGGACACGACTGAGCGACTTCACTTTCACTTTTCACTTTCATGCATTGGAGAAGGACATGGCAACCCTCTCCAGTGTTCTTACCTGGAGAATCCCAGGGAGAGCGGAACTTGGTGGGCTGCCATCTATGGGGTCGCACAGAGTCGGACACGACTAAAGAGACTTGGCAGCAGCAGCAGCAGGTGTCTGTTAAGGTTTTTGGCCCATTTNTCACTTTCACTTTTCACTTTCATGCATTGGAGAAGGACATGGCAACCCTCTCCAGTGTTCTTACCTGGAGAATCCCAGGGAGAGCGGAACCTGGTGGGCTGCCATCTATGGGGTCGCACAGAGTCGGACACGACTGAAGAGACTTGGCAGCAGCAGCAGCAGGTGTCTGTTAAGGTTTTTGGCCCATTTTTAAATAGGATCGTTTGTTTCCTTAATGAGTTTTAAGAGTTCTTTGTATATTTTGCATTAATGGTCCTTTTTATAGATGTGTCTTTGAAAATATTTTCTCCTACCCTGTGGCTTCTGTTCACATTCTTCTGACATTGCTTTTCACAGAGTAGAAAATTTTAATTTTAATATAATTTTCAATTATTTCTGTCACAAATGATGCCTTTGATGTTATACCTAAAACTCATTGCCATATTCAAGGGCGTTGAAGTTTTTTCCTATGCTATCTTCTTGGAGCTTTACAGTTTTGCATTTTACATTTAGATCTGTGATCCATTTTGAATTCATTATTGTGAGGAATGTAAGGTTTTTGTCTAGATTCAAGTTTTTGCATGTGATGGAAGTACAGCTGTTCCAGAACCATTAATTGAAAACACTGTCTCCTTTCCATTGTACTGTCTTTGGTCTTTACCAAAAATTAATTAGCTGTATTTTCCAGGGCCTATCACTGGGCTTTCTATTCTATGCCATTGATCTATTTTTCTACTCTTTCAGTTACCATACTATCTTGATTACACAGCCTTATAGTAAGTCTTGAACTTGGGCATTGTCAGCCCTCAACTTTGCTCTTTTCCTTCAACACTGCATTGGCTATTCTGGGTCCACAGTTTCGTCCTATGAACTTTAGAATCTGTTTCAGTCATTTGCTTTTCCTTCTGACAATTCCACAGTATCCTGATTACTGTAGCTTTGAAATCTGATAGTAAACCTGAAAGTTCCTCTTTAAAATTCCTCAACACTGTTTTAGCTACTCTAGTTCCTATGCATTTACCTAAAATTTTTAAAATCACTTTGTTAATTTATAGACAATGTAAGGATTTTGACTAGGATCACACTGGAACTACAGACCTGCTTGAACAGATTCAACATCTTAAAGTGTTTAGTATTTGCATGGTAGAAGTTTTCCATCTTTTTATTTTTGACCTTTTTATATTCTTATGTTTAAAGTATGTTTCTTATAAACAACAAATAGTTTTTTTTTATCCATTCTGAAATTATTTGTCTTTTTAAAGGCCATTTATATTTGATATAATTAATAATACATTTGAGTTTTCTATCTTGCTCTTGTTTTCTATTTACTTCATCTCTTCTTTGTTCATTCATTCTTCCTTTCCTGCCTTTCTCACATCAACTATGGTTGACAATTCAATTTTATCTTCTCTATTATGTTCTTTTTTATACCTATAGTATCATTGTTACACTAAAAAAAGAATCACCCTTAATACTCTATATCTTAAATCACTACCAAATGCAAAAACAGTATTTTAATCTTTCCACATAATGGTTATTGCTATTATATGTTTGACTTCCTGCCTTTCTCACATCAACTATGGTTGACAATTCAATTTTATCTTCTCTATTATGTTCTTTTTTATACCTATAGTATCATTGTTACACTAAAAAAAGAATCACCCTTAATACTCTATATCTTAAATCACTACCAAATGCAAAAACAGTATTTTAATCTTTCCACATAATGGTTATTGCTATTATATGTTTGACTTCAATATAGATTTTAAACCCCACAGATATTCTTATTATTTATACTTTAAACAGTCTTTCTATCTTGTCATACATTTACCTTTTCTGGAGCTGTTTATTTTTGCTTACACTGTTGTGATTTATTCCAGAATCACTTTCCTTTACCTTGAAGAATATCCTTGTAGTTTATGGCCAGCTNACATTTTAAACCCCACAGATATTCTTATTATTTAAACAGTCTTTCTATCTTGTCATACATTTACCTTTTCTGGAGCTGTTTATTTTTGCTTATACTGTTGTGATTTATTCCAGAATCACTTTCCTTTACCTTGAAGAATATCCTTGTAGTTTATGGCCAGCTTACAGCGAATTCTCTTAGCTTTTGTCTGAGTGTATCTTTTCCTACTTTCAATTTTAACTTTTTTTCCAGTGGATCTAGAATTCTAGTTTGATGGATTTTTTTGTTCCTTTCATACCTTAAAGGGTCTTTCTATTATCTTCCGGTTTCCATGATTTTCTGCTGAAGTCAGTGTTCATTCATATTGTTCCTCCAAAGGTGACATTTTTTTTCTTCTGGCTGGTATAAATATTTTCTTTTTATCTTTGGTTTTCAGCAACTTGAATCTTACTGACCTAGTTGAGGTTTTCTTTGCTTTGGGTTCACTGAACTTCTTGAATTTCTGGGTTGACATCTTTCATCAAATATGGAAAGTTCTCATGCATCATTTCTTTGAATATTGCTTCTGGCCCTCCTTCCTCTTTCCTTCTAGTCTCTGTGGACTTATGTTTGAGATCATCAGCCCTATCTTCTTTCGTGTCCAAGTGCCTAGTTAGTTCCTGATTTAGCAGTCCAAAGAGTTCATTTAATTCTTAACTGAATTCTTTTTCACAGAATGCAATAATCTACTGAAATTCTCTGAACTCATTTACTGCATTTCCAGGGTAGTATATTTAGTATGTTATTTATGGTTATTTAAAAGTCCTCGACTATTAATTCCAGATCATGTCTTGGTCGCTGTCTATATTAAACGTATTATTGTTAATTGTCATCAAATACTCTTTTCTTCTTTGCATGTCTGGTAAGTTTTTATTGCATACCGCCTTTTTGTAAGAGTTCTAGCTTTGGTGTTCTTCCTCAAATGAATTCTGAGCTTTGCTCTAGCAGATAACCTGTTTGTGGATCATCTTAATCCTGCAAGTGCCTAGTTTTAATTTTATTAAGGCGAATCTATTTTGGTTTTATTCATTTTCCTAGGGCATTATTTGTATGGTTCCCCTGGTGGTTCAGACAGTAAAGAATTTGCCTGCAATCTGGGAGACCCAGGTTCGATCCCTGGGTTGGGACGATCCTCTGGAGAAGGAAATGGCAACCCACTCCAGCATTCTTGCCTGGAGAATCCCACGGACAGAGGAGCCTGGCAGGCTACAGTTCATGGGATTGCTAAGAGTCAGAGATGACTGGGTGACTAACACATATACACACATACATACACACACACAGACACACCACATGGCATTATTTGCACACTTCCTATCCTTCAGGAGGGTCTCAATCAAATGTCTAAGTTGTTTACCAAAGTCCATTCTGGCTGGGTCCCAACTTAAATCTCTCTCCAGAATTGTGATTTACATGATCTCAAATTTCCACTTCTCAGCTACTATACTGTATCAGGGCTCCAGAATCTTGCCCCTGGGACTACGCAGCATGGGCATTCAGCTAAGGAACTCTTGGGAATTTCCACAGAGACTTGTGGGGTTTTCTCTCCGTGGCCCTCTCTTTGCCAGCTGATTTCCCTGGTGCCCTCAAGTTACCTTTGCAGCTCCAAGCTCTTGAGCTGCGTGTCTGCTGCCTGGTGAAACTCCCTGCTTTGTCTCAGCCTCCCAGTACTTCTACTGGGAAAAAAAAAAAAAATGGCCCCAGGGGAAATATCTGTGTTCGTGGGCTCTTCCCTTGCCTTCTCCCTTGCCTTCTCTGACTCAAACATTGTAGCCACCCCCACTTTGGCTGCTGTTAATAACTGAAAATGTAGTGTTATATATCTGTCCAGGTTTTGTAGTTATTTCATGGTAGAAGTGTTTAAGTGTGCTATTAGCTATCTATCTTGTCCATATCCAAAGTCTTGTCTAATAACTGCATGAATGAATAAATCTTATGCTCACCCTGTTCTTTTTAAAAACAAACCTAAAATGCAGGATTTCAAAATATGTTTTAGTTTATCTCCTTTGTATTAGATCAACATCCAAAGTAAAGTACTCTTTGGGTTCTGATTTTGGCATCTTACAAGTTAGCACTGCCCCTCATAATTGGTCTATTCTTAAATCTAACAAGTATCCCTTTTATATTTTTCTTAAATATAACTTGATAAATCTGCTGAATAGTAGGGAATAAGCTCAGAATCAAACATCTTACTCTGATCTAATGAGAATCTACTTACTAGGATATTTGTGGCAATTCTGTCCAAACTGTTAGTTTTTAGTTTGTTCAATATTAAGGTAAGTTTACATTTACCTTGTTCATAAAGATAACAGGAAGGTTGGCTGAAATTAGAAAATGCCCTGTGTATGAGTATAAGGGCTATTTACAAAGTGAAACAAAGTCAACCTGCTAAGATAGTTTTACTACATGGTAGTTGTTTCCTATTCTTTTCTGACTACTGCCAAAACATTCATTTTAGGATCTTCTCTAGAATATTGCCAGGAATCCATCTCAAACTTTATCATTGTATAGGTAACACAATCTACTTTACAAAAATAGAACATTTCTATATGCCCATCTTTCTGGCCCTTTATCTGTCATTTATGGATTTACCAAATATTATCAAAGAATTCCTGTTTCTATAGGCAAATAGCAATTTTATGTGATGGGAAAGATACATTAAATTTTAATTCATAATCCTCTTACTATGTAATGGGCAATTTACTTAAACCTTTAAACTTCTGTCCTTTATTACATGGAGATAAAATGTTTGAAAAATTGCTTTGAAGATTAGGGAAATACGTGAAGGCAACTATTATATTTCCATCTGAGTTATCCAAACAAAATTGCATCTATATTAATACCATTGCCACTGTAGTATTCTGCATATAATTCATCTGAGCTTGGATACTTGAACTAATTTAAATAGCCTCATATTTTCTCACTATCTTTTCTCCTATTATGATCTTAATTATCTCCACTCAACGTTTAGTCCTTTCTCTCCTAAAGAGGGCTCTGCCTAGAAGGGAGTACATAGCCTCAGAAAGGAATGTGTATATTTCTCTCTTTTCTTATTATTACTTATTTTCAAGAGACTTACCTTTTCCTGTTTATTGTCTTGCTCCAGACAGAATTAACAAAATCATTTTGCCTCTTTTAACATTGTTTAAAAAAAAAACTTTAATTTCATGCTGTGCTCTTTTTTTCTTATTTTTTTCCAGTTACCGCTACTGATGGTCTTTGCCCTTTCTTGCAGGATTTTCCCATAATATTTCCTTACCTACTCTAAAATACCCTTAGTCTTCTGTGATGCAGCCTCACTGACATCTTTGCCACTTTGAGATCTCTCCACTTGTTCATATTTAGTAGGTGAAAGTAGTAGAGTAAGAAAGTCATTTTTCCCTCTCTTCCTCCTTTCATTTCCCCCCTTTCTGTACTTCCCTCTCCTACTTTCTTCTTAGCTTCTCATTCCTCTTGTTATGAAATTTATAAGCCTGTTTAGCAAGATCCTAGTTTTTTTCTTACGTTAAAAAAGTGGTGTCTGTGCGCGCGCGCACACCTGTGTCCTTTTCACACACGTTTGCCTCATTTACTCCCAAGGCACAAACTTCGAGAAAAGGAAAAGCCAAGACGTCCTCTATTAGTACCTTCCTCATCACATGTGAAAAAAATAAATGCATCAGGCTGCTCTCTAGAGGAAGGTTTTCAACCGAGTCGTATATTGTAATGGAGCTGATGTTCTTTCATCAATAAGTTGTGCCCAAGAAATCTACTTCCTTCCAATCCTTCCAAGCAGTTCAAGCAAACCAACTTAGAAGAGAACACGACGAAACCAACCGACCGACTAAAATCTGTTCCTGAAGCACCGGAGGGGGGCACAGTTAGGAGACAGTGTGTGGCCGCGCTGGGTGGGTGAGTCTCCCATCTCCTGGGAGCCCACCTGGGAGAACGCTGGGCTCCTCCACAGCTGGGCGCTCTCGCCACCAACCCCAGCCCCGCTCTCCGCCCCACGCCAGGCGCAGCCGGCGGAGCGGAGCGAGCACGCGGGAGTCGAGCGCCACGCCAGCGGGGCAATTGGGCATGCTCAGAAGGCTGGCAGGTTTGGGTCTCACCCAGGCGGCTTGTGCATTACACCAGCGCGCAGCCCGGGGCGGAGGAGGAGGAGGACCGCGGGGGGGGAGGAAGGGGAGGAGGAGCGGCCAGCAGTAGCCACGACCGCCACCACCAGGCAGAGGAGTCAGTGAGGAGGGAGGACCTCCCACTTGAAGCGCCTGGCGTCTGCTCGTGGAAAAGCGCCTACGAGATAAAGGAGGGGACGGGAAGAAGCAGGCGGCGGCGGGGACAGGAGTGAGGCGGGAGCCAGAGGGAGAAAGGGCGTGAACTGAAAGGGCCAGAGCGCGCCGGGAGCCCCAGGCGCGGGCGCGGCAGTGCGGAGCCGGGAGCGCAGCCGCTTGGGCAGGTGCCGCGGCCGCTGCCCGGAGGCGGCATGTGACGCGCGGCGGCAGCTGCCCGCGGGCAGAGCGCTCTCGGACCCGGGAGCGCACACCGCGGGGCAAGTCGGTGCCATCCCGAATCCCCACGCTCCTCGCCAGTTCGCCCGGGCGGCGGGGGCGCTTCTGGACAGACGAGTGATGAACCGAAGGGTGGCTCCGGGCTTGGGCGCGCAGTCCTAGGACACTCTCTTCCTGAACGCTGAGCGGGAGGCGACCAGCGCACCGCGGACCGGGCGCCTCCCGCGCATCGGGGGATCGCGGACGACCGGCGCGGGACGGCCACCTGGAGCGCAGCGGCCAGGTAAGGACGGCCTCCGCCAGCCCGGCGCTGGGCAAGGCGGGTGGCGGTAGCGGCTGGCGCGGTTTCGTGCCTTATCGCGTTGCAAAACGAGGAAAAAGTTTTCTGCGCGAGTAGGAAATGTCCTTTCTTCGGGGAGTTTAAGGAGGGTACTGGCGAGGGAGGAGACAGTTGGTCTATCGATTTGGGGGTGAGGGCTTGAACCTGGAGAGCGCGGAATCTCGTGCGGAGTTGGAGTTCTAGGACCGCAGGTGGGGGACGCCGGGGTGACACCATGTGCGGGGAGAGAGACTGGAATAATAGGAGTGGTGGCCGGGGAAGAACCTGGGATGTCCGCCCCCAACCCGGCTCTCCTTCGCTTGGATTCTCTGTCCTCCGAATGCAGAATCCGAGGCACGGTGTGTCCGGACAAGAGGAGCTTCTTGGCTTCGGTATGCGTGTGTGTCTGTGTGTGCGCGCGCGCGTTTGTTGTGTGTCTCGGTCCCTCTATTGGATTTCCTAACGCTTTTAAGAAGGCTAAAGCAGACACCTGCCACCCTCGCAGTGGGGCCGCTAGTTGGGATTGCATTTCGCTGGGGGCGAAGAGGCAGATGTGGCACTTAGTTTAACACCTGGGCTAAGGTGCAGAGCCCGGGTGCCAGTCTTTACAGATCCAGGGAGAGCCTGCGCTCGCGGAGCGCGGGCCGCTGAATTGCACCGGATCTCCTCTCTGGAACCCTCCCCCAGGGCAGCCTCCTTACAGCTGGGTTAATTTCTGTGTGATTTTTAGGCGGTGGGGGCTGGAGGCGGGTTGATTTCGAGCAGCAAAATTCACTTGTCTACTTCGCGCTTGTGCATGTGGGAATTGTGATCCTATTCGGCGTGTGTAGGACTCTCCTGGCACGCGGATTCGAAGTGGTAGAGGAAGCAGAGGTTTGGGAATTGCATCCATATGGACAGATTTCAAAACGCAAACATTCGTTTCTCTGTAAGTGCTATTTGAACCCGTCCGATGGCTGTAAGGATATGCTTTCTTCCTGGTGTCCGTGTTTGCAGTGTGAAACGATGGCTCTCCTTAGGAGGTAAATATATTTATCCAATCGTTTATGTTAAGGACACCGATTATTTCACTGTATGCTTTGCACAGACCTTTCCTTTCTTTCTCGGCCTCAGAATGCCAGCAAGCCAGCAATCCTCCATGTGGGGTCTTTCGGGGTCATGATTTGAAAAATAATCTGTGTGAAAAGTATGTCTGTGGGTTATGTAGTCCCAGATGTCTTATGTGGTGAGCTCATTATATTGCATGAAGCATCCATCACTATTTTGGGGGTTTAAAACAATGCCCCTGTATTTACTTATGAGGCCATGTATGAAAACATACACTCAGAATGAGGAGAGCTGACCCTGGAACAAATCCATGAGTATAGACAGGTTTGTGGTAGCAGCTTATTAATTAAAACAAAAGAAAACCCTGAGGTCTTTTTGTTCCAAATGTGGTGGGATAGACGTGGCGTTGGGTGCACCCTCTGGTTATGGGAGCTGGTATTGCGGAGTATACATAGAACATGCCTGCCTCTCCAGCCTGCATTCAACATGCCACAGCAGTGTGGTCTTGCTCATATATTCCTAGCACTGGATAGCCTGTCTTTTGATTTTGTTTACAATGGTTTGTCCCAATTAGCTTAATATGTAATTAGCTGTTGTTGAGCTAGAAAGCACAATAATTCTGAAATGTGTTTCCATATGGAAATATAACTTGAGTTTCAAATACTAATTTAAAAATAATTAGTTACAGGTCTGATTTAGACTGTTTCTGTAGGCTTGGGAGGATGCTATAAGATTGAATTTAATCTGAAAATAGTAGTACTGAAGTACTTATTTTTAAATAGAAACCAATATTTATTTCAGGATACTTGACATTTTAAAAAGAATATTGGAGAAAAAGTAGATTTTGAAAAGAATTTTTGATAATGTGTATTTTCACATGGCAAATTATGAGAAAAGTGTTAACTTGGGAAAAAGGAAAGCATGTTTATGGAACTGGTAAGATTTAAAGAATGATTGAGAGTGTTACAATAATGAATAGTTCTGCCTTAAACCTACATTTAAACTTACTTAGGAAACTTTTTTAACTTTTAGGGAAATGAGTGCATATATATTACTTTATTTTTCTTCCTGGGACAAGAGGTAAATGTATAACTTCAAAAATTTTATTTCTGAAGAGTATTTAGGCATACTTTAAAGTTCTTTAGGGTGTACTCTTTCATCTATCTTCCTTATAAAGACAACTGATTTATTTCCTTAAAAATAAATTTTGTTCATTATTTTAAGCTACAGTGTGTGAAAACATGAACTTCTTTGCATGATATTTTAGCTTTCAATTGCAGACAACCTGTTGAACATGAGCCCAGAAAAAAAAAAAAAATTCACAGAACTAGAACTTCTTGAATCCATATCAGGTAACTGATTAAACAGAAAATTAAATTATCTGATTAAAAGCCAAGTTGCCTTATGTATTTGAACTTAAGAAAGTAATAGTTTTGTTCAAGTTTTTACCTAATATTTCCTCTATTATTCCCTAAGCCAACATAGTATTCTTGCCTAATAAAGTTGTTAACATTGGCAAAATTAGTTGCTTACCCCTAAATGTCCTGGATGTTGTCAGTGTAACTATTAAGAAACTGGGTCTTGTTTGCAGTGCAGGGAAGTTTATGTAGAGAACATCTGTGCCTTGGTGGCACTTCAGATAGGAGATGAATGAACTGTGACTCTCACAAAGCATACACCTCTGATCAGGATGCAGAGTGATGCGCCTGTCCTTCACTTGTGAGACCTAATTTGATATCATAATGTATTGTGACTAATAGCATTATCTTCCCATTGTGGTTCTGAAGTATCAATGAGTGACTGGAAACATTTTACACAATACGTTGGTGAATTTAAAACACATCTGTCTTACCGAAGAATATCAAAAAGGCAAATGTGGCTTCAATAAAAAAAAATCCCTCCACAGCTTTAAAAAATTAATCAGGATAATCAAACATGTCTCATGCTTAGTCCTCAAATGCAGTGCTTTTTAGGTGTGATGGCTGTGAAATGTTCCACAAGATTTTTCATCTGTCAGTCTCATTTAGTCGAGTGGAATCCCTATCCTGGTTATTAGTCTTAACAGCACTTGGGGTACAATTTCACCCTGAATGGAAAGTTTTAACTTTAGAGGGAAAATGTGAAGAGATCACTGAAGGAATTTTACAGGAGGCAAAGCTAGTCAAATTAGTTATTAATTTGTTTCATGAATCAGACGGTCTGTATCCTCTCCATTAAGGAAGTGTTCCTTGTTCCTGTCAAAATCCAAGTAGCCTCTTTGAATCCTAAATCAGTCATCACTTCTTCCTCCATGGGCCCTTCACAGAAAGATTGTGCAGGGACCCTTTTCCATTGTCAGCTCAGCATCTGGAGGACCCTGAAAGTTACATATCCTGGGCAGTACAGATCTGCATTTGCACTGTCCTCAAACAAAGAAATAAAGACAGTTTTGTTGCGGTGAAGCCATTGCAAATGTTGAATCACAGTGGGCCTTACAGGAAAAGCATGTTCCTTTTCCAGAGCGTGTCTTTCCCAGTGCACAGGTGGAGATGATCGGGTAGTGGTTTTGGAGTGGCTCTGTGGTTGAAAGGCATGATGCCTGTGCACGTGCTTTTTGATCAGTCTCTGAAGCACTGTGAAGCGCAGTGCATGTTTTGGATGCATACCTTCCTTAATATTCCTTGGCCTGGAGCCCAGAGAGCCAGTGTGTAGGTGGCCCCCTGGCTCAGTAGTTGGCTGCTGTGTGTTCCTTTTTGTCCGGGAGTTTGGGCGGCTTGCAGACTCCCCTGCCTCTGGCAGGCTCTCCCCTTCAGGCTGGCTGTTTTTATTCTCCCACCTGTTGGAACTTCCTGCTCACAGGCTCCCGAAGGCCAAGTTCTCTGGCTGGCGTGCACCTTCTCAGACTTCCTCTGTGGCTTGCCACATGGACACAGGACCCGGGATCTGCTGGCAATGACAGCAAGCAGGCAGGAGGAATATTTGAGCCCCTGCCATCTTCTTCTTACCAGTTGTGCCAGCTCATCCTGAAGCCAGCCAGAATGAACATTTTGAGGAGAAACAATGGTGGAAGAAACCCATGGTCGCTGGCAGACACACTATGGGCTTTGAGCTCTTGTCTTCCCCAGCCCTGCTCTGGTGAGACTTGGGGTCTGGCCTTCCAGATTCATCAACCAGTGCAGCCCACAGAAGAGGAAAGTCTGAGATGGGTTTACCTGCCGTGACCCTAGTGAACTCTCCTGATTCCCATGCCTAGCTAACTTCAGTTTGTGCATCTCTTGTTGTATTTGCCATTCCACAGGACTGAACTTCTCCCCTGTATTCAGTTTGCCTTTGTAGGACTGAAGTCATTTTGGAAAGATTAGCATGACCTTGACAATTAATCTCCCTCTTTCCAAGCCCTTCTGCCCAGAAGCAGCAGTCCAATCCTTCTCTTGCCAGTCCCTGCCGCAGCCCTAAAGTGGACAGACCCCTGGGCCTGAGGCACGGCCACCCTTGTGTCTCTGCATCATTTCTGCCTGGAGACTTGTGCTGCCAGGTTCCACTTGACAGATCTCCTTGTGTGTCATTGTTGGCAGGATCAAATCTCTGTTCTCCATACTCCTCCTGGCCACTGTAATTTGAGTTGTTGACTCTCACTACAGAATTAATCCTTCATTAGGTCATTTGTTCTAGCCTAGCCCATGCTTACTTCCTGTCCCCAGTGTTCCCTTGAAATCCGGCACACCAGCTGAGCCATGACATATCCTACCTTCAGTCACCTCTATTGCAGGAAGTGGAGTTTGTCTAGACATCCTGGGTTGAGCAGGATATCCTCCAGTAACTACTGTTCAGGTCAAATTCAGGTGAGGTTAAACCAAAGTAAAATATCACCAGCCAGTTTCAGAGAGGAGGGGGCTGCCAGGTGTCTCTTGCGAAGACTGCACATTTACGGTTATGAGGTGCTTTGATGTTCTCCTAAGGAAGCCTTCTCATTGATCATAGGTAACTATTGCCATGGCATTAGATTCACTCAAAAATATCCTGTTAGTAAGCTCTGGGAAAAGGGATCTGCTGACAGCCTTTGTCAGTATTTTTGTATGTATTACTCTGGAGCAGATTACCTCATTAGAATTGGCTCTGGGACCCAGTCTGGAGAGAAACCTAGTTCTGCTTATATAGGTACCACGTCCTGCTACTGCCATTTGAAGTTTCATCCAGCCACCTCTCACCTCAGTGTACCCCAATCTAGTGGTATTGTGTAGACTCCAAGAATCCATATAAATTTCAAGTGTCACTACATTCTGTGTATCTATATGTCTATCTTTATTTATCTCTATATTTCTAAATATCTCTCTATTTCTACATCTCTGTATCTATGTACAGTCATTTTGGAGGATTATTGAGCCCATTAGTTTTTGGTGATTTTCAGCTTTTTTTGAGCTCAGCTGTCATGTGCAAAAACACAACTGTCATGCAGAGATCCCTCAAATCAATTGCACCAGAAAGAAATTCTCATACATGCTGACAGCTTAGTCACTCAATCATGTCTGACTCTTTGCCACCCTTTCCACTGTTGCCCACCAGGCTTCTCTGTCCATGGAATTCTCCAGGCAAGAACACTGGAGTGGGTTGCCATTTCCTCCTTCAAGGAATCTTCCGGACCCAGGGATTGAACCCATGTCTCCTGCGTCTCCTTCATTGGCAGGCAGATTCTTTACCTCTGAGGCCACTGGGGAAGTCCCTCTTATACATGATGTGGAAGCAAAGAGTCTTCTGTGTTTCTTGCCTGTGATTTCTCACATGCATGATAATACCTGCCACGTGCTTATCTTGTGGGAAGGGAGCCCTGCAGGGAAACTGGCATTGCCACAAGGTTCCTTTACCTGGGGTCCTCCCATCTTCCCTCTTAACCTCCAAACCCTCTTCGTCACACAGGAAGCAACCAGCCTTTTTCAGCGTTGCTTGGGTCTGGCTATTATTCTGCTTTCCCTGGGATAAATTATTTTCAATCCCTCAGTTCGTTTAATAATAAGAAACTAAAAACTTATCTGAGCAACTGGAGGTCACGTATCTTTGCTCTGAGTTCTGGTTTTCTCAGTATTTTTAATATTTAAGTTGACAGTCAAGGGTAACCCAAGTAGTATTTACGATTCTCTCTGAGAAAGTTAAGTTCATGAGAGCATTTAACAAGTACATTTCAGTAGTTACTTGCTTGACTAGAATGAGTCTGTCTCTCTGTCTGTCTCTATCAGGCATCTGTCTACCTGTCTAGCTTCTATCTCTTCTTTTCATTTACACACAGGGGTGCATATTCCTGTGGTAAGTTCCCTGTCGGTGTTCTCTAACATACTGGGTACGGTGGACATTGTTTTTCTGGAAACTCAGGAGGAGTCAGGGACTCCGCCTTCCGGGAGCAGGTGATCACTATGAGGTGAGAACAGCTCAAGAAATCTCAGAGCTGGAAGGTGATGTTTGACATTGTATTCATTCCCTAGGGCTTTAAACAACACAAATGCACTGTCTCATAATTCTAGAGACCAGGAGTCTGAAATCAAGGTTTTGGCAAACACACTCCCTCTAAAGTCCCCAGGGGAGAACCTGTACTTGCTTTCTGTAGCTTCAGGTACCTGTCTGCATTCCCTGACTCGTGACTGCCTCTAGTCTCTGCCCTGGAGTCAGATTGTCTCCTCTCATGCTATGTGTCTCCTCCCCTGTGTATCCATCTTATAAGGATACATGTGATTGCATTCAGAGCTCACTCAGAAAATCCAAGACAAACTCCTCCTTTCAAGTGCCTTAGCTTTACCATACCTTTACCATATTAGGCCATATTCACAGATTTTGGGGGATTAGGATGTGGGCAGACATATCTTTTGGGAGGCTGTCATTTGGCTCACAACAGTCATCAGTGAAGAGCATTCTACTTTATGACTCCCCATTGGTGATCATCCAACTGTGTAGTTTGTACAATTTGAGAAATTAACACTCGTAATGCACTTCATTCCATTTTCAGAGAGCAGGGAGAGGTGGAACCTCCTTTTAACTGAGCCAGAAATCCAATTCCTCCTCACTGTGCTTGTTGGCCTTCCTAATAATTCTGAAAGTTATGATGAGAATACCTCTGATCTTTCTTCCATAAGAAAATCTTTAAAGTTCAACGGCTTAAAGTTAAGTCAGCCTAGTTCTTTGCACCCCTTCTAAATTTCCATGTTCATCCTTAACCTTTTCATTTATACTCGATGAGTAGCATCCACATGTCTTTAATTTTTACCAATTTCTGACTCTGTTTGTTCTGTGACTTCCATCTTCACCAGATTCACAGAAATGACTTGACCAAAAATGACCTGTCCCCTGTTAGTCACAAAACAAGAGACCCTTTTCTGGGCATCCCCTTTAATCTCTTAGCAACACCTTCAACCTCCCTTAATTTTCAAAGCGTTGTACTTTGCTGATTCTCTTCCCCTCTGGTTCCTCTTTATCCTCCAAGCCTCCCTCCCTTGACTCCTGAGCAGCATGAGGTTCTCAAAGACTTTCTCCTCGGTTGACTGCCCTGCCTTTCCTGCTCCCCTTTCCTTTTGTGACTCCATTTATTGTCAAGATTTCCAGTACTCTTCAATGTGGATCATCCATATCATCCCCAAGCCCAGCGTGGCTCCTGGAAGGGGCAGTTCCATGAGCCTGCTGGACAGTAGCCTTCATCTCTTCCCTCCTCACCGCACTCCTTTGAGGTTTCCTGTTCCTGTGGATAGCATCAGCATCCTATGGCTCCAAATTTTCTGAGTAATCTTGATTTACTCTCTTCCTTCACTTAGATACCAAATTGTAATAGTTCAACCAAATAATAGCTCAACCTCTTGGCTTCTTTTTTTTCCTACTACCTACCTGCTTAATTCATGGCTTTTCCAGCTTTTATGTGCAGTCAGATCACTTGGGAATCTTGTGAAAAGGCAGACTCTGATTCAGGAGGTCTGGAGTGAGGGCCTGAGAGTCTGCTTTCCCGACAACCCCAGGTAAGGCAGGTGCAATCAGACCTTTATACCTTTCTGTTAGAGTCTCTGGGTTTTCCAGGAGATTTTATTGACTATATTGTCTTCAAATACACTTTAGAGGTTATTTTTATTGAAGACTAAATCTGATCGTTTTTTTCTCCTATCCTGATATGAGGAAAACTTCACTGATATCCTTTATGGTATCTATTGAATAGCAATGAAATCAACATCCAGCTAGCATTCCATATGGTCCACGGTTTGGATTTACATTAAGTTCAGCCTCAAGTCTCAAGGTCACCTTGACTTTACCCACCCTACTTGCTGTTGTGAACACCCTCTGCCATTTTCATGACTTTCTTATGTTGTCATGCTATGTGGAATGCCCGTCCTTCCACATCCTCACAGGTCCAAATTTTAGCAGTTTCTCAAGGACAAAGTGCTCAAAGTGACACTTTTCACTATGAATTCATCTTTTAGTAACTTTATCAGATTCTCAGTTTTACCACTGATCACATTCGCGTATTTGTGTGAAATAGCTTACAGTGTGTCGGATTCCTGATCTCCCACGAAGACTTAGTTTTGGGACCAGGGATCAGAGTTGATCACTCAAGAGCTTTTGTGTAGCAGAGTTTTATTAAAGTGAAAAAGGGACAGAGAAAGCTCCTGACAGAGTCATCAGAAGGGGGATGGAGAGTTCCCTGCTTACTAGTCTTAACAAGGGTATTATATACTTTTTAAATTGGTCATTACAATAAATCAAAAGAATGTCTCAAGGTTGTAAAGATCTTACTAGACCACTCCCATAATATACATTGTAAGATATTAGTCGGAAGGTTTTCAAGAAGGAGAAACTGTCCTCAAGCAGGATACACTGTTGTTATATAATCCTTAGTACAGAGTTAGAACTGAGTTGTTTGTTGTGTAATCATCAGTTCAGGCCTTAAAGGAAAAAAAAATGTTTTATGTGACTAACATTAAAGAATGTAGAGAGAGGGAAAAAATGGCATTTGTCCTTTCCTCCTCCTTGAGAATTCCAGACCCCTATCTCCTCCTCAAGAACCACCCTCCTTCTCCCCTCCTTGGAGATCCTGGACTTCTTATCAGCCTGCCTAGAAATTAACTCTCATGTGTGTGTATAAGACTAGAGTGTGAGTGCTTGAATGATGCCATGTTTCATTTGTCTAAAATGAAGTACTTATTACAGAGTCACAGTCATAAATGCTCAATGTATGTATCAAATGCAAAATATTTTTCTGTTTTTCTTATTATAAAAGTAACGTGGGTTACACCAAATTCAAATATGAAGGAAACATATTATGTGAAAACTAGAAGTTCATCATGATCCAGTGCCCCCAAAGTAACATTTGATGCATTCAGTTCAGTCAGTTCAGTTGCTCAGTCATGTCCTACTCTTTATGACCCCATGGACTGCAGCATGCCAGGCCTCCCTGTCCATTACCAACTCCCAGAGCTTACTCAAACTCGTGTCCATCGATTCGGTGATGCCATCCAACCATCTCATCCTCTGTCACCATCCTCTGTCATCCCCTTCTCCTCCTGCCTTCAATCCTTCCCAGCATCAAGGTATTTTCCAATGAGCTATGGACTGCAGCATGCCAGGCCTCCCTGTCCATTACCAACTCCCAGAGCTTACTCAAACTCGTGTCCATCGATTCGGTGATGCCATCCAACCATCTCATCCTCTGTCACCATCCTCTGTCATCCCCTTCTCCTCCTGCCTTCAATCCTTCCCAGCATCAAGGTATTTTCCAATGAGCCAGCTCTTCACATCAGGTGGCCAAAGTATTGGAGCTTCAGCTTCAGCATCAGTCCTTCCAATGAATATTCGGAACTGATTTCCTTTAGGATTGACTGGTTTGATCTTCTTGCTGTCTAAGGCATTCTCAGCATAATTCTCTTATAGTTTTCTGTACACATCCTAACATCTACTTTATACAAAACTGGGATAACAATACACTTTTGTGAGCTGACTTTCAATATAAATCTACCTTCTTAATTTTTAATCTACAATGTGTTCTAAGAGATTGATTAATTTCATTGCATAAAAATCCATCCACTGAAAATGGCCCAGCAATGTAGAAAAATGTTGGCTTTGAGTTTCTGATTAGTTAAGCATGTCTGTATTCAGCACTTTCTCTGACCCTAGAGTTGTAGCAGACATTTTGGATTTGTAAGAGTAACACAGAAATGCTACCCCAAAAGACAAGTTATGCCTGGGCCTTCAGACTGACGTGAAACAATGGACTAATGAAGGCGTGGCGGTGGTGGCTTAGCGCTAAGTTGTGTCTGACTCTTGTAGCCCCGTGGACTGGAACCCACCAGGCTCCTCTGTCAATGGAATTTCCAAAGCAAGAGTACTAGAGTGGGTTGCCATTTCCTTCTTCAGGGGATCTTCCCGATCTAGGGATCGAACCTCCATCTCTTGTATTGGTAGGCGGGATTTTTATCGCTGAGCCACCAGGAAAGCACAGAGGAGGCATAGTGGTCACTCATTTTGATGCTAGATTAGAGAAGACATGCATTCTCAGATTTTATATGGAAGTTTAGCCTTTTATATTGCAGTTTAAGCTTTTGCATTCTTTAGATCCGTAAAGAATAGGTGTCTAATTTTTAATTCTGAAGATATTTTTATTGGCCTAACACGTGTGTGTATGTATGTTTGTTTTTATTTCATGAGTGAATGTAAGTTTGGAATGAAAAACAGAAAACCATTAAAGACTTAACAAAATCTTGTATATTTAATAAAACCACAATCTAGGGAGAACTGGAGAAGGCAATGGCACCCCACTCCAGTACCGCTGCCTGGAAAATCCCATGGACGGAGGAGCCTGGGAGGCTGCAGTCCATGGGGTCGCTAAGAGTCGGACTCAACTAGGCGACTTCACTTTTCACTTTTCAGTCTCATGCTTTGGAGAAGGAAATGGCAACCCACTCCAGTGTTCTTGCCCGGAGAACCCCAGGGACGGGGGAGCCTGGTGAGAGGCCGTCTATGGGGTCGCACAGGGTCGGACATGACTGAAGCGACTTAGCAGCAGCAGCAGGGAGAATTAGACTGAACACCAACAGGGAGAATTATGAAGAAAAAGTGAAATATATGATCTGTGTCTTAGAATGCCAATAAGACACAGTATAACACATCTGTTGAAAAAGAAATTTCTTTAGAAGTTTTACTCAATATTCCCCTAAGAATTTTGGAGAGAGAAATCTTAATAATGATGAATGTTATTGCTACCCTATTTTCACTTTAAAAAAGTCAGTTTGTGGTAGAATTCTAGAAGGTTATTTCCCTGTGTATGTTCAGGGAATCTATAGAGTTGTTAGTAAAGCTGGTTGTGTTTTATGGAGACATACTTAAAAGTCAAGTGCCAGACAGTAAGGGGAGAAAACTCTGAACCTATGTGAGATTTCTGCAGTCTGAATCAATGAAATTATATAAAGAAGATTTCCACATCTTATCAAGTGATTTACCCAAGGCCACAAAATTAATATGCTTGGATCTTTTGACTCTGTGTCTGGTTTTCTCTATCCTTTCATGTTTAGTCACTTCCCAAAAACCAACTCACCTCTTCTCATTTGACAGTCCTCTCTGTGATTTCAGCTGCACTTGGAGCTTCAAGTGTCAGTAGATGAATTCTGTAGAACAAAACTCTTCCCTTGGGTGCTAGATTTCCATGTCGGCATCCTGCTGGACATTTCCATAAAGAATATCAATCAGGTACCTGTAATGTTCCCTTTAGACTTTGGAATCCATCATTTTTCTACAAAATAGACCACTCCTCTTGTTTTTCCTAACTTAACCAACTCCATCACAGTCATCCTAGAGTGGACTTCCTAGTGGCTCAGTGGTTAAAAAAAAAAAAAATCTGCCTGTCAATGCAGGAGACTCAGGAGATGTGTGTTCGGTCCCTGGGTTGGAAAGATTCCCTGAAAGAGGAAATATCAACCCACTCCAGTATTCTTGCCTGGGAAAATCCCACGGACAGAGGAGCCTGCTAGGCTACCGTCCATGGAATCCCAAAGAGTTGGATGCAACTGAGCATGCACGCATCCTAGGAGCTCAAACTTGAACCGTTTTGATTCTTTATTTCCTATATACACTCCCTACATCTTAATGGATTTTCCTGAACTGTCTCATCAGGTCCTTCCTTCCTGCAGCCACTTGCACTTCTTTGATACGGCTCTCTCCCACCACCCCCTTGCACAGTCCCAGTGGCCTCTGACTTGTCTTTTTACTTTGTTTGCTTTTATCTATTCTATGGGGAGATCAAAGTCATTTATAGTTTGACTCTCCGTAACTTTCTATCCGTCTTCCTTCCGCCCTCTGCTGTCTCTGTAGCCACACCAGCCTGCTTGAGGATCCTGGAATATGCCTGTTTTCCTGCCTCTAGGTTTCCATGGAGACCTGCCATACTTCTTAAAATGCTTGGCTGTAGTGGTCCTACAGCCTGCCTGCCTGCCTCCTCCAAGACAATTCATCTTTTCATTCCCTCTGCACCTTGAGTGTATTATTTTCCTGTATATTGTAACATACTTGTTTGCACTAGAATAAATTATGCAAATATCAGAATTTTCCTTTAGATTTTGAGCTTCACATCAGGAGTCACCCATTATTTATGTCTCTGTCCCCCAGGACTTGCCCATTGTAAAATGGGGATGAGCGGCTTACCAAATTGAGTGATGGTTTACATCTCTGTCAAGGCAGAGATGTTTATGTTATGTTTTATTAATGATCTATTCCAAAGGCCTAAAACAGTGCTTGGCAATACTGTTCTTGTATGTGTTGTGAGTTCCTTCCTTTGGGTTGTGGGATAGAAGAGAAATCTGAGGTTTAGAAGTTTTCAGTGTATTTTGATAATGACAAATTAGTTTACATGTCTTGTGAATATGATACAGAATGTAGTAGAATTATCCCAAGTCGGACTCAGAGTTTCACTTGCTTGAAGGGTTGTCTGCAAGGATATAATGGTTACACTGGTGATTCTAACATTTTGAGAGGCATGGTCCTTCAGGTAACATCTAACAAATTAGGGCTCCTCTCACTGTCTAGTTCTAGTGGCCAGGACTTTTGAAGGAGTCATTTTTGTTGATCACTGACTGCTGTAGGTAGCCAGGTCTCCTGAGGGCTTTTTGTAATCACTGGAAAGATTTCCATCGCAGGGACTTAAGGTGATATTTCTACCATTGTAGTCCAGGATTATTTGACCAAAATCACCTGGTTTAGTTGTTAAACTGTATTCTTGGGGATTGAAACCAGATCAGCTGAATCATAATGGAGGTAGGGTCTGTCTATCTGCATTTTAAATAAATAACCTTGAATGATACTTCTGTCTGCTAAATATTAAAATCTACTCATTGGAGAGAGAGAGTGACAGAATATTTTGATTGAAAGATTGAATGAGATAGAGAAACACTTTGTATTTTTTAAAAAAGTAGATTAATAGCCTGGATTGGCAAGGGGTACATTGTCTTAGGCTGTTCTCTGTTAAGATGAGTCATTCAATTTAGGGTGTTTCTCAGACTTTGAGGAAGGGTGGAGTACTCTTTTCCATTGGAATTTAAATACAATTGAGGAAGGACTAAGATCTCAGGTGTAGAATTAAGGTGAAACTAAGGGCTTCCCAGATGGCACAGTGGTGGTGGAGAATCTGCCTGCCAATGCAGGAAACACAGGAGACCCCGTTTTTGATCCCTGGATCAGGAAGATCCCCTGGAGAGAGACCTGGCAACCCACACCAATATTCTTGCCTGGAGTATATCCTATGGACAGAGGAGGCTGGCAGACTATAGTCCATGGGGTCCCGAAGTCAGATGCAGCTGAGTGCACATTTTCATCAAAAGTGCTCCTCTGTAGCTAAATTTATAGCTTTTTTTTTTTTTTAATATAGATAACAGTGTTTACAGGGTGGTGTAAAAACAGAAGTTATCTCAAATACATCTACTCTTCAACAGTTTTTCTTTGTTTTTAGTGTTATATCATGAAATTATATCAGAAGCTGACCCCATTTTTTCCTGTGTATAATGCTATATTTAGGAATTAACTTTCTGAGCAAATACATCACATATATCATTGATACAAACAATAGGATGTCAAGAAAGAAAGGACAAAATCGTCCATAACTGCTGCATATGTGCATAGTAGTTTAACTATTATGAATGTTCTTAGAAATGGACATAGATTAGTTTTGTTCATCAATTAAAGGGAATTTTACAATAGAATTCCAAACGTGACTACATTTTAAAAAGCATATACAATAACACTTAATACTTTTACATACATTTAATGTAAATTATATTGATTTTAGAGAGTTAAACAAAATTATCAATCTCCCTATTCCTTAGAACTTTAGAAATTCCTCTGGTGGGTGATCCATAGTCTTGTCTCTTTTCAGCTTTGAAAATAATAGTTTACATTCAATTTGTGTAAAAGTATTAGGTTGGTGCAAAAATAATTTCGGTTTTGTATTGTTGAACTTTGCCATTTGATATAGAATACATTCTTAAATAAATGTGACTATGTTATAAAAAAATTTGCTAAGTTGCTGAATTGTTTTAGTTACTTATGTAGATGCTAGAGATAATTAGATGAATAGTCATTCTGCTTTCATGAAACTTGTATCTTTGTGAATTCAGCATCCATAAATCCTAGTCGTGTTCCTAGGGATTTCTAACCAAGCCTGTTCCTACTACTGAGTGTCAAGAAGAGAAGAAATGGGAGTATGAGGATAGTATAACCAGTTAGATGTGTTAGCTTTTTAGACTTGGCTTTCTCCTGATGGGGGAACACGGCACTTAGATTACGTTTTTCTCAGCAAAATGTTGACACTTTCCTAGAAAAAGTAGAGTGCCAATACTAATTTCTGCCACTAGATGGCAGACATCTGCACTTGTGTGTCCAATGAGTGAGTCAAGTTTTGAGAAATTAAAATGAGGTTCAAAATGATTCATTTGATATGAAAAATAATGTTAGCCTCACATGAATGAGAGGTAGTGGTAACTGTTATGCTCCATGGGTACAATACTTTATGACCATTTTTAAACTCCCTAACATCTATTTTCAGTGTGGCTATCCACTCTGTTTTCAAATGCAGGACAACCCATTTTTTAAACTCTTTCTGAAAATCACATTTGTTACTGAAGTTATGATATAACATACTCTTTAATATACTTTTACCAGTATTCTTTTTGTACAAAAAAGTTAAAATAGTCTTTGAAACTGAGGCATAGATGAGCACAGTTGGTGGATCTAGTGAGTATGTTACTTTTACAGATGTAACATGAGAAACCAGTGTTTCATTTTCTTGTGAGAGAAGAAACAAAGATACTAGATACTCTGCCTGACTACTTCATTTGATCTACCATTGGTTACAAGAGTCCAGAGAAAATGCAATGGGAACAGAGGTTATATCTGGCAAATCACATGTATAAACCAAGACTAGCATCACTGTTATAGGACTGAAAGCTGGCCCAAATCCTGCTGATGAACAGCCTGCCTGTATCCCCCATTTATCAAGGAGATCACTAACCAAAGCATGAATCAAAGCATGTCTTAGAAGACTGAAGGTGCCATATAATGTATTTTTGAGTCCAAACCAGATTAAGCCATAAAACGTAGTGCCCACTGACTCCACATTTCTGAAAAACCCATACCAACTGTGTCCATGTCTGACTAAGTCATGTCCGACGTTTTGCAACCTCATGGACTGTAGCATGCCAGGCTTCTCTGTCCTCCACCATTTCCTGGAGTTTCCTCAGGACTTGATTCATATCCATTGAGTCAGTGATACCAACTGAAGATACTGTCTTTGACTTTCAAAGACAGCATTGTTTTGAGGAAGCTAGGTTCAGAAGGGGTTATACAAATTTGCAGCCAAGTCTTGAACCCTAGATATGTGTTTATAGTCTACAAAGATGTTCACTTATAAAACAGAATTTTCTGAGCCAAGTTGTTCTTAGGATTCAAAGGGTGGAGAAGCCAGATCTTATTGGAGGGAATACCAGGAACTTGGTTTAAAGGATTTCACTTGAGAGATCTCACTTTAAAAGACCAGTAAGGTTTAAATAGATAGAGATGTAAGGTAAGCTATTTAGGCAAAACTTACATGTGAAAACCGCCTACTGTTTTTTGGTCTATACCATGCACTCTCCATCTCAGAGTCTTTGCACTTACTTTTCTATTTGGAACATTCTTTATCCAGAAATCTATACAGTTTGCTTCTGTACTTAAGATCTCTCCCCAAATGTCACCTTATCAGGTCAGCATTTTGTGATCACGTCCCATGAAACAGCATGCATCCCTTCTATCGATCATCATTTCCCTAATCTGTTGTCCTTCTCCTGGAAATTTATTACCACTAATAAAGTACACATTTTGTTTTTCATTTATTGTCTGTTTATATTCTCTACAGCATTAGCTCTCTGAGACAGAGAAATTAATCTTTTAATTGTTAAATGTCTAGTTCCTAGAACACTGCCTGACCCACAGTAGGCTTCCATCAAACACTAACTGAATAAATGAAAATGCAATGCCACTTTTTATTACTGCAGAAAGGAAAACTGACAAACCTAACCCATATTGTCCTTTGAACCAGGGCCTTTTCTTTTGAACAATCATGTTGAAATAATTACTGATAGCATCATTTATAGTGAATTACAGGTGACAGATTAATGACTGTAGACATGAAGAACAATGAAATAAACTAGCACATTCAGTCATATTGAATAGGCCTAGCTTTCTTTTCAATAATGATGTTTTACCCCATTTTTCTATTACAATTAGGTAAGAGGGAAGCAACTTGTTACCTTCTCATTCTTTTCAATCCTATTTTTGTAAATGCCCACTTACTTAATTGTGAACATATGCTTTTAAAAAAGGAGTAAAGAAATTTTTATGGTTATAAAATGGAAGAAAAAGAGGAGGGATTATCTGAATTTGGGATTCTATATCATACTTTGGGAAATCAACAGTTGAGCGCCTGCTGTGTGTCCCTATGCAAAATATGATACACACCCAAAGGTATGTTGGCCCAGGATGTTCTTGGTGTGTCATAATATACTTAGTTTTCTGTTACTTTGCTAGTATGATTTAGAGTGGTGCAGTTATACTGAGTCCGTTTAAATAGTGTACTCTGAGGGGCTTCCCTGGTGGCTCAGTGGTAAAGAATCTGCCAGCAATGCAGGAGCCACAGGAAATGAGGGTTCCATCTTTGGGTTGGGAAGATCCTCTGGAGGAGGGCATGGCAACCCACCCCAGCATTCTTGCCTGGAGGATCCCATGGACAGAGGAGCCTGGCAGGCTGCAGCCCTTTGGGTGGCAAAGAGTTGGACATGCCTGAAACGACTTGGCACGCACGCAACCTATTCTGTTAGATTTTTTCACAACAAATTCTAGGCTTGAAATATTGCTAAACACACTGGAAGGGAATGTTTTCTGTCTTTCCATCTGTCACACTTTTATTGAGTGCTGCTAATGCCAAGATGCTGTTCCATGCTGGAGAGAGAGTGATACAGAAAGAAGACAGTGTCTTGTCTTCATGGACTTTGAGATTTGAGTGGATCAACTAATTTTTCTTTCTGTTGAGAAGTATCTTTAAAAAGTAATATAGTAATATTACTTAATATATTAAAATAGTGTAACAGACTATCTGGTTTGAAGAATGCTGATGTGGACATAATCATGAGAAGATCAACATGCCTCGTGCTGTAATTTGTGTTCCGATAGTAGTTGGGTAGAAGACATTGCCTGGAGACAGGATTTCTCTGAAACCTGAAAAAAGTGAAAGGGGTAGTCGCTCAGCCCTGTCTGACTCTTTGGGCATCACCAAATTACACACACCCACCTAAGTTTAGGAACTATCTTGACTTCAGTTGGGCCTGAGTTTTTCCCATCTCAGATCTTATAATCGTATGTGTATGTGAAAACCTGTGGCAGTCTGGGCTCTGAATCAGATCAGAAAACAATATTTGTGCCAGTGTGACTTCAAAGCAGATATTTGGGAGTTCGTGTAAAAAATAAAAAATAAATAAATAAATAAATAAATAAATAAAAGAAAAGTTCAGAAGATATCTTACCAAGATCACATGGAAGTTAGTGGTCTAGTGGAATTTGGGATAATCATAAGCTTGACTCATTGATCTCTAAAACGATAATGATGTCCTTGGAATTGGTATCAGGGAGTTCACTGATACTATCTTTTGTTTAAAATCAGTGGTTTAGATAATAGGGAAGTTTTGCTTTGAGACTGTCTACTTGTTCTTTTCTAACTTTTAAAGAACGTTCTGGTATATGGTATTAGGTGTCTGATATTACCCTTAAAAATGGTTTTCCATCACAAAATGCTCTCAAGCTCCCAGAGTTTCTAAGGTCCTTCTCAGTTTTTACCAATTTACATTCTAAATGTTTCCAACCATTATTTATTCTTTTACCTTTTATTTTAATCCAGTGTTTCTCCACTGGATTTTCCTCATTAATGCCACCTTAGGAGCCTTTTAGACATTTTTTTCCCCTAATAATCTCTCTGCTGCTGCTGCTGCTGCTAAGTCGCTTCAGTCGTGTCCGACTCTGTGCGACCCCATAGACGGCAGCCCAACAGGCTCCCTCGTCCCTGGGATTCTCCAGGCAAGAACACTGGAGTGGATTGCCATTTCTTTTTCCAATGCATGAAAGTGAAAAATGAAAGTGAAGTCGCTCAGTCGTGTCCAACTCTTTGAGACCCCATGGACTGCAGCCTACCAGGCTCCTCCGTCCATGGGATTTTCCAGGCAAGGCTACTGGAGTGGGGTGCCATCGGCTTCTCCGAGTAATCTCTCTATCCCATGAATATTTTTAAAGTGGGGAAAGGACAATTTTTTTGGACTCATTGTTTTGGTTAATTAGTTTTTAAAAAACCGTTTGACCATGCTGTGAGGCATAGGGCTTCCTGGTTCCCTGACCAGGGATGGAACCCATGCCCCTTATATTGGAAGCATGGCGTCTTAACCACTGGACCTTCAGGGAAGTCCAGCCACATGAAATTTTAATACCATATATTTATAGCATATTTGTTTATAAAATATGACCATTTAGAGAGTCAGAAACCATTGCAATCTCTAAGACTTTCTGCCCTCTCAGAACTCATTTTCACCCCATTTGGGGCAATATCACTGCCACGGAATGCATACTTTAATCACTTATGTCATGGTGATACGAAGGCAGGAGTGACTTCATCCATCTCACACTCACAGCTCCCCCAGTCCCCTTGCCTGGCTCTCTCCCTAGAAGTTCTGAGTGTTGATGCAATTCGCTCATTAAGCCTGCAACATCCCTCNACTCTTTGAGACCCCATGGACTGCAGCCTACCAGGCTCCTCCGTCCATGGGATTTTCCAGGCAAGGCTACTGGAGTGGGGTGCCATCGGCTTCTCCGAGTAATCTCTCTATCCCATGAATATTTTTAAAGTGGGGAAAGGACAATTTTTTTGGACTCATTGTTTTGGTTAATTAGTTTTTAAAAAACCGTTTGACCATGCTGTGAGGCATAGGGCTTCCTGGTTCCCTGACCAGGGATGGAACCCATGCCCCTTATATTGGAAGCATGGCGTCTTAACCACTGGACCTTCAGGGAAGTCCAGCCACATGAAATTTTAATACCATATATTTATAGCATATTTGTTTATAAAATATGACCATTTAGAGAGTCAGAAACCATTGCAATCTCTAAGACTTTCTGCCCTCTCAGAACTCATTTTCACCCCATTTGGGGCAATATCACTGCCACGGAATGCATACTTTAATCACTTATGTCATGGTGATACGAAGGCAGGAGTGACTTCATCCACCTCACACTCACAGTTCCCCCAGTCCCCTTGCCTGGCTCTCTCCCTAGAAGTTCTGAGTGTTGATGCAATTCGCTCATTAAGCCTGCAACATCCCTCCTCACCCACTTCCTCCATCGCCACCTCTTTCTTGATCCTCTGGTCCTTTAGGACTGGTACCTGAGTGAGCTCACCTTCAGTCCCTCCAGAAGGATTTCCATGGAAATGTCTGCAGGGTTGTCCCTTAATACTTGGTTTCTGAGCAGTAGAAAAGATCAATATACTTTTTTTCTGAAGCAAAATTGTAAGAATGATTCCCTTGATTTGCCTGCTCTTTCCTGCTTTTTTCAACTCCTTTGGCTCAAGGAGTCCTAAACTGGCTGTGTTCTGCCTGGCAAAACTGCCTGTTCTCAGCATCCAAGGGCAGTTGAGATAAAGGCTTGCCCAGATAGGTCCATTCTGTTGTGTTTTTAATATGATTTACACAGTACTTGGGGGCTTCCCAGGTGGGGCACTAGTGGTAAAGAATCTGCCTGCCAACTCAGGAGATGTGGATTTGATCCCTGGGTCAGGAAGATCCCCTGGAGTAGGAAATGGCAACCCACTCCAGCATTCTGGCCAGGGAAATCCCATGGACAGAGGAGCCTGGCGGACTACAGTCTGTGGGGTCGCAAAGAGTCCAGACACAACTGAGCAACTGAACAGTAACAATAATATCCCTGGCATTTAGAAAGTCATAGTTCCCAAGGCTATGATAAAATGATAGCATCCTCAGGTGCCCACCACTCCCAGATCCCCACTCATGAGGGGCAACCATTTATATCCCTTTTTTTATTTGTTACTTACTCTATATATTTCTAAATAACAGTCTCTGACAGCTACGTCTTGCTTTTCGACTCGCTTTAAGGATTTACTTTTTACTACAGAAAATGAAGTTGTAGCCCTGTTGTAAATCTCTTTTCTTTTACTCCCAAGAGAACCATTAAAATTTTTGTCAAATCAATATTCATTGTAAGCAAGTTATTTTAAACTTTTTTTTTTTTTTGATGTGGACCATTTTAAAAGTGTTTATTATATATGTGACAGTATTGCTTCTGTTTTATGTTTTGATTTTTTGGCCACACAGCATGTGGGATCTTAATTCCCCAACCAGGGGTTGAACCTGCACCTCCTGCATTGGGAGGTGAAGTCTTAACCACCAGACCACCAGGGAGATCCCTATAAGCATGTTTTGACTATATGTTTTACTCACTATAGAACCATTTACAGAACTATGATATCTTCTTCTTATATTATTTTTTGACTTTGTTGGAATTAATGCTGTCTCATGGTCTCCTTTTCTGCCCTGCATCTCCCTCCCTTCCTGTCTTTCATCTCTTCGGGAGTCATCTCTTTGGGGGTCTTCGGGCCTTTTGCTCCAGTCAGAACCGGATGCCCTCTGGACCTCCCAGATAGCTTTCCTCTAGCATTTTTCCTGGAGAAGGCGATGGCGCCCCACTCCTGTACTCCTGCCTGGAAAATCCCATGGATGGAGGAGCCCGGTAGGCTGCAGTCCATGGGGTCTCGAAGAGTTGGACACGACTGAGCGACTTCACTTTCACTTTTCTCTTTCATGCATTGGAGAAGGAAATGGCAACCCACTCCAGTGTTCTTGCCTGGAGAATCCCAGGGATGGGGGAGCCTGGTGGGCTGCCGTCTATGGGGTCGCACAGAGTCAGACACGGCTGAAGTGACTTAGCAGCAGCAGCAGCAGCATTTTTCCCTCATTATACCCATCCCCAGATTGTCTCTTTTCTTCAGAGATCTTCAGTTTTACTTTCTGCAGAGTGAGAGCAATAATGACTATCCTGGCTCTTGCTAGTTCTCAGAAACATTAAACGAGCATATATGTAAATGGTAGCAGTGCTGGCATACAGTACACATCCCCAAAATCTTAAATAACAACTTATTGCTACTGTGTATACTGACATTATGGTTATTTTTCCATTATTATCTTACCTGTCTCAATGGAACAGTTCTGTGGGACAATATGAGTAGAACAGGAGCTCACCGTGGAATAAGTAAGAGCCCCGCAGACTGGTAATGTCATCAGGCAAGCATGCTGAGTCGACAGAGGTTGAGATGGTTGGACGGCATCACCGACTCATTGGACATGAATTTGAGCAAATTCCTGGAGATAGCAAAAGTCAGGGAAGCCTGGGGTGTTGCAGTCCATTGTGTTGCGAAGAGTTGGACATGACTGAACCACAACAAACACATGCTCAGTTGCTCGTTCATGTCCAGCTCTTTGCAACCTGTCGGACTGTAGCCTGCCAGGCACCTCTGTTTGTGGGATTTTCAGGCATGAATAATGGAGTGGGGTGCCATTTCCTCTTCCAGGAGATCTTCCCAATCCAGGGGTCAAACCCACATCTCTTGCATCTTATGCATTGGCAGGTGGATTCTTTACAACTGAGCCACCTGGGATGCCCATGATGCCATTAATGTAATAAGTATGTACATTAAACCGTTAATGTAACAAGTATGTAATGTAATAAGTAATTACTGTTAATGGTCCAGCATACTGTGGACTTCTTTCAGGAGTCAGTTAGAGCACATACCACCTGAAGGAGAGAAGAATAGTTCTATTTTTAGTGTGACTGAGGGTTGTTGATTACCCACTGATGCCCTCACTGCCCTGCACTCTGACCCTGACAAGACAAGCCCATTTTCTGTAAATGTGAGGACTGAACTCTAATCTGAATTTAAGATGTGTACTGATGTCTTTTAGGAATGTTTACCTTATGAACTTCAACCAGCTACAATATTTGAATAAAACTGTGAGGCATGAAAAAGTGAGTGTCTATGTTGGAATAGAGAACTCTCTTGTCCAAGATATATAGCTAATTAATTAAATGGAAAGGCTCAAAATCAAGTATTAATATATTTAGATGTTACTTTGCCGTTAGTGTGGCTTTGGGATGTTGAGGGTACACATACACACATAATGATGATGATGAAGTCTCTCAGTCGTGTCTGACTCTTTGCGACCCCGTGGACTGTAACCTACTAGGCTTCTCCATCCATGGGATTCTCCAGGCAAGAATACTGGAGTGGATTGCCATTTCCTTCTCCAGGGGATCTTCCCGACCCAGGGATCGAACCCGGGTCTCCCGCATTGGAGGCAGACGCTTTAACCTCTGAGCCACCAGGGAAGCCACTTACACACATAATAAACGTATTTTTAAAAATTAAGAACCAAATGCCAATTTGTTTTCCATTGTTGTTATCTCCATTACCAATGTTTGCTTGGGTGGTTTTAAATCCTATTGATGATACCAGAATAATATAAACCCAAGGGGTAGGTGTTTGTTGAAAAAGACGGGGTGTTTGACAAAAAGAATTTGAATTTTAGACTCCTAAGCGCTTGTCACTAGCAGAGATTCCATGGTAATTTAATGAGCAGTTCCCGTGTTGCCACTGGAAGAGGTGGTGTCTGTCGCTGAACACCTAAACGTGTCCGAATCCCGGGGCATAGGTACAACTCATCACTGCTGTGCTGTGTCAACTACTCCGTTGCTGGCTCTCTGTTCACAGTTGATTTTGTATTGAACCACATGCTTTGATGACAGTTAAATACTTGTCCCTGACATAAGGAGAAGAATACCTCTGAGGTGAATCACACAAGTGGCCTACCTTGTTTAAAAGAGATTAATCCCTCCCTCACTTGGATTTCCATAACCCTAAGCAATTTGAATATTCATTTAGGTGTCATCTACCTAAGGCAGGTATTTACAGCCCTTTGGTGTTACTTGGAACAAACCATCTTCCATCCTGTTCCATTGGCCCGTGCTATGTGGCATTACACAAACACCAACCACAGCATGTAGTGAAAAATCTGGAACAGAACGAAATAGTTGAGATCACATAACAGGCTTTTTGAAAAGAGGGACTAGCACAGACGGTCTGCCTAATTTCATCTATTTCCTTAAATTCTGTCCAGCTGAGATTAAAAAGGATTAATTGGATTAATTGAATGTATACAGTAGAAGTTGAAAGTGTGTTTTATTTCGTTAATATGATCAATTTCTTTGGAGCTCCTGCCCTTAGTGTAAATACAGGTAGATTGTAGGAAACCTACAGTTTGAGCCTTTCTGGAAAATGATTCTCCAGAATCACTGACCATATAAATATTAATATTTACAAAATATTGTGTGCTTACTCAGTGTTGGAACAGAACGAAATACTTCATTTGTAATATACCACTTAATTCTTGAACTAATATACAAGGTAGGTACCATCTCTGTTTATTAGATGGGTATAAGCCACAGATAGGTTAAATCACTTATCCAAATCAGGTTTCAGACAAACGAGTGTTGACTCTGGTTCTGGTTAAAGATGTTTGCAATTTCTGGACTTAAAAAAAAAAAATGAATTTTATAGTCCACAGATCAGAGAAAAATTATCTTTTTATAGAAAATACTTTTTATATCCCTTTCTCTGTGTCATAGTAACAGCTTGTTAAATTTAAAAAAATTAAGGAAAGAATAAAAATATGAAAAGAAGGAAAATTAAAGTAACTGGTGGAAAAAATAAACTTGTAAATAGACAACGGATTCAAATTTGGATAAGGAAAAATTTAATATAGCTAATAGTATGATTCTTTAGTTGCATTGCTGTGACATACCTGTGGTAATAAATTTTCATTACCAATAAAGAATGAAGCTAGAAAAAGAAAAACTAGTAATTACAGCAGCTAGAGAGGGAAAAAAAATTAGCTAGAGTTATAGCTAGATTCCAATAACATGTCATTTTATTCATCTAAGTAGGATCATCCAGGGCTCTGAGTATAATGTTCTCTATGCAACTTGGAAACTGATTCAGTGATCTTATGTAAATCATGCATAATTGATATAAAAGATGACAAGTTAAAACACTAAATTTCTATATTTGGTATAGATTTTCCAAGTAGATGAAAGTTAAGGGAAGAAGAGCAGACTGTTCAAATATGAACATGTGCTAATAGGATATTGCCATTGTGCCTAGCTTCCTTGATGATCAAGCTGTTGAGAGAAAGACTCTTCAGGAACAGAATTAACTACTGTGGGGAAACCATATTTGATCTGAATTTCAAAATCTGGTGTGTATATTTATTTTTGGCCCCATGGCATGTAGGACCTTAGTTCTCTGATCAGAGATCAAACTGCCAACCCCCTACCCCCCACCTCACCCTGCCCCCCAGACTATCAGGGAAGCCCCTCAGAATCCATTTTAAAGAACTAAAATCATAGAGACCATTCTTCGTATGGTTGTGGGTCTTCAGTGATCCTAGGCTATTTTTTTAATTAAGTGTTAGTTTAGTTATGTAGAATAATTTATCTGATTCCGTCACTGACTTTCCTCTGAAGTTTAGACTCAAATGGCAGCATGTTATCAATAGAGAAGCTAAACATTGTCATGTGTGGTAAAGTAGAGAAGATATTCTCTATAGAACCTGTCTCTTATACACATCTGAATCCTCTGGTCCTTTAGGACTGGTACCTGAGTGAGCTCACCTTCAGTCCCTCCAGAAGGATTTCCATGGAAATGTCTGCAGGGTTGTCCCTTAATACTTGGTTTCTGAGCAGTAGAAAAGATCAATATACTTTTTTTCTGAAGCAAAATTGTAAGAATGATTCCCTTGATTTGCCTGCTCTTTCCTGCTTTTTTCAACTCCTTTGGCTCAAGGAGTCCTAAACTGGCTGTGTTCTGCCTGGCAAAACTGCCTGTTCTCAGCATCCAAGGGCAGTTGAGATAAAGGCNGTCCATGGGATTCTCCAGGCAAGAATACTGGAGTGGATTGCCATTTCCTTCTCCAGGGGATCTTCCCGACCCAGGGATCGAACCCGGGTCTCCTGCATTGGAGGCAGACGCTTTAACCTCTGAGCCACCAGGGAAGCCACTTACACACATAATAAACGTATTTTTAAAAATTAAGAACCAAATGCCAATTTGTTTTCCATTGTTGTTATCTCCATTACCAATGTTTGCTTGGGTGGTTTTAAATCCTATTGATGATACCAGAATAATATAAACCCAAGGGGTAGGTGTTTGTTGAAAAAGATGGGATGTTTGACAAAAAGAATTTGAATTTTAGACTCCTAAGCGCTTGTCACTAGCAGAGATTCCACGGTAATTTAATGAGCAGTTCCCGTGTTGCCACTGGAAGAGGTGGTGTCTGTCGCTGAACACCTAAACGTGTCCGAATCCCGGGGCATAGGTACAACTCATCACTGCTGTGCTGTTTCAACTACTCCGTTGCTGGCTCTCTGTTCACAGTTGATTTTGTATTGAACCACATGCTTTGATGACAGTTAAATACTTGTCCCTGACATAAGGAGAAGAATACCTCTGAGGTGAATCACACAAGTGGCCTACCTTGTTTAAAAGAGATTAATCCCTCCCTCACTTGGATTTCCATAAACCTAAGCAATTTGAATATTCATTTAGGTGTCATCTACCTAAGGCAGGTATTTACAGCCCTTCGGTGTTACTTGGAACAAACCATCTTCCATCCTGTTCCATTGGCCCGTGCTATGTGGCATTACACAAACACCAACCACAGCATGTAGTGAAAAATCTGGAACAGAACGAAATAGTTGAGATCACATAACAGGCTTTTTGAAAAGAGGGACTAGCACAGACGGTCTGCCTAATTTCATCTATTTCCTTAAATTCTGTCCAGCTGAGATTAAAAAGGATTAATTGGATTAATTGAATGTATACAGTAGAAGTTGAAAGTGTGTTTTATTTCGTTAATATGATCAATTTCTTTGGAGCTCCTGCCCTTAGTGTAAATACAGGTAGATTGTAGGAAACCTACAGTTTGAGCCTTTCTGGAAAATGATTCTCCAGAATCACTGACCATATAAATATTAATATTTACAAAATATTGTGTGCTTACTCAGTGTTGGAACAGAACGAAATACTTCATTTGTAATATACCACTTAATTCTTGAACTAATATACAAGGTAGGTACCATCTCTGTTTATTAGATGGGTATAAGCCACAGATAGGTTAAATCACTTATCCAAATCAGGTTTCAGACAAACGAGTGTTGACTCTGGTTCTGGTTAAAGATGTTTGCAATTTCTGGACTTAAAAAAAAAAAATGAATTTTATAGTCCACAGATCAGAGAAAAATTATCTTTTTATAGAAAATACTTTTTATATCCCTTTCTCTGTGTCATAGTAACAGCTTGTTAAATTTAAAAAAATTAAGGAAAGAATAAAAATATGAAAAGAAGGAAAATTAAAGTAATGTGTTTGACTCTGGTTCTGGTTAAAGATGCTTGCAATTTCTGGACTAAAAAAAAAAAAAAAATGAATTTTATAGTCCACAGATCAGAGAAAAATTATCTTTTTATAGAAGATACATTTTATATCCCTTTCTCTGTGTCATAGTAACAACTTGTTAAATTAAAAAAAATTAAGGAAAGAATAAAAATATGAAAAGAAGGAAAATTAAAGTAACTGATGGAAAAAATAAAGTTGTAAATAGACAACAGATTCAAATTTGGATAAGGAAAAATTTAATATAGCTAATAGTATGATTCTTTAGTTGCATTGCTGTGACATACCTGTGGTAATAAATTTTCATTACCAATAAAGAATGAAGCTAGAAAAAGAAAGACTAGTAATTACAGCAGCTAGAGAGGGGAAAAAAATTAGCTAGAGTTATAGCTAGATTCCAATAACATGTCATTTTATTCATCTAAGTAGGATCATCCAGGGCTCTGAGTATAATGTTCTCTATGCAACTTGGAAACTGATTCAGTGATCTTATGTAAATCATGCATAATTGATATAAAAGATGACAAGTTAAAACACTAAATTTCTATATTTGGTATAGATTTTCCAAGTAGATGAAAGTTAAGGGAAGAAGAGCAGACTGTTCAAATATGAACATGTGCTAATAGGATATTGCCATTGTGCCTAGCTTCCTTGATGATCAAGCTGTTGAGAGAAAGACTCTTCAGGAACAGAATTAACTACTGTGGGGAAACCATATTTGATCTGAATTTCAAAATCTGGTGTGTATATTTATTTTTGGCCCCATGGCATGTAGGACCTTAGTTCTCTGATCAGAGATCAAACTGCCAACCCCCTACCCCCCACCTCACCCTGCCCCCCAGACTATCAGGGAAGCCCCTCAGAATCCATTTTAAAGAACTAAAATCATAGAGACCATTCTTCGTATGGTTGTGGGTCTTCAGTGATCCTAGGCTATTTTTTTAATTAAGTGTTAGTTTAGTTATGTAGAATAATTTATCTGATTCTGTCACTGACTTTCCTCTGAAGTTTAGACTCAAATGGCAGCGTGTTATCAATAGAGAAGCTAAACATTGTCATGTGTGGTAAAGTAGAGAAGATATTCTCTATAGAACAATACTGTCTAGCTACTCGCTGCTAAGTCACTTCAGTCGTGCCCGACTCTGTGTGACCCCATAGACGGCAGCCCACCAGGCTCCCCCGTCCCTGGGGTTCTCCAGGCAAGAACACTGGAGTGGGTTGCCATTTTCTTCTCCAATGCATGAAAGTGAAAAGTGAAAGTGAAGTCGCTCAGTTGTGTCCAACCCTCAGCGACCCCATGGACTGCAGCCTACCAGGCTCTTCCATCCATGGAATTTTCCAGGCAAGAGTACTGGAGTGGGGTGCCATTGCCTTCTCCGAATACTGCATAGAATGAGGAGTAAAACCTTTGACAGGCTTCCATTCACTTTCTAATGAATCTCATTGTTTTAAAGGATGACTATTCAACAATGTGAATTAGAATGAAATAATCTGGTGTCTTTTTTCCAATGAAAACATATCTGCCTACACTAAAGACTATGAGTTATCAGTAGTAGTGTGACTGTGTTCTCTCTTTGCTGCCAATTAATAGTTTTCTTCTTTTCAGAAAATGATTTCATGGAGTGTTAATTTGTATGTTGAGGGAAGGGGGAACGTTTATGTTAAAAAGTAAAAGATTTAACAAAAATTATACTCTGATATCTCAGCCTCATCTTATAGTTGGTAGGTTATGAGACTTCCAGAAGGGTATATCTTTAACCCTTCTCATCAGTAGATATGGTTTAGCAGCCATATGCTGTCTCAACTCTCCCTTTACAGATGAGGATGGATAGTTAGGGGAGATAAGGAACTGGGTCATGCCATTATTGATGAGGATGAAGTAAGAAGCAAAGGAAGGAAAGTGGTTGCCAGAATTGCTTCTCAAATTCATGGATACAGAGTACTGAACAAGGAGATAAATTATTACTTTTTGAGAGTTTGGAGTTCATTTGTATGATTTTAAAAGGCTTGAAAAGAATAGAAACCCATGGTATTAGAGGCTACCTGCTAATAGATTGGCTCAGTGATTTTACAATCACCCATAACATCTGCTTCTGAGTTCAGGGAAAGAAGCTGCATGTTAATGTTACCTTGTCCTCCAAAGATGTAAAGAAAACAATTTCAGCTGTGAATATGTGTTGCTCACACATGCTGTTTTCAAAAGAAAAAAAAAAACATTTGGTTAGAACAAAAAGTTATAAAATTTATAGATTTCATGATAGAATGAAAAATATATTCTAGTATATTTTATAACAAGTGGTCTCTGCTGCTGGGTAAACTGTGTATGTTCCATTTGGTTCTTTAAAGAAAATAAATAGTTATTCCTTGACGCCCTTCTGAATCACTACATCCTACTGGCCAGGCGTAACATCTTTTGTTTAGGAGACTTCCAGAGAGCTGACAACATTTCTGATGTTCTGTTTATTATCCTAGGTACTCACTGTAAATTATATGTTTTAAGCCAGCATAGGAGATTAAAAAATAAAGTAAAATTAATGTTTTAATTTTTTCTTTTTTTCATCATTTTTCACATAGAATGTATATCCCCTAGAATATAATTTGATATCAGATATGATTTTGACTGTCCAAAGACATCTCTTTCAGATATTTCTAATTTTAAATTTTAGAAATTGACTAGGATTTACTAATTTTGATGTTCCATAGGTTTCCTTCTAGGTACAGATTGAAAAACAGCACAGATCTTTAATTCCAGATACACGGAAACAATGAGTAAAAATGTAATCCAGGTCATGATTTTTGTTGTAAATATTTAATGGCAGATAACCAATTATTACAGATTTTTCCTTTTCAAAAAAAATTTTTATTTACCTTCCTTTAACTTACCTTATTTGTTTCTGAGCTAAAATCTACATGTTAGGAGGCCAGTACATGTTGCTGCTACTGCTAAGTCACTTCAGTCGTGTCCGACTCTGTGTGACCCTATAGACGGCATCCCACCAGGCTCCCTCATCCCTGGGATTCTCCAGGCAAGAATACTGGAGTGGGTTGCCATTTCCTTCTCCAATGCATGAAAGAGAAAAGTGAAAGTGAAGTNCTGTGTGACCCCAGAGACGGCATCCCACCAGGCTCCCTCATCCCTGGGATTCTCCAGGCAAGAATACTGGAGTGGGTTGCCATTTCCTTCTCCAATGCATGAAAGAGAAAAGTGAAAGTGAAGTCGCTCAGTCTGTCCGACTGTTAGCGACCCCATGGACTGCAGCCCACCAGGCTCCTCCGTCCATTGGATTTTCCAGGCAAGAGTACTGGGGTGGGGTGCCATTGCCTTCCCCGCTGCTTACCTGAGTCTGCCTTTATAATATGGCAATACTGACCCTCTGTTGCCAGATGTTTTATGTGTTAACAAAGGCTTAAAACCAAGTTTTTAACATAACTCTTACAATGTGTAAATGCTGCTTTATATGTATATATTTATAAGCTTTGATCAGGAGTCCCCAACCTTTTTGGCATCAGGAGTCCCCAACCTTTTTGATTCCGTAGAAGACCGTTTTTCCATGGACTGGGGTAGGGTGTGCTTTCAGGATGATTTAACCAAGTGGATTATATTTATTGTGCACTTTATTTCTATTATTATTACATCAACTCCACCTAAGATCATCAGGTATTAGATCCCAGAGGTTGGGGACCCCCCGTTAGGTATTTGTATTTATTTATTTGTTTTTAAAATGTTGTGTGAGCAAACAAAATATTTACTTGGATTGGGTCTATCTGGGCAGCAGGCATTTTGCAATTTCTGCATGAAGGAACTCATATTGTGTGTGCACAAAGTGTTCTACAAATTGTCTTAGAAACATTTGTGATTTTTTTTAGTCCATCTGATATAGTGGGGAGAAATTTCTTTTTCAAAAGCCAAAAGATTTTATGTACTTGGCATGCTGAAAACCACTAGACCATTCAGGTATGACCTAAATCAAATCCCTTTTGATAATACAGTGGAAGTGAGAAATAGATTTAAGGGACTAGATCTGATAGAGTGCCTAATGAACTATAGATGGAGGTTTGTGACAGTGTACAGGAGACAGGGATTAAGACCATCCCCATGGAAAAGAAATGCAAAAAAGCAAAATGGCTGTCTG
>SJYX01010451.1:512620-529629 GCA_006410675.1 Oreotragus oreotragus | reverse complement strand
ATGTGTATAAGAGACAGGTGGGGGAGGGGGTGGTGGGGAGTGGAGAAAAGAAAACATAAAAAGAGAAGCCAAAATTGAGCAAGGGGCAGGGGTGCTTCTCTTCTCTTAAAGTCTTTTGGGTCAGCCCACCCTCATGCCTGGAAGATGTATTTTCCTTTGCTTGTCAAATAAAACTGAGCTGTAACACGGAGCTGTAATGCTGGTCCATCCGTTGCTTCAAATCTTTGCTGTGGTGAGACAGAACCAAGGAAATTACATACTCCCCAGACATATATGGTGCCATGACTCAGATTTAACCTGGATTAAACAACCTCGGCTCGGACCCTGTGAGGCGGAGGCCAAGCACAGCAGAAGCCCAACTCTGCGAAAGCTGCTGCGCTGGAAGGTGAACACCAAGAAAACCGAGTGCAGGGGAAGTGACAAAAAGCCAAGCATGTTAGAAACCAGGACAGCAAGAACGAATGCAGCAGAAAGCTCACGCAGCTCAGTCCCAGATTCCAGAAGACCTCTGCTTAAGGTAGCAGGTCCTCACTCCTTTAGCTGGAAGGACATATGGATAACAAAATCTTAATTCCTTTACAATCTCTTGTTTCTTGTTTCCTCAAACCCCCCGTGAACAGGTGAGTGGCAGTGGGTGCAACTGAGGGACTCTGGCAGGGGCTAATTCCGTAGCTGTTGCCCAGGTGGGTGGGGGTTCTTCTGTCCTTAATCTTCTTTGTACCAAGGATCAGGCCAGTGAAAACTGTGAGCACAGGTCAGGTATTTGGCAGATTTTCCAGCAGGTTGTGAAGGGGATTCCTCGGCACGTTTTTCCCACTGCTTTTTCCTCCCATCCTTCAACTCCTCTCTCCCGGGACTTGAGCCCACTGGGACTTGAGCCCGATGAAAACCCGTGGTGCCTGGCTTTAGGAACTAATGATGCTCAGGCTCAGGACGTCTCGCTGAAAAAAAATTCAGTGAGAGAAACAGTGATAGGTAAGAGGTGGACTTGTTCAGATTCAGAGAGAAGCACACTCCACAGGGTTTGGGCGATTGCAGAGGGTGAGTGTAGCAGATATGAAATGTGGTGTGGTTAGTTTTTTATGGGTGAGTGATTTCATATGCTAATGAGTGGGAGGATCATTCTGGGGAACCACCCACTCCTCAGTGTTTTGACAGTGTTCTTGCCTGGAGAATCCCAGGGACAGGGGAGCCTGGTGGGCTGCTCACACAGAGTTGGACACAACTGAAGTGACTTAGCTTAGCTTGGAACTGTCCAGGTGCCTCAGGGTGTGTCATCTAGCTTGCAGACTGAGGATCATCAGGTTTAGTTGAATTTGACTTGTCCTCTTGGACCCATTTAATTTTAATTGGTTTATGCTATGCCCTGGGTCTATGTCATTCTTTCAAAAGTTGTGCCCTGCAACAACAGCATCTCTCAGTGAACCCTAGTCTCAGTGAACCCTCTAGGGCAGGTGACAGGCACACAATTCCTGCTAGAAGTCTGTCTGTTGGTGGCATCCCTTCAAGAGCAACTGGGCTTCCAAGGATAATGTTAGCCACCTTGGGGGTTAGCCCTGCAGGCCATTTGGGCCCAAACCCTTGCCAGCCTTCTCATAAAATTACAAACATACCCCCAGATCAAATCTCTGCTCCACTTTTATGAAACATCTGATCTATTGCCTCTTATCAGTTTGTTCTTAAGCCGTTTACTAACTCCCACAACTGGAACCCTGCTCCCTTGTAGGCAACATTGCTCCACCCAGCTTATTATTAAAATACTCTTAATGCCCATAACAGGACCAGATAACCCACTCCTTTGTCATTACTTGTGTTATTATTTAAACTGATTCTATGACAGTGAAGTGTTTACCATTGGAGATACCCTAAGCTGCTCTTATGAAAGACTAGGGGAGTAAATCAATCACTTACAATCCCTCAGAGCAATAAGAGGATAAGGATATGGCTGTTTCACCAGGTTCCCAGACTCGGCACAGACTTGGATTGCTTTACATCATAATGGGAGAATGGCACTGAAACATGTATATTCAGTTCAGTTCAGTTCAGTTGCTCACTCGTGTCCGACTCCTTGCGACCCCTTGAATCGCAGCACGCCAGGCCTCCCTGTTCATCACCATCTCCCAGAGTTCACTCAGGCTCACGTCCATAAGTCTGTGATGCCATCCAGCCATTTCATCCTCGGCCATCCCCTTCTCCTCCTGCCCCCAATCTCTCCCAGCATCAGAGTCTTTTCCAATGAGTCAACTCTTCGCATGAGGTGGCCAAAGTACTGGAGTTTCAGCTTTAGCATCAGTCCTTCCAAAGAAATCCCAGGGTTGATCTCCTTCAGAATGGACTGGTTGGATCTCCTTGTGGTGTCATATGTGAAACAAATCGCCAGTCCAGGTTTGATGGGATGACCCACCGGGATGACTCAGAGGGATGGTATGGGGAGGGATGTAGGAGGGGGGTTCAGGATGAGGAACACGTGTACACCTGTGGCGGATTCATGTTGATGTATGGCAAAACCATTACAATATTGTAAAGTAATTCTCCTCCAATTAAATTTATATTTAAAAAAATGATATCTGTTCCCATCCATGGTAGACAAACCAGCAATGAGTCACAACTCCTTAATCCTACCCAGCACTGAACACGTTGGAGACTCTGGGGACTCCCAACTCCAGTCTGAGGGTCCCAGGAAGTTGACATGCCTCAACCTGCCCAGGGATTCAATTTTTCAGAGGTCAACCTGCTTCAACCTATCCATGGTTTTGATATCCAGGAGGCTATCACGTCTCTGCCTGCCTGGGGATCTGCCCCCTGACCTGGGGATGGCTGACTTTCAGGTTGTAACAGTACTGGGTAGGATAAGATTCAGAAAGACTCACCCCTAAGGAAGTCCACCCATAAAAATAGAAGGAAGCTTATTAGTTGTGAGACTGTGCCTGGTCTCAGCAATAACTCAGCAGTCCAATGGGAACCCCATTGCCTTTCTTGAAAGGCTAAAAGAGGCCCTCCAAAAGTTTACCAGGCTGGACTTAGACTCTTACAAGGGACAGGTGATTTTAAAGGACAAATTCCTATCCCAATGTGCATCAGACATCAGGATAAAGTTACAACAGCTATAGTAGCAAGACCCTGCTGTCTCTTTAGATGAGATGGTCCAGACAGCCACCAATACCTTTTATAACAGAGAACAGGAGAGGGAGGCCAAGGTCCAGGAAAGGGAAAAAATGAGAGACAAGTCATGTCCAGATGCTGGCCACCCTCCAGGGAAGCCCTATAGCAAACACCAAGTCCTTGAAGGACAAGGCATGAGGCAAATGCCTAATCTGCAGACAGGCAGGACATTGGGCCAAAGAGAGTCCAAACCGTGACAAGTTTCCTAAAACGACTAGCTAGAAATGCCATCAATTGGGACACTGGGCAGCACTCTGCCCTCAGGACCCAAGAGCCTCTAGGTCAAGTACCAAACCTTCCCTCACAATGGTTCAATGGACTGAAGTGGCCGAGGAAATGGATTCCTCAGCTGCCCTCTTGCCTACCCCCAAGGGCTCTCTCCCCTTTCACTCTTGCCTAGAAACTTTGGATCACTGGACAAAACCCCAAGAGGGATTGTCAGAAGATCCTCTGACCAGTCTTGAGGAAATCTGGTATACTGATGGAAGCAACTTTGTCATGGATGGAAAAAGAAGAGCTGGATATACAGTAGTCTCCAATTTTGAGGCCATAGTGGCTAAACTTTTGCCCCTGGTACTTCAGCCCAATTAGCTGAGCTCATAGCCCTGACTCAAGCTTTAGAGCTGGGAAAAGGAAAAAGAGTAGCCATTTACACTGACTCCAAGCATACCTTTCAGGTGCTACATGCACGTGCTGTTATTTGGAAAGAAAGAAGCCACCTGACCTCCTGAGAGTCCCTGATCAAATATGGTGATCAAATTCTTAGACTGTTGGAGGCAGTCCATCTGCCTGCTGAGGATTCAGTCTCCCATTGTAAAGGACACCAAAAAGGGAGCGTGGAACTGGCACGAGGAAACCAAGCAGCCAATCAGCCACCTAAGAGAGCATCATTACAGAACAAGCCTAATAGGGGTTGCCACGTTAGTTCCAGAGATTAATTTGCCAGAAACTCCTTCATATACTGAAGGTGAGACACTTAAAGCTGAGAGTGAGGGCTTTCAAGATCATATGGGGTGGTTCCAAAAGGAGGGACTCCTTTTTCTGCCTGGGAACCTCCGATGGAAGTTGGTTAACGCCTTACATGCCACCACTCATTTAGGGGAAAAGGCCCTCCAAAGATTACTAGAAAGGTCCTTCAGAGGAACAGGCCTCCAAACAACTATAAAGCAAATGATCTCTTCTTGTCCCACTTGCCAATTAAACAACCCCCAAGGAACTCGAAGACTCCAGCTGACCCAGCCCATCCAAAGGCTTGGGACCTACCCAGGAGAGAACTGGCAGATGGATTTCACACAGATGCCAGTTTCTCAAGGGTAAAAATACCTACTAGTCATGATAGACACATTCACAGGCTGGATTGAAGGCTTTCCCAGCCAGACTGAGAAGGCCAAGGAGGTGGTAAAAATACTGTTCCATGAAATCTTTCCAAGATTTGGTCTGCCCAGGTCATTATAAAGTGACAGTGGGACATCATTTACTTCTAAGGTCACCCAAGGGACCTCTAAAGCACTGGGCATTTCTTATTATCTCCATTGTGCCTGGAGGCCTCAGTCTTTAGGAGAAGTATAAAGAGCCAACCAATTCTTAAAATCAGTGATAAAAAAGGTAACCCAGGAAACCTCCATTGGATGGAAGGAGGCTTTACCAATAGTTCTCCTCCACACCTGTGTTGCCTCTAAGGAACAAGTGGATCTTAGTCCTTATGAGATGCTATATGGGAGACCTTTGTTTATATCAGTGACCTCTTCCTAGATCCAGAGGCTTAGACCCTCCAGTCTTATACTATGGTCATTGAACAATTCCAACAAGATATATGCTTGTGGGGTGTCAACCAGGACCCAAAAGATTCTAAAGAGCCACCACTATATGCTCCAGGGACTCAAGTCCTAGTTAAAGTCTGGAAAGTTGGGTTCCCAAAGGCTCAATTCCAGCCCACATGGGAGGGCCCCTACCCTTTAATACTTTCTACCCCCACAGCAGTCAAGGTTCCCAGAACACGACTCCTGGATTCACTACTCATGAGTCAAGTCATGGAAGAAAACAGAACAGGACACTCAATCCACCCATGAGCATCTGGAAGATCTCAGATACCTATTCAGAACTACAAATGAGTGCCATTCTAATGAACACCCCCAAAGTAAAGTTTCTGGGGATTTCTCAGGACAGCTCTAAAGAGACAACATAGCTTGGCAGGGGCTGTACTCCAAAATAGACGATAGATCTCCTGATCCCCGAATAAAGAGTGACTTGCGCCATCTTGAATGAGACATGTTGTTTCTGGGTAAATACCTCCAGCCAAGTTAAAGTCTCACAGTCCTCAAGAAAAATATTCTAGATGCTACAGGACCTCAAAGAATGAGCTGGAAAGTTCTTTGGGTGGCTACAATCTCTCTTTGAGGGATCCTTCTCCTGGCAATGGGGAATGTGGAGTTGGCTAATACCAGACCATCTGACCTACCTCTTGAGAAATCTGTATGCAGGTCAGGGAGCAACAGTTAGAACTGGACATGGAACAACAGACTGGTTTCAAATAGGAAAAAGAATACATCAAGGCTATACATTGTCACCCTGCTTATTTACCTTATATGCAGAGTACATCATGAGAAACGCTGGACTGGAAGAAGCACAAGCTGGAATCAAGATTGCTCGGAGAAATATCAATAACCTCAGATATGCAGATGACACCACCCTTATGGCTGAAAGTGAAGAGGAGCTAAAAAGCCTCTTGATGAAAGTGAAAGAGGAGAGTGAAAAAGTTGGCTTAAAGCTCAACATTCAGAAAACGAAGATCATGGCATCTAGTCCCATCACTTCGTGGGAAATAGATGTGGAAACAGTGGCAGATTTTTTGGGGGGGCAGGGGGTTCCAAACTTACTGTAGATGGTGACTGCAGCCATGAAATTAAAAGACACTTACTCCTTGGAAGAAAAGTTATGACCAACCTAGATAGCATATTCAAAAGCAGAGACATTACTTTGCTGAGTAAGGTCCATCTAGTCAAGGCTATGGTTTTTCCTGTGATCATATATGGATGTGAGAGTTGGACTGTGAAGATGGCTGAGTGCCAAAGAATTGATGCTTTTGAACTGTGGTGTTGGAGAAGACTCTTGAGAGTCCCTTGGACTGCAAGGAGATGCAACCAGTCCATTCTGAAGGAGATCAGCCCTGGGATTTCTTTGGAAGGACTGATGCTAAAGCTGAAACTCCAGTAGTTTGGCCACCTCAAGAGTTGACTCATTGGAAAAGACTCTGATATTGGGAGGGACTGGAAGCAGGAGGAGAAGGGGACAACAGAAGATGAGATGGCTGGATGGCATCACGGACTCGACAGACGTGAGTCTGAGTGAACTCTGGGAGTTGGTGATGGACAGGGAGGCCTGGCATGCTGTGACTCATGGGGTCACAAAGAGTGGGACATGACCGAGCAACTGAACTGAATTGAACTAATCCTTGATATTACCATATTGACACTGCTTATGGTTCCTCCATGTATAATCAATTGTCCAACTCGTTTTGTCTCTGCCCGGGTCAACAGGCTACAATATACAGTTCCAGGTCAACAAGGATATGTAAAACTATAGCTGACCACAGAAAATATCACTCAGCCTTAGATGGACACTGCTATAAGACGCTGAGGCTTGAGATTAGCAAGAGGGGGAGGCCCAATGCCCCTCGTCATCCCAGCTCAGTAGGATGTAGCCAGAGAGACCTTGACACACCTATTTCCAAAGAATTGGGCCTCCCATCTCTTAAGGGGGGAACGTTAGTTGGTTAGAATAGGAAAAAGGAGTCCCAAATGGCTGTGGCTAAAAGACAAAGAAGGGAAAAGCCTGTGAAAATAGAACAAGAGAAAGTCCAAGAATCCGAGTGAGGACCTCAGGTAAAATGAACAGCCCTCCTTGCTAGCCCAATTTACATAGGCTAGAGGTGAGACTTACCCTGTGGAATGCTTCACCTCTAATGCAGCCCCAGGGGAAGGAGAAAAAAATCATAAAAAGAGGAGCCAAAATTCAGTGGGGGGCAGGGTCTTCTCTTCTCTTCGAGTCTTTGGGTCGACTGCCCTCGCACCTCAAAGATGTGTTTTCCTTTGGTTGCCAAATAAAACTGAGCTGTGACATGGAGCTGTAATGCTGGTCCATCCGTTGCTTCAAGTCTTTGCTGCCGCTAGACAGAACCGAGGAAATTACATACTCCTGCGACATATATTTTTTGTCTTTGGGTCGACTGCCCTCGCACCTCAAAGATGTGTTTTCCTTTGGTTGCCAAATAAAACTGAGCTGCGACATGGAGCTGTAATGCTGGTCCATCCGTTGCTTCAAGTCTTTGCTGCCGCTAGACAGAACTGAGGAAATTACATACTCCTGCGACATATATTTTTTTAAAAAGAAAATGACACTTGTATAAACATAATATTAAAACCTTGAAACATCAGGGCATTGTGATGCAAATTGTCTCCTTTTCTCATATTGACCTGTGGGTCCAGTGGCTATTTGATAATTTTAGCCCCTTACAAGTTATTATCCTTTTTTGAAAAAGAGAATTCATATTTTTAATGGTGAAAAGGGGAAAAAATGTCTATAGAAAATGCATAAAACCTTTAAGATAGATGGTGTGTAAGTAGAGTTAGTTTTATTATTTTTAAGGAAATGGTTACTTCAGCATTCTAATTTACTGACTTTTTTTGAGATTACACCAAATATCTTTTAACAATTCAACAGTATTGTGAATCTATAAGACATATTGCACATTTGGCTGTCAAGAAATGAGAGGAGCAAGATTATGCTGTATGTAGGATGCTTGTTAAAACAAATTCTTCTGATGTTAGTACTTTTTCATTTTCAGGTTTACTAAAGAGTTTGCTTGGAAATACAGTGTTATTAGTGATAAGTAGGAGCTATTTATATTCTTTTCTGACTCCTTTATGAAATGCCACAACATTTTAAGTTATTTATTTGGGGTCATTGACCTTTTCATTAGAGTAAAATGACTTGGGTGGGGGATAAATTTGCATTGAGTTTTGTAAGCTTAACTATCTTTTTTGCTAATTAATACTTATCATTCAGTTACATTTAAATATTAGACTGTCCTTTAAGATACCCTGTAAATAAGGTTAACTTTTAAAATTGCATTGATGCATCACTTTTATATATTTAAATGTAACTTGCTCTTTATAAAAGTTTCCTTGCTTTCCAAAGATATTAATTGAGCTATCATTCTTGATTTGACCTCTGGAACATAGTTTAGGAAATATTAAGTGTTCTTAACCTTTTACTGAGAAATTCCAACCATCATTGTGAGACTTACCCTGTGGAATGCTTCACCTCTAATATATTTTTCATCCACCCATTTCTCAATATTAGGCTAGTTTTACAATCTCTAGTTTTCAATGCCAAATCACACCATACTGATGCCAGACTTTTTATAATTGGGCTAATGAATATGCTTAATTCTTTTAACATGTGAAGAATTCAGAGAGTAATTTATATTACACTGTGGAATGAGCAAAACATAGTAGTTTTAAGATGTGTATGTGTAATTATGCTCTGTAGATGACATGTTACTGTTGTTAAATTATAACAGAGAGTATTAAAAAAAAGTGAAGGCCATGTGAAATCTTAGCCAAGAGATAATAAATGAGGCAAGAAACGGCTTACCTATTATGGCCAAAAAGGAAGAGTTTATTTTCCTTTCATATTTTACAAAATGTTTTAATGCAAAAATAAGGAATGGTCTCAATAATACTATCATAAGGAAGTGTTGGGATTATAGTGTTTGGACATAGACTGCATTCTTTTCTGTTGCAAACTGCAGCTGAGGGTTGAGGATTTTCTTTTTTGAGGATTTTCAACTTCATGCTTTAGACCTTGTAAATCCTGAGGAAGTGACTTGCCCTGTGCATATATTTAGAGATTTTCTGGGAAGCCAGTAAATAGTCTTTTGTTTTATTTATTTTTCTATTTTGCTTTTTTCCTTAAGAATAAGCATTAGAAAAATACAGATTGTGGTTGTACTGTGTTGAGCTCTACAAGACAATCTCACGCAATTGAGAAAATAAAATTTTTGTAATGGTAACTTGTTTATGGAACAGTTGATAGGAAGAAAATCCATTTAACCTGTGAAAGCTGTGATCCTTTAGAACAAATCACTGGAGAGTTCATTTTACAGTTAAGAAAAATGTGTGATTGGAGAGGATGGGCCTGAAGTTCAGATATTCCAATTCTGTTTGATCTTAGCCACTTTTTGTAACTTTTGTTTGATCCTTGGTTTTCTTATCTGTAAAGTGGAGACAGTAATATCAATCTAAAAAGACTGTAGCTGTGACAAAATGAAGTTTATTAGTGTCACCTGCATGGTGACACTTTGAATTTGGGGGGAATTAATTGAAATTCCTGAGAAACTTCTTTCTCATTTTTTCTTGGTCTTTTTAGGACATGCAGTAAAAAATACATACAGCAGGTGTGCAATGTTGATCCTTGTATTTTTGTATTTTTAAAGAAAATCATATGCAATTACAAAATTAAAATTCTTGTGATGATGATAACTCATTTATGGAAAACTTGGACTGGAATAGAAACTGTCTACTGCACATACTGAAAGGCCACCTGGATTCCATTTATTCAAAGGTATCCATTAACCACTTAGTTTGTGTCTAGCACAGCACTGTGGAAGAGGGTAGGAATGGGGATGAAGGAAAATACCATATCAGATTACATTTTTTGAGCAATATTTGGGGAAGCCAAGCCAAGTAGTTGAAACCATGCAAATAATAATCAAGCAGTATATATTTGGGTGGGACTTTTATTATAAAACCTCATTACTAAAATTTAGACTCTACTATGAGGTAGGATTAAAATTAGTAAATTTGTAAAGACCATCTATAAGAGTGACTGATACAAAATAGAAGCCCAATAAGTAGTAGGCTTAAAATGTATTTATGTCATTATTATAGTTTTTCCTAAGAAATAGAAAAACGTTCAAGAAGAAAGCTGTAAAACTACAGGCCAAATGCCTCTTCCTTTGCGACTCTGTATTGAATATTCAGAGGCTTTGTTCATCTGTTTCTCTATTCATCTGTGCTTCCATGGACTTCCCAGGTGGTGCGAGTGGTAAAGAACCCACCTGCCAGTGTGGGAGACCTAAGAGATGCATGTTTGATCCCTGGATTGGGAAGATCTCCGGAGGAGGAAATCGTCAACCCACTCCAGTATTCTCGCCTGGAGACCCATGGACAGAGGAGCCTGGTGGGCTACAGTCCGCAGGGTCACAAAGAGTCAGACACAGCTGAAGGAGACTTAACACACATCGATCTGTGCTTCCATAGGTTGTAGTCATAGCAATATTAGTGATCGGCATGTGTTACATGCAGTTAGTGGTATCTTCTCCTGAGTACACCAGACATCCTCACATGAGCTGGTAAGATCTTGTGCAGCCATGTAGTCTCTGCCCCTAACACAGAAGCTAAGACTTTATTAATGGATATTCTTCACATTAAATAATGGGTTTTAAGTTGGACATGAAAAGACACTTTAGATTTGCATTCATAACAGGACATGAAGGTGCAGGGTGATGAGGTCACCCAGGAGTGGTTACCATCTTTAGAGATGTGGAGGTTGAAATGAACATGTCATTTTGTTCATTCATTCAACAAAACCCTATTAAGGAGCTATTTGGTGCCAAACACTTGAGTGAAAACAGATATAGCCTCTCCCTCTGGAACTTTATGGACTAGTGGGAGAGATCAACATTAATCAAACAGTCGTAAGAGTAAGTACACATTTATAACTGTGATAAATTCCATAAAGGAGAGATACATGGAGCTCTAAGGCAGTGTTTGACCTGGTCAAGAGAGGATAGAATGTATGTGCAGTTGGGTGATGAGAGAAGGGGGATGATTCCTACCAGAAGGAGCAGCATTGCAGACACCACCGGATGGTCTAAAAGAAGGCTGTGGAACTGGCACAAAGGTATCTTTGGAGAACGTCATGGGTTGTCAGCCTGAAAAGGCACTGAGACCAGATCAGGTAGGGCCTTGTAGGTCACTTGGAGGAGTAAGGACTTCTTATAAGTCTAACCATAGAAAGACCCTGGATCTCTCTTTTAATATTTGTTTTACNGGGATGATTCCTACCAGAAGGAGCAGCATTGCAGACACCACCGGATGGTCTAAAAGAAGGCTGTGGAACTGGCACAAAGGTATCTTTGGAGAACGTCATGGGTTGTCAGCCTGAAAAGGCACTGAGACCAGATCAGGTAGGGCCTTGTAGGTCACTTGGAGGAGTAAGGACTTCTTATAAGTCTAACCATAGAAAGACCCTGGATCTCTCTTTTAATATTTATTTTATTCAGGTGTAGCTGATTCACAAGGTTGTGCTAATTTCTGCTGTACAGCAAAGTGATTCAGTCACACACACATATAATTTGGTCATATTCTTTTCCATTTTGGTTTATCACAGGATATTGTGCTATACAGTAGGACCTTGTATAAACAGTAGGACCTGCGCTATACAGTAGGACCTTGTATATCCATTCTACTTATAATAGTTTGCCTCTGCTAATCCCAAATTCCCAATCTGTTCTTCTCCCTTGGCAACCACAAGTCTGTCCTCTATGGGAAGACCCTAAATCTTCCTTTTAAAACTTTTTATTTTATACTGGAGTACAGCTGATTAACAGTGTTATGGTGATAGTTTCAGGTGGACAGAAAAGCTCCTTAGCCACACATGCACATGTACCCATTTTCCCCTACACTCCGCTCCCATTCAGGCTGCTGTATAACACTGAGCAGAGTTCCCTGTGCTGTACAGTAGGTCCGTGTTGGTTATCCACCATAAATATAGCAGTATGTGCAAGAGACACTAAATCTTAAATGAGCAGTGAAGAAGTGACGGAAATATCAGACTTTCATTTTGGCATTTTGAAAAGCATAATCTGTCTGCATGAGGGATGATACAATGGAGCAGGGCCAGGATGTATTCTGATTGAGGTTTCTGAGGAGCTGGTGTGATCTTTGGAATTGTAGACCCCAGTGTTATTGATGGAGACAGAGTAGATGGATTGTGGAACAAAGAAGAACTAATAACTCATTACAAGTGATTTAGGACCACTAAGAATCAAGGTTGAATAGGTAATATTGGGACCAGGTACCTAATGACACAGCCTTAGGCCTAATAGGTCAAACCCAATACAAATGTTATTTCGCCTCTCTGTCTTTACTTTACCCATGCTGCTGCTGCTGCTAAGTCACTTCAGTCGTGTCCAACTCTGTGTGACCCCATAGACGGTAGCCCACCAGGCTAGAACACTGGGATTCTCCAGGCAAGAACCCTGGAGTGGGTTGCCATTTCCTTCTCCAATGCATGAAAGTGAAAAGTGAAAGTTAAGTCACTCAGTCGTGTCCGACTCTTAGCGACCCCATGGACTGCAGCCTACCAGGCTCCTCCATCCATGGGATTTTCCAGGCCAGAGTACTGGAGTGGGGTGCCATTGCCTTCTCCACTCTTAATTCATTCATCAGTCATTTATTCAGTCAGTCATTTGTGAATTTTTTCATTCACTCAGAAGTTATTGAGTGCCTACTGTGTATCAAACACAATGCCAGATTCCCTCGCTGACCTTAATTTTCCTTCCCTCTGTCTTTCAATCTATCATAGTTATTTCTTACCAAAAATAACAGACTTCACTTATCTTCCCCCACCTGGGAACTGCCCAGCTCTCAAGCATTAAGTCATTCCACTTTACCTTGGTCAGAGAGGTTCTTTTTCACCTTTGATTTTTTCCATTGGAACAGAGTTCCACAGAATATAGGCACATGGTAAATGATTATTCAGTTGAGTTAAAATAAAGAAAACAAAAGTGAGGAATTTTTCATGAGACAAAATTAAATTTCCTCCAAATGATGATTGGATTTCTATGATGCCTCTAGCATTATGTGCTATTTTTGTTATTTTTTTCATGTTGACTCTTAAAATATGCCATTCACTGTAATCATGTTATTTCAGAAATCTGATGGTTTAGCTTATCTGACCTGTCCTATGACAGATGTGTCTTTCAGTGGCATGCTGGAGCCACCTCATTCCAGTTCAGGAGAGCCAGCTGTGCCCATCTTTTTCTAGCTCCTTTTTCAGTGATGTTGCTTCAGTAGCTTGAAATTGGCAGTGCTGACATTGTTTTCACCATGGAAATTGGCACCATGGATACTGATGCTATAAATCAGAGATTTGTCTTTTTTTTTTTTTTCTTTTCCCTCAGGAAGCTGTTTAGTAATTATTTTCTGGCACACCACTGCTGTGAATTCAGAATACAAAACACTGAGGAAACCAGAATTGAAAGAGACACATGTACCCCAATGTTCATCGCAGCACTGTTTATAATAGCCAGGACATGGAAGCAACCTAGATGTCCATCAGCAGACAAATGGATAAGAAAGCTGTAGTACATATACACAATGGAGTATTACTCAGCCATTAAAAAGAATACTTTTGATTCAGTTCTAATGAAGTAGATGAAACTGGAGCCTATTATACAGAGTGAAGTAAGCCAGAAAGAAAAACACCAATACAGTATACTAATGCATATATATGAAATTTAGAAAGATGGTAACGCTAACCCTGTATGCAAGACAGCAAAAGAGACACAGATGTNGATCAGATGTGTATAAGAGACAGCTATTATACAGAGTGAAGTAAGCCAGAAAGAAAAACACCAATACAGTATACTAACGCATATATATGGAATTTAGAAAGATGGTAATGATAACCCTGTATGCGAGACAGCAAAAGAGACACAGATGTATAGAGCAGTCCTTTGGACTCTGTGGGAGAGGGGGAGGGTGGGATGATTTGAGAGAATGGCATTGAAACGTGTACTATCATATAAGAAATTAATCGCCAGTCCAGGTTCGATGCAGGATACAGGATGCTTGGGGCTGGTGCACTGGGATGACCCAGAGGGATGGTACAGGGAGGGAGGAGGGAGGGGGGTTCTGGATGGGAAACACATGTACACCCGTGGTGGATTCATGTTGATGTATGGCAAAACCAATACAATATTGTAAAGTAATTAGCCTCCAATTAAAATAAATTTAAAAAAAATTAAAAAACACAAAACAAGATTAATGGATTAAATTAGTCCTCAAACATACATGTGTGTGCCATGTATGTCTATGGATATACATGCAGATTGATTTGAAGCTGTTTTTAAGACATATGGAAAAAAGTGAAGATTAAAAATTATTCTAATCTTCCTCTTGTTTTTCATTTACTCAGTTGATCATTCAACCAGGACGCTACTGGTCAAGTTGATTACAACCTATTTGGTGAGAGATAGCAGAGATTCCTATTCAATAGAATGAAGATGGATTTGAAATGAAAGGAGAGACCATGCAGATTAAGAGGAGGAAATAGATTTAAGAACAATGTAGGAGATTTAACCAAGAGTGCTTGGTAACCAGTGAGGTAGTAAGGAATGGAGGATAATTGCCAATTTTCTAGATTGTGCATGTGGGTAGATGGTTGTCTCTTTCTAAAATGAGAATACAGTTAGGAGTATGGGTTAAAGGAAGGTTTGAAGGGCAAGCAGAGGTGGGTGAAGGAGATGGTTTAATTGGGAGCATGGAAATTTGAAGTTATTTCAGAATATTTAGATGGTGCTTTGAAATACGTATGTATTTGGAGATTGGAAAGAGATTGGGTCCCAGTGAATTAAAATAATTACCATGTAGTGGTAATTAAAGATGAGTGAGAATATGATGGGATATTAGTCAGGATCCCAGCAGGAAACAGATGTCATACTCAAATNATTGTAGTCATAGCAATATTAGTGATCGGCATGTGTTACATGCAGTTAGTGGTATCTTCTCCTGAGTACACCAGACATCCTCACATGAGCTGGTAAGATCTTGTGCAGCCATGTAGTCTCTGCCCCTAACACAGAAGCTAAGACTTTATTAATGGATATTCTTCACATTAAATAATGGGTTTTAAGTTGGACATGAAAAGACACTTTAGATTTGCATTCATAACAGGACATGAGGGTGCAGGGTGATGAGGTCACCCAGGAGTGGTTACCATCTTTAGAGATGTGGAGGTTGAAATGAACATGTCATTTTGTTCATTCATTCAACAAAACCCTATTAAGGAGCTATTTGGTGCCAAACACTTGAGTGAAAACAGATATAGCCTCTCCCTCTGGAACTTTATGGACTAGTGGGAGAGATCAACATTAATCAAACAGTCGTAAGAGTAAGTACACATTTATAACTGTGATAAATTCCATAAAGGAGAGATACATGGAGCTCTAAGGCAGTGTTTGACCTGGTCAAGAGAGGATAGAATGTATGTGCAGTTGGGTGATGAGAGAAGGAGGATGATTCCTACCAGAAGGAGCAGCATTGCAGACACCACTGGATGGTCTAAAAGAAGGCTGTGGAACTGGCACAAAGGTATNAGCTCTAAGGCAGTGTTTGACCTGGTCAAGAGAGGATAGAATGTATGTGCAGTTGGGTGATGAGAGAAGGAGGATGATTCCTACCAGAAGGAGCAGCATTGCAGACACCACTGGATGGTCTAAAAGAAGGCTGTGGAACTGGCACAAAGGTATCTTTGGAGAACGTCATGGATTGTCAGCCTGAAAAGGCACTGAGACCAGATCAGGTAGGGCCTTGTAGGTCACTTGGAGGGGTATGGACTTCTTATAAGTCTAACCATAGAAAGACCCTGGATCTCTCTTTTAATATTTATTTTATTCAGGTGTAGCTGATTCACAAGGTTGTGCTAATTTCTGCTGTACAGCAAAGTGATTCAGTCACACACACATATAATTTGATCATATTCTTTTCCATTTTGGTTTATCACAGGATATTGTGCTATACAGTAGGACCTTGTATATCCATTCTACTTATAATAGTTTGCCTCTGCTAATCCCAAATTCCCAATCTGTTCTTCTCCCTTGGCAACCACAAGTCTGTCCTCTATGGGAAGACCCTAAATCTTCCTTTTAAAACTTTTTATTTTATACTGGAGTACAGCTGATTAACAGTGTTATGGTGATAGTTTCAGATGGACAGAAAAGCTCCTTAGCCACACATACACATGTACCCATTTTCCCCTACACTCCGCTCCCATTCAGGCTGCTGTATAACACTGAGCAGAGTTCCCTGTGCTGTACAGTAGGTCCGTGTTGGTTATCCACCGTAAATATAGCAGTATGTGCAAGAGACACTAAATCTTAAATGAGCAGTGAAGAAGTGACAGAAATATCAGACTTTCCTTTTGGCATTTTGAAAAGCATAATCTGTCTGCATGAGGGGTGATACAATGGAGCAGGGCCAGGATGTATTCTGATTGAGGTTTCTGAGGAGCTGGTGTGATCTTTGGAATTGTAGACCCCAGTGTTATTGATGGAGACAGAGTAGATGGATTGTGGAACAAAGAAGAACTAATAACTCATTACAAGTGATTTAGGACCACTAAGAATCAAGGTTGAATAGGTAATATTGGGACCAGGTACCTAATGACACAGCCTTAGGCCTAATAGGTCAAACCCAATACAAGTGTTATTTCGCCTCTCTGTCTTTACTTTACCCATGCTGCTGCTGCTGCTAAGTCACTTCAGTCGTGTCCAACTCTGTGTGACCCCATAGACGGTAGCCCACCAGGCTAGAACACTGGGATTCTCCAGGCAAGAACACTGGAGTGGGTTGCCATTTCCTTCTCCAATGCATGAAAGTGAAAAGTGAAAGTTAAGTCACTCAGTCGTGTCCGACTCTTAGCGACCCCATGGACTGCAGCCTACCAGCCTCCTCCATCCGTGGGATTTTCCAGGCCAGAGTACTGGAGTGGGGTGCCAT